>CM021105.1:395480394-395585970 GCA_007115665.2 Sequoiadendron giganteum
GAGAGGGAATGGGTGTTGGAGTGGGAGAGATAGGGAGAGGGAGATTAAAATGGAGATGGAGAGAGGTAGTGGGAGAGGGAGAGAGAAGATAGGGCGAGAGACATGGAGAGGGAGAGGAAGAGGGAGACGGGGGGAGACATGGAGAGGGAGAGGAAGAGGGAGATAGGGGAAGACATGGAGATGGAGAGGGAGTGGGAGTTGGAGTGGCTAGGAGAGGGGGAGAGGGAGAGGGAGATGGAGTGGGACTGGGAGTTGGATTGGATAGGAGAGGGAGAAGGAGAGGGCGAGGGGGAAGGGGAGGGGAAGTGAGGGAGAGAGAGGGAATTGGAGTGGAAGAGAGGGAGGGGGGAGGGGAGGGGGAGAGGGAGAGGGGGAGGGAGAGTGTAAGAAGGGGAGGGTGAGGGGGAGAGGGGGAGTGGGAGAGGGGGAGTGGAAGGAAAATAGAGAGAGGGAGAGGGGGTGAGGAGGGAGAGGGAGATGGGGAGTGGGAGTGGGAGAGGGGGTTGGAATGGGAGTTGGAGAGGGGGAGGGGGAGAGAGAGAGCATAGCAACACAAATATTTTGGGGAATAAATCAACAAACCAGAAGTATAAGTCTTTTTGAAAAAATCGAGAAAAAATTAGGAAAAAATTGGATTTTTAAAAAACGTAAAAAATTGTATAACAAGAGGTAAAAACTATTTTTGTTGAAATTGAAAGGAATTTCCATAGCATAGAGATATAAAGAGAAAATAAATAAAGAGTTTAACTAATGAAATGTAGAAAATAGATTTTTGTAGTTTATATTCATATCATTGATTACATTCATTGCATTGCACATCTTTCAAAATCAAAGCATTACTTCACATTGCATAACTAATAACTAGATGCTGATAGATGACAAAATTTCAATTATAATTGTTGTCAAATAGATTGCACCCGAATGCTTGAATATTAAAATTCAGCAATTTGTTGAAACATTGGAACTAATTCCAGGCTGTGGGTATCCTACAAGGAATTAGACCTCTAGATTCTAGGCTGGTTCTTATGAATTTTTCTGATTAATAATTGGGTAACTTGGTTGGGAAAAGGATAAAGACTAAAAGTAAAAATTGAATGATGAATTTTAACTATGGTGATGCACCTAAAAATGATGATCAACAGATTTATTTCACATATAATTCTTCATCAGCCTATTTTCACAACTCAAATTGAACAACTCAGGTGCATAAATGATTCACAGAAAGGCTAGACAAATCATTCTTTAAGAAGGAAATACTTTCCCAACTTAAAGAAATGAATATATTATGAGCACAATCTTTGACCTGCAGCTAAGTATGTTTTTTTGTGCACATGCATTCATGAATGTGACAGAAATTTAAAGGTTTCGATATGAAAACACAATAAATCTGCATCTAGAACACTCATAAGACACAACACCCAAATCCAAGAAGGATAATACTTGATTCACAATGATAAAAAAAGGAAAAACTCTGCACAAAATACATTAACATAACCTGTAAACCTACTACTGTATTAACCTGAAAATAAATGTTGAGTTACAAATCATTCACTTTGCAAAGTGCAAAGGAGGAAAATAAGAACTAAAGAAAAACAGTTAAGTTTTTCAATATATACAAAAGGCCTTTCAAAAAGGCATGGAAAAAGAACTGAAAGTCAAATTCCAAGAGAGGGCGATAAATCCAAGGAAAATCTGAGTAGAAGCAAATATCTTTGAAAAAGGGAGTCAAAACCATGCAAAAATAATTTCATGATGGTCCAAACTCTCTGTCAAGTCATAACTGAAACATGGAAGACTTGAACTGAACTGGAAATCCCTGAAAATGTGGGCCTAAGCATGCAAAAATCACCTCGTTTGTATCAATCCACCCATGCAAAAATGAAACTCTACTTTGCTTAATGTTTTTATTTTTGTACTTTAAGATAGCTAAAATAATTAAATGATTTATAATTATCATTTAATCACTTTAACTTTACAATATATCATGCAAAAATAAAATAAAAATTAAGACTCATACTTGCATGATCAAGAAAATAACTCAATGCTATGTCTGCTTTTAAAAATAGTTAACAATAATTAAATGAGTTAGTTTATCATTTAATTATTTTAACTTTACAATATAAGCACAACACATTGATATTCTTACAAAGTCAGAAATATGACTTTACAAAAAACATCACCACTCTAAGCATATATTTGATCTAATGGTTTTCACCTTTTGAGCTCCATACACTTGAATATTTTAGGTTTTATGCGCCTAATAAACCTATACCTAAGTTTACTCAGCCAAACCCTAATCCTTATCATTTTCCTCTATTGACAATTTTTCCAAAGAAGCTCTTTTTGAGAAAACAGCACCGCCATGGTGAATAGCTGCCTAGGCTCAAAATCTGTAACATTTATACTATCTATACTAGCCGATTCTTTATCTACATATCAGGTAAGTGGTTCCTAACAGTATTATGACCTCTTCCATTTCGATTGAAAGATGATAATGGCCATCAAGGCCACGACATACATGAATTCTTCTCTAATTTTCTTAATTCACATTTTTTTGTGCTTGATCCATGCTTTTTTCAATGAGGAAAAGGCCTCACTGGCTGCGGCTTATGAGGTTTATCTGATGCTTCATATCTTCATACAGGACGCCACACTTAGCAAATCTGGGCTCGAGTTTGAAATATAGTGCTCCAATGAGCTTTGGTCATGACCTTTCCTCTTCTACAGGTGTGGCCTGGTAAGCTTCTGACTCCATTGTATTTCTCTATATCACTCAACTTTATAAAAGCTTCTATGAGGAACAAAGTCTGGCATCTTTTATTATAAACAAAAATAGACCTATGCAAGTCGTGCCATGATTGTGAGCTAAACCTCAGGTTGCCATGGAAATTTTGGGTATTTCTTGTTTGTCCTTGTGAAGCCCCATGAATCTCTATTGATTGTGCTTCTAGTTTGCTTCTTAGATTTTCAATACTGTACTCTAGGCTACGGCCTCTTGAATTTCTTGGTGTGTTTGAAACGCCACTCGCGACCTTCTTTGCTTTCTGCATTAGTATTCATGCTTCTCCATTTATATCATTATGGCAAATCTTTGATATCTGATGTAAACTAAAATCTGCCATGTAAGTCTTTTTGGGAGTTCCATTTTATGCGAAATCTTGTTCAAATCTTCATTTTATGTTTCAAGGATTTTTAAAAAACAATTGGGTATGACCTTGCTTTCTTTTCTGAAAAAATGTAAAAGAAATCCTCTATCTCCGTCTATTTACTCCATAGGCCGCTAGATTCTAGACGCCTCCAACTTTAGCACTGGGTGGCCATTACTTGTGGAATATCATGAAGCATCAAACTGCCACTGATTTGTATCTATATATTCACCACCAAAATGTACTATGAACAGTTCCTCGAACTGCCTTCAATATGTTGAATTGCCTCCATCTTGGTGCTAGAAACTATAACATAACTATGATTTCTGCATTTAATATTGTAGCATTTGCATATTACTCTGACAATCACTATCATGTTATAATGCCATATTACACTATGTTCAAGAAACTACCTGTTCTATGTTGTTCAATGATTGCAAATAATGTTTGTTGGAATTGTCGGTTTTGTCACCCTCACACTAATAATTTCAATACTAGGGGCATAACGTAGACAATCAGCCTGAATGGCTTTGTTTTTTAAATATATATTTCCTCGTCAATCTTATCAAACATGTCTGTATAGACCTTCTGCAAAGTGGGTGCACTACAAAATTGATTAATTTCATGATGAATATTTTATAGATCCAGGTCTTGTCATATTTCATACCACAATAATAATATACCGGGATAAACACAATACACTCCTTCCAAACACCTGGTTGCAGAATATTCACTGTAAAAGCTCACTATAAAAGTTTGTTGCTTTGACATGACTCCATAGATCTCACCTTCAACTTTATTCACGTTGTTGTTCATATTCTTCTTTACAAGCTTCACTGTCCTTATATTTTCATGCCCCCTACACCTAGCACTCTACATGCATTTATCATACCATAATACAATCTCTAACTTGGAAAGTGCTTCCAGTGTGAAAAATTACTCAAAACTAGTAGTTGTATGATATTCACTATTGTGCTGCCTTGGAATAACTAAAATGAATTAGTGTGAAATAAAGTGACGCCTTTGCTGCTGTTCACATCATGGTGACTGTCATTTTGTGGTAATTTATGACTGTGGCTAATAGCTAAAATGGATTCTATGATGTCTTCCTTTTTTAAGACTGTTATATGCTTTTTAACTACTTGACATGCTGCTATTGAATGTTGTTCAAATTCTTGTGACTATCAACAAAAGAGACATCAGAAACGCTGAATATTTAATCCTTGTTGTTGGCAATTTCTCTTTTACATCTGTTCATGGAAAATTAGCATTTTGTAGATGATAATTGCAATCTAAATACTTAAAAGTTGTACCTCTCATACCATAAAATTCTTTTGCTGATGTATGACCCTCCTCTTGAAAGGCAATAAACCACTATTTTCACTATTTCTTGATCATAGACATGTTAATTGTCTTTATTGTTGCTCTTCTGAGTGTTGAGACCTATGACTGTCACCATGACTATTTATTTTTTCCATTAAATTCAACATCCTGAGTTGTCACTTAATTGACATGACAAATCTTCACCATACTGTTTATGCAAGTTTCTTTCCCTTTTCCTATGATGATTACGATTATTCTTAAGCTGAAAATTGCATCATATAGGAAAACAAGTAATATCAATGTATTTACTCTCCTACTGACTGTCATTTAAGCCGAAGCATTTAAAATCTCATGACAGTGTTATGACTCGGCCTCATTTGTAACCTGTATAGAATATATGGTAGAACTGAAATAAAGCTGATTGTATGATTGTACTCTACTTCTAGCAGCTCCCTTTTTGACTATTTTGACAATATTAATGAACTCTCATATGTAACCTGAGAGTGTGTCTTCCTCGATATGTCAGGCTCAACCCTTGTGGGAGTCCTTTCTTCTCCACATATCTGATAAAATGATCACGAACATAATGAACCTGTTCCTACACAGTGAACAAACATGTTAGCAAAATAAAAGGAACTAAAAGCTTCCTTCTTTTCCTCCTTTTCTTTGAATTTTTGTAATCATCTGACGGATGCCTGATTAATTGTATTGTATATTTTTGTTGGTAGCGTAGGCATATGATAGGATCTAATTTACATTGCTTTAACCACACTTTCATCATACTTGCAGGTACGCAGAGCTGGAACTGAAACTGGAGCTGGAGCTGGAATCGCAATTGAAAACCCAACCTATCAACGATTCGTCATTCTAGGCAATGATGAATCAACTTCTACCCTATACTTTCTCTATTTCCAGTTGTATAATTTTATTTTTCTCATGCACCTTTTATTTGATTGTCAAAATCAAATGAGTTACTCCCACAGCTTGTGTGGGATTCTGGTTTGTACATTATGAATAGAAACAACAAACTTTATGCAAAACTTATGATATCATTTTGGGATGTTCTTTGCATAACATTACTGAAATTTACACTGTTATGGAACAATGCGCAATATGAGCTTTAGCAAAAAAATTTAAAACAACTTGTGTACCTTTTAGCTTGAATTTACAATTCAGCTCTACCTATTTGAGCTAGTAGTGAAAAATAGGTAACAAATTGGCGACCTCTGTGGAGTGTTTGCCTGCTAAACACCATAGACCAGTTACGTAGCTTATCCATTGGGTATGGAGTCTGTTCTTGCTCTTAACCTCCTCTGAAAAATTATGTGGCTCAGCGTCACACAAAAAACTGAAAGAAACTATTGTAATTCTGTTTATGACAGAATCTAAAAAACCAATGCAGCAACTGCACTTTATTGAAAGCGAAACAAAACTGAATGAAACTAATGTGCAATGAGCACTTATTGCAAAAAACACAACTGAAACATCTATCCTACCCTACACTACCTAGCAGTTGTAGTGTTTAAATGTAACCAGTCACTGGTTGATTGAAAAACTCCCCTTCCTTATCAACTTAGGTTGTGCCACTTGTTTGCAAATTGTCCAACAGTGCTGAAAGAAAAATAAAAACTGTATTCTCAAAAGAAACACTTGTGCAAACATGAGAAACACCTCCCTTTCTGTATCAGACAAAAGATGCACACAACTATTTTGAATAGTTTGAGCAACCTTCATTAATGCTTGTTGATGCTCAAACTTGTGCTCCCAAGTAGATACTTCAACTAGTAACCCCTCTTGATTGCCAGCCAACCGTGCCAGGTGTTTGATAGGACATCCCCTTGTGCTAACACCAGATCGGTAACTTTTAGCCTCCTGTTGATGCTCCACTTTTATAGCTTTTCCTTGAAAAGGTGCTGATACGAGATAAAATGTAGTTTGTTGATCTTCTTTTAACTTTTCAATGACGAGGGAATCTGCATGCTTGCATTATCTGTAATAGTTTCTAAAAATAAACCATTAATGTGTTCAATGGTTGGACCTTCTCCACCAAGGAGTTGATATCCCTGTTGGATTACTAGAAACAAGTCCTCAAACTATTGTTCCCTATGTTCCTTGCCCATGACAAAAAATAATTCCTCCTCTACGAAGTGGGGAAGTTCATCAAATAAGTCCATTTTGCATTCTTGCATAGGATGAAAAGCATTCTCCTCCTTTTCAATAGTTTCTTTGAACTCATCACCCTGCTGCTCAAACTTGTAAGGTGTTGATGCTAGTAAGCATGTGTTATCTTCATTCTCATCAACAATTTCGGATAATTCATCAGCTATGTAAACATGTTCAACCTGCTCTTGTATATTATCTTCTTGCTGGTCTTTTGATAAAAGAGGAGTGCTTTTTACCTCATGAACTGCCCTTTCCTAATGTTCCTTCTCATCCTTCAGCTGCTCCAATGTTGGATTATGATATTGGTGGTCTTCAATCAGCAATTCATCAGATTGTTTGATCTTTTCCTCTGTATCATGCTCAATAAAGGAAGGTAATTCATTGAATAAGAACATGAAATCATTACCTTTGATACCTTTTTTGAGCTCCTCAACTTGCTGACCTGACTAAACATGTTCATTCATCTCCTGCTGCAATCCTGCTTTACGATCTTAAATATCAGGTTTAAGCTTATCAAATTCAGAAGCTTTTGCTTGCTTCCCCTGAGATGGCTGATCATGAAGATTCTTTACTTGATTTGTTACATGCACTTTACTTTGAAATAGAAGAGGATCTTTGAAAATTGGAATGGGATGAATTGCTCTTGTGTGTTGTTCGTACTTCAAAACTTCAACCTCTCCCTGATTTTGGATTGCTGTCATACGAGGAGCCTTCTAAACTAAATTTGGCATTTTGAAGTCTAGATGCTGGGTCCAAGAAGGTTGCCATAATTTTTCAGTACTTTGATGACTCATTTCAGGCTCTTGATATGACTGAAACTGAGGATTAATGGGCTTTTGTAGGGGCTTATCTTTAACGCTGGTAGGATTATTACGCCTAAAACTTGGAATGTCAAATCGTGAAGAATTACCTGGGGGTTGTGTAGAAACCTTGGAAACCTCCCGCTTGGCAAGTTTTATCCTTATCTTTGTATCTTTTGTTGCAAGTTGTTGAGCAAGATTCTCCTCAAATAGCCTTTTTTGTATTTCCACCTCTTGCTCATCGTGAAAGGATTGATCTGGAATAAAAGGAGTTACTTCATCTTCATGCCTTTGTGTCCGAGTAAGTAAAAGCTTGATCAACTAGTTCTTTGCAGCTTTCCCCCTTTCAAGCTTCTCTTCAAACTGTAATCTTTGGGCTTCCAACTCCTGCTCATGAAGGTAGGCCTAATAATCCACCTCCTATTGTCATGAATCAAGCTCCTGCTATCTTTTGACCTCATCTATTTTCCTATGATAATCTAACGCTATATCACTAATGCTTTTTATTTCAACATTTTGAGGTTGATCAAGAGAAAAACTATGCTGATATGGATGTTCAGCAGGGGTGGGTGGGTGGTAACCATACTGAGCGTGTTGGATATTTGTTGTTGCATGGTTGTTAGGAATAAAACCAGCAACATAGCTGGCTTGATATGGCTGATAAGGATGTGGGTAGGCAAGATCTTCATGAAATGGAGGTGAAAACGTGCTCATTTCATAAAAAATTGACATGTTAAAGAATTTCAATCAACTTTGTAAATGAACATACCAGTACTTCGTCTGCTGAAACTAGTGGATTTTACTCGGAGTCACCAGGTAATGTAACCTCTGAAAGGCAAAAACACTGCTATGTATACCAGAGCAGCAGCTTGAAATTCTTGAAATCTTTCTCTAAAGTAATCTTGAGGGTTCCATCGGGCGTGCCAAAAACTGTTGTCAAACAGATTGCACCCGTATGCTTGAATATTGAAATTCAGCAATCTGTTGAAACATTGGAACTAATTCCAGGCTATGGGTATCCTATAAGGAAATAGACCTCTAGATTCTAGGTTGGTTCCTATGAATTTTTCTGATTAATACTTGGGTAACTTGGTTGGGAAAAGGATAAAGACTAAAACTAAAAACTGAACAATGAATTTTAACTATGGTGATGCACCTAAAAATGATTATCAACATATTTATTTCACAAATGATTCTTCATGAGCCTATTTTCACAACTCAGATTGAACAACTAAAGTGCATAAATGATTCACATAAAGGCTAGACAAATCATTCTTTAAGAAGGAAATATTTTCACAACTTAAAGAAATGAATATATTATGAGCACAATCTTTGACCTACAGCTAAGTATGTTTTTTTGTGCACATGCACTCATGAATGTGACAGAAATTTAAAAGTTTCGATATGAAAACATAGTAAATTTGCATCTAGAACACTCATAAGACACAACACCCGAATCCAAGAAGGATAATACTTGATTCACAATGATAACAGAAGGAAAAACTCTGCACAAAATACACTAACACAACCTGTAAACCTACTACTGTATTAACCTGGAAATAAATGTTGAGTTACAAATCATTCACTTTGTAGAGTGCAAAGGAGAAAAATAAGAACTAAAGAAAAACAATTAAGTTTTTCAATATATACAAAAGTCCTTTCAAAAAGGCATGGAAAAAGAACTGAAATTCAAACTCCAAGAGAGGGCGATAACTCCAAGGAAAATTCCGAGCAGAAGAAAATATCTCTGAAAAAGGGAGTCAAAACCATGCAAAAATAATTGCATGATGGTCCAAACTCTCTATCAAGTCATAACTGAAACATGGAAGACTTGAACTGAACTGGAAATCCCTGAAAATGTGGGCCTAAGCATGCAAAAATCGCCTTGTTTTTATCAATCCGCCCATTCAAAAATGAAACTCTACTTTGCTTAATGTTTTTAGTTTTGCACTTTAAGATAGCTAAAATAATTAAATGATTTATAATTATCATTTAATCATTTTAAATTTACAATATATCATGCAAAAATAAAATAAAAATTAAGACTCATACTTGCATGATCAGGAAAATAACTCAATGTAATGTCTGCTTTTAAAAATAGTTAACAATAATTAAATGAGTTAGTTTATCATTTAATTATTTTAACTTTACAATATAAGTACAACACATTGATATTATTACAAAGTCAGAAATATAACTTTACAAAAAATGTCAAAACTCGCAACATATATTTGATCTAATGGTTTTCACCTTTCGGGCTCCATACGCTTGAATGTTTTAGGTCTTATGTGCCTAATAAACCTATACCTAAGTTTACTCAGCCAAACCCTAATCCTTATAATTTTCCTCTCTTGAAAATTTTGTAAAAGAAGCTCTTTTTGAGAAAACAGTGTCGCCATGGTGAATAGTTGCCTGGGCTCGAAATCTACAACATTTATACTATCCAGACTAGCCGACTCTTTATCTACATATCAGGTAAGTGGTTCCTGACAGTATTATGGCCTCTTCCATTTCGATTGAAAGATGATAATGGCCATCAAGGCCGTGACATACATGAATTCTCCTCTGATTTTCTTCATTCACATTTTTCTGTGCTTGATCCATGCTCTTTTCAATGAGGAAAAGGCCTCACTGGCCGTGGCTTAAGAGGGTTATCTGATGCTTCATATCTTCATGTTGGCTGCCACACTTAGCAAATATAGGATTGAGTTTGAAATATAGTGCACCAATGAGCTGTGGTCATGACCTTTCCTCTTCTACAGGTGTGGCATGGTAAGCTTTTGACTCCATTGTATTTCTCTGTATCACTCAACTTTATAAAAGCTTCTATGAGGAACAAAGTCTGACATCTTTTATTATAAACAAAAATAGACCTATGTAGGTCGTGCCATGATTGTGAGCTAAAACTCAGGCCGCCATGGAAATTTTGGGTATTTCTTGTTTGTCCTTATGAAGCCCCACAAATCTCTGTTGATTGTGCTTCTAGTTTTCTTCTTAGATTGTCAATATTGTACTCTAGGCCACGGCCTCTTGAATTTCTTGGTGCGTTTGAAACGCCACTCACGACCTTCTTTGCTTTTTGCTTTAGTATTCATGCTTCTCCGTTTATATCATTATGGCAAATCTTTGATATCTGATGTAAAATGAAATCCACCATGTAAGTCTTTTTGGGAGTTCCATTTTATGTGAAAGCTTGTTCAAATCTTCATTTTATGTTTCAAGGATTTTTAAAAAACCATAGGCTATGACCTTGCTTTCTTTTCATAAAAAATGTAAAAGAAATCGTCTATCTCCATCTATCTACTCCATAGGCCGCTAGATTCTAGATGCCTCCAACTTTAGCACTGGGTGGCCATTACTTGTGGGCTGCCATGAAGCATCAAATTTCCATTGATTTGTATCTATATATTTACCACCAAAATGTACTGTGAATAGTTCCCCGGACTGCCTTCAATATGCTGAATTGCCTCCATCTTGTTGCTGGAAACTACAACATAACTATGATTTCTGCATTTAATATTGTAACATTTGCATATTACTCTGACAATCACTATCATGTTATAATGCCATATTACACTATGTTCAGGAAGCTACCTGTTCTATGTTGTTCAATGATTGTGAATAATGTTTGTTGGAATTGTCGGTTTTGTCACCCTTACACTAATAATTTACCAAGGGCATAACGTAGACAATCAACCTAAATGGGTTTTTTTTTAAAATATATATTTCCTCGTCAATCTTATCAAACATGTCTGTATAGACCTTCTGCAAAGTGGGTGCACTGCAAAATTGATTAATTTCATGATGAATTTTTTATAGATCCAGGTCCTGTCATATTTCACACCACAATAATAATATACTAGGATAAATACAATACACTCCTTCCAAACACTTGGTTGCAGAATATTCATTGTAGAAGCTCACTGTAAAAGTTTGTTGCTTTGACATGACTCCATAGATCTCACCTTCAGCTTTTTTCAAGCTGTTGTTCATATTCTTCTTTACAAGCTTCATTGTCCTTATATTTTCATGCCCCCTACACCTAGCACTCTACATGCATTTATCATACCATAATACAATCTTTGACTTGGAAAGTGCTTCCAGTGTGAAAAATTACTCAAAACTGGTAGTTGTATGATATTCACTGTTGTGCTGCCTTGGAATAACTAAAATGAATTAGTGTGAACTAAAGTGATGCCTTTGCTGTTGTTCACATCATGGTGACTTTCATTTCGTGGTAATTTATGACTATGGCTAATAGCTGAAACAAATTCTATGATGTCTTCCTTTTTTAAGACTGTTATATTCTTTTTAACTGCTTGACATGCTACTACTGAATGTTGTTCAGATTCTTGTGACTGTCAACAAAAGAGACATTAGAAATGTTGAATATTTAATCCTTGCTGGTGGTAATTTCTCTTTTACATCCGTTCATGGAAAATTAGCATTTCGTAGATGATAATTGCAATCTGAATACTTAAAATTTGTACCTCTCATACCATAAAATTCTTTTCTTGATGTATGACCCTCCTCTTGAAAGGCAATAAACCACTATTTTCACTGTTTCTTGATCATAGAAATGTTAATTGTCTTTATTGTTTCTCTTCTGAGTGTTGAGACCTATGACTGTCACCATGACTATTTATTTTTTCCATTAAATTCAACATCCTGAGTTGTCACTTAATTGACATGATAGATCTTCACCATACTGTTTATGCAAGTTTCTTTCCCTTTTCCTATGATGATTACGATTATTCTTAAGCTGAAAATTGCATCATATAGAACAATTAATATCAATGTATTTACTCTCCTACTGACTGTCATTTAAGCCGAAGCATTTAAAATCTCATGACAGTGTTATGACTCGGCCTCATTTGTAACCTGTATAGAATATATGGTAGAACTGAAATAAAGCTGCTTGTATGATTGTACTCTACTTCCAACAGCTCCCTTTTTGACTATTTTGACAATATTAATTAACTCTCGTATGTAACCAAAGAGTGTGTCTTCCTCGATATGTCGGGCTCAACCCTTTTGGGAGCCCTTTTTTCTCCACATATCTGATAAAATGATCATGAACATAGTGAACCTGTTCCTGCACAGTGGACAAAAATGTTAGCAAAATAAAAGGAACTGAAAGCTTCCTTCTTTTCCTCCTTTTCTTTGAATTTTTGTAATCATCTGACGGATGCCTGGTTAATTGTATTGTATATTTTTGTTGGTAGCGTAGGCATATGATAGGATCTAATTTACATTGCTCTAACCACACTTTCATCATACTTGCAGGTACGCGGAGCTGGAATTGAAACTGGAGCTAGAGCTAGAATCGCAACTGAAAACCCAACCTGTCAACGATTCGTCATTCTAGGCAATGATGAATCACCTTCTACCCTATACTTTCTCTATTTTCAGTTGTATAATTTTCTTTTTCTCATGCACCTATTATTTGATTGTCAAAATCAAATGAGTTACTCCCACGGCTTGTGTGGGATTCTGGTTTGTACATTATGAATAGAAACAACAAACTTTATGCAAAACTTATGATCAATAGTTATGCATCAAATCGTAATTGTCCTATTTACCCTAGAAGTCTCAAAAAAATCCCAAAGTTGTGGTGGATCATCAAAATGTAGCCTCTTCACACCACTTGATGGATGTGAAGTTTATTGGACAATAATAATTCAAGCCACAAATTAGATTAATTAGCGCAATGTTAAATAAGTTAGACTACCAAATAGAAACTTATCTACTATAATTTAGAACTTTCAAATTAACATCTCAATAACTACACTGAACTATAATTTCTCTAAAATAACAATTAAGGTAAAATTCAATTCTTGATTACCTCAACTCTTTATTTCTTTCCAAACAATTTTTTAGCAAATGAGGGTCCCTTAGAATGATTAGGAGTCCTAGCATATTGTAATGGTTGAGGAGCCACATAGTTGAATTGTGAAATAGACTATAATATGTAAAATAAAATTGATATAATTATTGATAATAAAGGGAATGTGTACAATAAATTAGGTTAGATGTGTAAATTAAAATCAATTGAGCAGTAGCATGAATGCCATGTGGTTGGGAAAATTAAGAAGTATGGGTAATCAAATGGTGGATCAAAGTGTGTATGGCATTGAGGCTTTGCATTGTTGCATTTGTAACAATGTATAGAGGCATGCTATCAGAGGTGGAGAATGAATAGGAGTAGGGGTAATATATGGACCTTGCATTTTCCGCATTGCCCCAGGTCTATCTTGAGGCATTCCTCTACCTACTCCTTGGAATTTTTTTTAAGTTGAAATAGTTAACATGCCCTCCTAAAACAAACTATGCCTATAGTTTGTGGAGGAAATATAAAGGGACATCAAGATTTTTGTTGGGTGGTTTATCAAAATCCATCTACCAATGATCCCAAAAAAATCTTGTGATACCCTCATGTGCGCACCATTTAATGGAGAATTTGGTCTTACATACATCAATGGGTAATCTAGTTTTAGTATTGATAATTTTGTGCTAATTGGGCTTTGGATATGTCTAATTCTTTAATTTGATTGCATGAAAATCCATTTGAGTATTCTTAACTCTTGGATTCTCGCCACTCTTTAAATGACTTGTGTTGGCTTGAGAGGGTTTTAACATGAGCAATAATTCCCTCTAACACAATTTTCATTAAAGAAAATTAAGGGCACTGCCAATGGTTTATTTCCACAATGTTCTTCAATTCCATAATATTTATGTTAATTAGGTCTTCAGTTGAAGGAAGGTTTGGTGGGGGAGTGTTTGGGTTTCCAACTTCCTCCGCCATTTCAAACTATTATAAATCTAAAACTCATAAATTAATAAGAAATTTAACTAGTTACAAAAATTTATAAATAAATCCTATTTTATACTAAAACTCTCAATAAATTTTGATAAAACTACAAAAAAATGAACAAAAACTTTAAAAAGCTCAAAAATGAACTTACCTCGCATATTGAAGCACCTAGATCCAAGGTTTCAAATCGAATATCTATTTATGAAGTTTGTATATCCATTTCTTTTGCACAATCGACCTCCTCTATCATTGCCCCTAGGTCACTTTCTTCTAGAATGATAGTCATTTTACTATTTTTTATTATAGAAAAATAAAATGGATATTTGTTTACTAAAAGAGAAAATATCTGTTATGTAGAAGAAATCATACATATTTGAAACATATATCCATTTAGCTTGTCTATTATGTGATATGCGATGGTATGAGGGCGATCAAAATTTTCTTACACACTTGAAGCTAGGCACTCTAATTGTTGGGGCAAATATGATATTCCGCCCTCCACACATTTTTCCCTTCCAATGGAAAATGCCTCAGATACTGATGCATTGGTATGCATTTCTTTGAACAAGAATGGACAGAGGTGAAGAGCAAGAAAACTCTGTCTTCAAAAAAAAAGAATCCAATGTCCTTAAGGTCTTCAAAGAAAGCAGAAAAATTGGAGTTGTAATGTGTTGGTACACCCACTTTGGGGTTGATGCTTGATCTTTCATGTTAAAAGAGTAGGTTAGGACAACACAATTTTGTGTTGTGATGTGTAGCACCCTTACTGGCAAAGGAATTCTTTTATTTTCTTGTTGTGGGGTGCCCCTTGAGGTAAGGGCATGCATTGAATACTTTTTTGGGTTCAAATTTAATATACGGGAGGTACCCCCTATAGCAAAGCTTACTGATCAAAATATATATATCATAGTAATATATAGTATATATTAATAAAATTATATATTATATATTATATATAAATAATAATATATAATAATAAAATATTAGAAATTATATATAATATTATATATATTGGTACTAAGGGGTAATCAGTAAGGGCGACCCAGCGGCTCAGATCTCACTCACTAATTTTCTTTCTCATTGCTCAAGACAAGGCGAGCCCCCAACTACACCACCTATTCTAGCTATATTATAATAATATAAATTAATCTATTTTTAGATTTTATATATAGCTTGTAAATATATAATTGTATGTGATCCAAAATGGATATCCATTTTGTATTTTACAAATTAGATATATCCATTTTGTATTTTACAAATCAAATACTTGTTTTATATTTTAAAAATTAGATGTTTGTTATTTTCAATAACAAATATCCGTTATAAATGGATATCTATTTTTCTCTAGTTTGCACCAAAGAAAAATGTACTTTTTACCCAAACCAAGTAAAAAGTAAAACATTCATTCCATGATTTTGGCTGGGTGAAAACAATTATTTTCTCCTATTGCCACTATTTGGCCCATCATGATTCTGGACACAACCAACTACACCTAGTAGGGGCCCTATTCAAAACATATACTATAGTATGAATTTATTCAACCTAAAATTTACCTTTGATACTATGATAGTTCTATTATATCTTGTTGTAACTTTATTTTGTTGTTGTATAAAAGAAATAGTTAATTCCTTCTTTATACCATGTTGTTCAAAAAAGTGTAGGAAATATGTGTCCATGTATTTAGTACCTTTATCTATCCTTATAAGATCTTTAGTAGATAAAACCTTAAACTCTTTGAACTTCTTAAAAGAATTGTCCTTCATTTGAAAAAACTATATCCAAATTATCTTACTTTAGTCATCTATGAATGTGATCACATACCTTGATTGTACAAGTGATAGTGTTGTAAAAGGACTCGCTACATCACTAACTAGATGTAAATGATTTTTTTCTCTTAATTTTCATTGTGGGGAACTTTCCACATGTTACTTTCTCATAACACATTATATGCATTTTTGTCATGAATGTGATTCCAAACTTTAAAATCCTTATGCTTGGTTTCAAATATGTATAATCATTTGAAATGACTATATAGCATAGAGAAATCTCTAGAATCCCTTAGATACTATTTTGTGAAACAACTTCCTTCCATTTTTGAAAGGCAGAAAGCCTACAGGAATGATTATTCTTCTAGTGAAAATGGCTTAATCTGATGTATTTTTTTCTTCTCCTTTAACTTTATATTAAAATATATGGGCATCCATCAATCCTTATGCATGCATGAAATGAATATTTAATTTTTGGGTCATAAAATAAAAGTTGGCGAGACCATGTAATCCCTAAGAGAGGAGGAGGTTCACTCTATAAATTGTATGTGGAGAACAAAGAATGAGCTATGCTTTATTGTAAGCTTGGAAGTCCTCAACGGAGCTTCTCTGTCATAACTAGATCACTTATTTTTTCTTTTTGTAATGGCTTAACATGGCTACTGATGAGTTGCACCAACAATACAATCATCCTGTCAACTTTCTTTAGGAGGAGGTTGAAAAAATTATTGTCAATAATAACTATTCAATCTTTTTACTTTCTTTTCCTTGGCCTATATGAGACTTTCTTTCTGTTTTGATAGGAAAGCATAATAAAACTTATTAGGGCCCTATTGTAGGGATTTATGGATAAGCAATATATTTAGCTGGAGAAACTATAGGATGAAAGCAATCCTTATTTTGTGGAAGAAGTGATTTTCTTGTTTTTTTATGACACTCTCAAATTTCTCCATAACTTAGAGGGCTCTAGGAAAATTCATCGTCACCAATTCATTGAAGGAAAATTCACCACTAGCAATTCATCACCATGGAAAATTCATCGACAAAAAAATTCACTGTCAAGTAAAATTCACCCCAGCAATTCACCGTGGCAGAAAATTAACCACATTAATTTTTTAATATATATTTCAGAAACATTGATTTTATTAAAAAAATTAATGCGGTTAATTTTCTGCTGTGGTGAATTGCTGGCAGTGAATTTTACTTGGTGGTGAATTTTTTGTCCTGAATTTTCCATGGCAATGAATTGCTCACAGTGAATTTTCCTTCGATGAATTTGTTGTATGCCAACTTAGAGACCACACTCTATATTATTTATTCCTTAATATTCTTCACATTATTTTCTAAATAATAATAGTGTTTGGCTATCACAAGTATTGAATAGTTGGATAATTTTTTGTGTTCTCAGTAAAGTTAGGGAAGACAAGCAATGGTTTAAGGATATCATGGTAAAATGCAGGAATAAGGAATTGATGGATTACAAAAAATGTGGACTCTTATTTACATCATCTCAAGGGTAGCAGCTCAAGGCATGCAAGTTTTTAGTGGATTTCTCTAATGGCCTAAGACATTTCCATTCTAAAATTTTAAGTAGAAATCATACTATCCATTTAAAAGTTAGCATGGTCAACTACTAACCACTTATATCACATTTTTATTTTTAAATGAACAATGTAGGGGCAGAGAGTTAAGAACTTATGCATCGCATTTCATGCATTTGGTCAAGAAAAAATGAGAGATGGGTAGATCCATTCTCCTCTATGTTTTGAAGTGCTTCTGAAAAAGATGATTCTTTAAGTATTTTCTAACAAAAAAATGATTTTTTTTCTTTTTTTCCCTTTAACAGGTGTCATATAATGATAAGTAATTTTTTAACAAGTGTCATGTAATGATGAGTATTTATCTTTGAAGTATTTCTTTTTTAAACAAGTGTCATGTAATGATGAGTATTTACCTTTGAAGTATTGTAATAAAACTATATGTTGTCTCTTTTGTGTTTTGAAGTGTTTCTAATGGAGATGATTCTTGAATTATTTTCTAAATTTGTAAAAATGGTAAAATTTCTCTTATATAAAAACTTGTGGTCATTTTTTTATGTTTTTCCTTTAAAAAGTAGGTGCTTGCAATGTTTGCAACAAGTGAAGTAGGAGTATTATCTTCTCAAAGACAAGCTCAAAGACCTATTTCAAGCAATTATAATAGTAGCAATGCTAATAAAAATCTCCACAAGATTACACTTAAACAAAATCTAAAATACTAGATGAAAGTCACATTTACTATTGTTGTTATTTTGTAGTAACATAAATGGGCTATGGCTTGATTGCATATGGAAGAACATAGAGCAGGTGGAATGATCTCAATGATAGATTGAGATTAACCCACAAGGAATTAATATTTTATGATTACTATTGTACAACCCTTCATATTAAAAAATGTATTCATGTTTCTTTCGACATCTGAAACTTATATGTGAATATTATTGGTTGGTGACAAAATCTATTGTTTCCTATTTAGGATATGTGCACATATAAAGAAAGTGCCTATATTTAATAATAGTGAATAAAGCTTTGGAAACAAAAGAATTGTTAAAAATAAATATCATTAGATATTTTTTGAATTATTTATTAAAAGTATTATATTAATGTGTATGGTTTTTTTAATGTATAAATGTTTTGTATTATTTATATAAAGATTTATATTACATATATCTAAAAAAAGAGGATGGAGAAAGTCACATCCCAAATTTTAAGTAGGGTAAAGTCTTAAAAGACAAATTCAAATAGATAAATAAGAAACAAGGCCACTAGATAGCAAGAGTTAAAACACTAAAAGGTAGAGGAGGATCATAGTCATCTGAATTTCCCCAAATATGAGGAAGGTCATGGCCATTCAAAACAAGCTCCCATGTATTAATCACACCCTCTTTATTTTATTCTTTTGAAGGAGGTTGTGTCATGAACAAAAAAAAGGCCAAAGAAAGGAAGGGATTTTTTTTAGTATTTGGCTATTCAAAGGTACCTTATTTATGAGGTTTAGAAAAGGTTGAAGTAAGTTACCAAGGTTTAGACCAACCATGACCAAACCAATCCCTGGATCTTCTTAGAGGGGCTTGGGAAGAATGCAAGTGAGAATCATTTCCATCATGGACATTCTAACTACAACACCAATGTCCATGAGGAGAGGGGCCTCTATTGGAGGGTGGAGTTAGCATAAATTCAACAACCATACATGGTGTATTAACCCAATGATCCAAAAGCACATGTACATTTTCCACTTCAATTGCAACCCTATTTGCTTGCACATGAATAATTTTCGTGATGGCATTATAACAAAACATAAACTTAGTGTACAAAGAAAAGTGTATATCAATAGAACAACTAAAAAATATAGAAAAAAATTCTATCTTTCTAAATGCTAAGAATAATTTCTATCTTGAAAACACACCAAATCTAGGTGAACTTAGTAGGAACTATGGGCCA
Organism: Sequoiadendron giganteum; assembly: GCA_007115665.2. Lineage (NCBI taxonomy): Eukaryota > Viridiplantae > Streptophyta > Pinopsida > Cupressales > Cupressaceae > Sequoiadendron > Sequoiadendron giganteum. The sequence continues at coordinate 395,499,886 of CM021105.1, forward strand.
ATCTCCTAAAATAATTAAATGTTATGAAAAGGCTTAGACATGAAAGGCCTAAAATGTCATGAATCCAATTCCAAGGAGCTTTAGTTGTTGGGAAAAATCTAAAAGGGTGCTTAAGAGTGTCCTATTTCTCATAAAATGGACAAAACAAATTAGCAATATCTCACTGAGTTAATTTGGTATCAATAGGGAGACCTTGGTAGAGAATAAACCAAGAAAAATTGGTAAGTTTTGGCTTAAGGATAGCCAACCAAATAGTCTATAATTTATATTTAAAAGTTCCTAATAAAGATTGAAGAACCCATTTGTCATTAAGCTTTGAAACCATGTTCATGTGTGGAGAAATCCAAGCATATCCCATGTACATAGCCATTAATTGTGAAAGGGAACATCTAAATACCATTTAAATATTTCCACCAAGGTTTGAATCTTCTCCCTCAATTTTATGAATCATATAATGAACAAAATCAATAATGGTAAAAAATGACTCGAAATTGCAATTAGAAAGTTTGTACTTCAATTTGGACTCAAAACAAGAAAGAAATCTCTTGGTTATCTTAAAAAGGGGGTCAATAAAAGTAATTTTTATATAAAATAATTTCAAAGCATGAGTCGAAGGAGTCTTAATAAAGGGTTGGTCATGAAAATAAACAATATGAGACCTCCAAACAAATTTTTGATTAATAGCATACCCTTGTGATAAACATTACCATCTAATAGAAAACTTGAATTCATGGTTTCCTAAGTTTTATGTATGGTTTTGATGATAAAAGTGTATTTTATATAGTTAAAATACTTCATGATGATGATTTTATGAAAAGAAACTCCCTTTCAAGCTTGATTTCATTTAATAACTTGTATAAGTTTAATGCCTTTAGAATCAAGACCTTTCAAGATTCATTTTACTCTAGGGAATTTCTAATCCATTTGGCATATAATATAACTCAATAGACTTTGATTGTAATAAAACCAAGTCCACTAGATTTGTGGGGGAGGAAACTAATATCCGAAACCACTTTATGGAATCCTTTACCTTAGCCAAAGTAATACCATAAAAATGCCCCTTAGGAACTTTACAAGATTCTGATATGAGGCTTTAAAAGGGACACAAAAAGAAGAAGAATATGTATGAGGAGTAATTATTTAATAACAAAAAAACAGTACCAAAAAAGTAGGCTTAGTAATCTAGTAGGTCAATGTTTTCTTAATTTGATAAATGATAGCTTGTCATAGATAGGAAAAAATGATTCCTAAAACTCTAAACACTTCTCTGTGATCAATCCACTTTCACCCATAAGAATTGATCCAATTAGGTGTTAGATAAGCTAATATATGAAAGAATAAAATATCATTCCACTAGAGAAACAAAATAAGAACAATAGAATGTAAATCATATAAAAATAAGAGTGTGTGAATGTACAATGAGAGCCTTGTATATGTAGGAAAGGTAGAGAAGGTAGGAAGTTAGGATTGGATGACTAACTACCCCTCCAAAGGTGTAACACATGTATGCTCATATGACAAGTGTTTGAGCATGTATCAAGTGTGCATGCAATAGATATCCCAAAATGTGAGTAAATGTGTCTCAACCATATGAAGTGAGACAAAAAGAAAAAATCCCTAAGTGGAGACTTAACTAGTGTGAATAGGACTCTCCTAAGTAGACTAAAATCTAGCTAGATACATGATGTCTCTATTTACACTAACATTAGACTTAGCTAAGCAATATTTATTATAACATTTGGTATTCTACAACTAAATTCTCGACACTAATTTTTTTTTATAAATTATAGGAGCTAGAAATTCTAATTGATATTATTTTCCTCCTCCACATGAGTAAGAAATGAGTCATCAAAAAAATTAGTAATGACTACCTATTATTAGTAGAATTGGACAAAGTGATGCCTTTAACTAGGTTTCTTGATACAATATTATTCAATATGTAATAACACATACAAAGGAGAAACAAATTGATATCCCTAATGAATAGAATATAAAATCCCAAAAGAACTAGACTAATTACTTATTACCTATTTTTAGCTAAGACTCAAAATAGGTAGAGCTGAATTGCAAATTCAAACCAAAAGGTACACAATATATTAAAAAATTCTGCTAAGTACTCATTATTGTGCAATGACTAATTACAAAGTGAATTTCAGTTATATTATGCAAGGACATTTCGAAATAATATCATGAAATTGAATAGTTTTCTTTTATTCATAATGTAAAAAAATGAGGTCCCACACAAGCCGTGGGAGTAACTATATCTCATCAGACATAAGATAGCAAATAAATGAAAAAAATAGAAATGGATGAAATTAAACATGGGACCCATCATTGCTTGGTGAATGACGAATCCCATTGTTGGAGTTTCTTTCAACATCTTCGAGTCGTCCATCTACTTGAAGCTCTAAAGGGAAACCTACAGGGGTGTAAGAAAGGTTGTTAGAGCTTGGGGTTCCACATTTAACCTTATGCATATCTAATCAAACATATACTTGCTACCTTAGATCTAATCAAGAGAAGAAGATGAGCATTCAAGATTCATGACATCCAGATTAGATCATCAAACATAAATGAAATCATCATATAAACATTTGAGCTTCAATTATTTTGCTAACTTGTTTGCTCAATGTGGAGGAACAAGTACAAATTCCATCATGATTCAACATTTTAGTATGTGGGGAAAATTGGGCTCCCACGATGGTTGATCCCAACATACTGAACATCATTATACTTGAGCATATACATCATGCAAGTCATACATGAGCTATAGACAGCTACTACAAATCATCAAGATGCTCACAGGGGTGGAAGAGAGGTTGTTTATCATGAAAAAGGTTCTTTATCATTTGAATGATAGTGAACAAGCATACAATATTGAAACCTTGTTTTCTGCATTGTATTTTGAAACTAAAAGGAGCCTTTCAACCATTCACCAATGGTATAAATGAAATTGCATCCATGTTTATGAGGAGAAAATACCATGGGACAATACATGTGATCTCTAAATTATCTTGCATTTACATGATCTAATGCTTAGAAAAAATAATTTACAGCTTGAAAGCAATGTTCATTCACAAGTGATATAAGGACAACAATTTTCAAATCACAAAGAAGTCTTCAAGAAGGCATATCATGCAAAACAGTGACAAGGTGTGCCATTATGAAGTGACCGAAAAGGAGTCAAAGATTGCCAAAGATGCATTCAAAGCAGATTGACAGTTATTTCAAGTTATAAATCAGTCACTTCATAAGTGCAAAAGAGCAAGGAGATATCATATGCTTGAATAGTAAATTCAGGAAAAAACATGATTTATTCCTTAAAAAATGTATAGAGCTATTATAAAATATAGTGATTTTCATTTTATAGTGATTATCAACAACAAGCCATACTTCATGCCTATCAGAGAGAGAGTCAAGCACCAAATTGCTACAAAAGACTTATGATGTTATAAATAGGGATGATGACAAGCCATGATAGTCTAAGATATATTGGAACAACAAATATCAATACATTTAATCATTTATCAAGAGAAACAGTTATGAGCATGTTATACTTATTGGTCAAATGAATAAATGACACATAGATTACTACCATCTAACACCGAATGAAAAATTCATGAGAAAATAGTGCCATTATGACAAGACATTCAATATCATGAACTAAGTGCTAGATAGAGTTGAAAGGGATAGTGAAAAAATTAGATAACTGCCATATATTCCTCAAATATGCAGTGAATATTGGATCATTACATGATCATAAAGACTATCAAGTCTCACAGAGAACTTTAAAAGGTTACTCTCATTATTCAGGGAATGTATCAAGACTGGTATGGAGTAGCAGTTATGAGACTCGAAGATGGAATTATTAGATTTAAAAGAGGCATCACCAATAAATATGTTGTCGCTTTACAAAGTATGGTCTAGATGAGTTTTGAAGGCTATAATGAAAGGGAATGACCTACAGATTATGGTAGAAGCCATAATGTTTTCCTGTGTATAGTTCAAGTGCATAACCCTTGTTTTATTCACTCGAGAATGACTTTTCATGGCAGCCATAAAATGATAAGGCCAAGCTCCTCAAAAGCTACAGACAAGGGTTTATGATTTCAACAAAAAAGCAACCACATGGGGGGTTTCTGGAAAATGGAAAAAGCAATCAAATATACAACCGCGGAAAAAAATGTTAAAGTTTCATCATTTTTCTTAGAGAAGAGAACAAGAAAATGCATTAGAATATACACAGCCACGACATAAGAGCCTAAAAAAATTTGCAAAATAGAGAAATACATTCTTTTATTGAGCTAGATGAATAGAAAATTAGAAAGAACCCTCAGCCAAAAGTTAACAAGGAGTTCAAATAGAATTATCTCATGAAGCCATGACCTGGGGTTCAAGCATTTAAATTTGCAGGAAAATACAAGAAACTTTCAAAACTCCAAAGGCGGCCTCCAAATAACAACTAGCAGAGTGAAGAAATGTGAAGGGAAGTAAACATACCATGAACATAGCTAGAGAAACTAAAGCGAACTCACGGTGAAGACTCCAGAGAGCTCCAACAAAAGGCTACAAACCCTCAATCTGTGATCAATCATGGTGGTGACTGCTGATTTTTTGCCAAGTGCAAAAATGTAATGAAGTAAAATAATAATGCTGTGAGTTTAGGGCTTCATACCCTAAATTCATCGAAGGTTTCATGACTTTTTGTCACATTTTTAATGAATTTTCATGCCTTTATAAATACCAAGGCCGTGGGTTCCATCCCATTGTTTTTCCTTAAGTATTTTTTTTCATTATATTTTTCATATGTAAGGGTTAAGATTTTTTAAATGTAAATGTTATCTTTGCTTTAAGACTATGTGAAGTTAAGTTAATTAAATGATGCAATATAAATCATTTAACTAACTTAACTATTTTAAAATGCAAAGATTAACATCAAGTTACTTTCCCAATCATGCATGATTGATTTAGATATAGAGATAGAGTTCAAGTCATCATGAGCAGATTGATATAAACGAGGAGGCTTTTGTATGCTTTTGCCCACATTTTTAGAGATTTCTAGTTCAATTTGAAGTGCTTCAAGGTTCAACAATGAGTTGACTATGAAAATTGATTATTAGACAGCCATTTTTGCATGATTTAGAGCCTTATTTTATGGGTTTTTATTCCTACTTGGAATTGGATTTTGGAGTTATCATTTTTCTTGGAGTTCACTTGGAGTTTATCTCCTTCCCTTTTCAGGGCTTGTTGTATAAAGTGAAAAGTCTTAATTGCTTTTCACTAGTTCTCGATCTTCATTCTCGTGCTTTTGGCAAAGAATTAACATTTTTGTAACTCAATTCATTTACAGTTTATGATAGAATACTGAATAAATTTTTCCAGTTTTACCTTCAATCTTAGCTTTTTGCCTTTTTTATGTATGATTTGATAGGAATTTAAATTGTGTTTATGAGTTTGAACCTTTTGAAATCTGTCTCAAATATAAGAATCACAGGTTATGCATTGAGAATAATTTCTTAATTCTATTTGATTGTTTATGAAGTTTCAACCTTTCTTTCAAGAAGATAAAATTAATAATTCCTTTGCATGAAATATTTATGTGAAAAAGGCTCTGAGAATTATTTGCGCAAATTGAAGGTTTTAGGAGAGTTTACTATCATTTTTAGAAATCATTAGGTGTATCCACATCATTTTACTAGTTTTATTTTCTTTTAAATGCAAAATCTTCCCCCTTTTCCTCAAAAATACAAATATTTCAAGCATTTAATAGTTTATCATATAGGAACCAACCTAGAATCTAGAGGTCTAATTCCTTGTAGGGTACCCACAACCTGGAATTAGTTCCCATGTTGCACGAGATTGCACAAATTTACAAATTTTCATGCAGGTGCTAATCTCTGTGACAACATGACCATTAATGGTGATATAATTAGAAATATCAAAAAAATAATTCAAATTGAGTGCACAAATTGAGGACCAAATCTTATGGATTGGGGAATAACAAGGATAAAAGGTCACTCAATGTTATCATAAGATTTGGAAAAATCTATCTTGATGAAAATGACATGCTATTGAAATTTTTTGGTCCATTTCATTCCTTCCCACACAAAAATATTGTCAAGAATGTACATTGATTTGATGGAGCTATTTAACTAGAGGTGAGAAATCAAAGGACTACGATGACATAACTTAAGATCAACATCTTTAGTAATTATTTTAAAGGATATCTTGAGTAAAATAATTTCTCTCCAATTGTAAATATCTTTCAAATATCCAAACTTAAATATGAATTTGATATTACCTTTATGTATAATATAACTTAAAGAATTGGAATGAAAGATTCTTTTTTGTTTTTTCTTTTTTTTCAAGGATAAAAGGTCACTCAATGTTATCATAAGATTTGGAAAAATCTATCTTGATGAAAATGACATGCTATTGAAATTTTTTGGACCATTTCATTCCTTCCCACACAACAATATTTTCAAGAATGTACATGGATTTGATGGAGCTAGTTAGCTAAAGGTGAGAAATCAAAGGACTACAATGACATAACTTAAGATCAACATCTTTAGTAATTATTTTAAAGGATATCTTGAGTAGAGTAATTTCTCTCCAATTGTAAATATCTTTCAAATATCCAAACTTAAATATGAATTTGATATTACCTTTATGTATAATCTAACTTAAAGAATTGGAATGAAAGCTTCAATATATACTTTATGAATATTATTTTTAATTAGAGGTAAAAAATGGGTTTTGATGGGGCCTGGAACCTAGTACAAAGAAAAGCAAGCTGAAAATAAGAAAAAACATAAACCAAAAACAACTCCATAGAAGCCTCTAAAATATTAACATGACAACATGTTGCAACTTACAAACAAGCAAGGGCCTAAAACCCTTAAACAACCTGGTTTTAACCGAGACTAGAAACCCTTAAATACACAAAGAACCCACCTACATCTGCCAGGCATCAGGAAACCAAACACTCATGGATGAAACCACTGAGCCAAGAAAGAAAACCTGCTTAATGGTGTAAGAAACAATCCAACCCCTAATCAAAAACACCAACAAAAATTCAAACTAGGAAACCAACTCCAAATCTACCTCAATTGGAAAGAGTGACATGACCACCAATTCCATTACTGCCTAAAGACTCCAACACTCTCACCTCCATGGGAGAAGCATCCACCTTAATATGATCAAAAATTGAGGAAGCTAGAGACAATCACCTCCTAGCTCCACCTCCATAGAATTCAAGAAGAAGACCAGTGCATCAGTAGAACAAGAAGCCATACCATCCTTCAAAAAATCCTAGTAAGAAGCCAACACCCACAAGCAAAAAATATCAAAGGGAAACCATTGAGACTGAGAGAGCTCAACCCATTGGGACATAAAGAAAAACATAGAAAACCACCTAGCCTAAAACACAAAAGGAGAAGCCAAAGAACCCAAATCCACCATGCACAACACCAACAAAAACACATTCAAACCACTCTGCTTCAGCACAAAAGTAGTAAAAACAACCAAAAATTCAAAAGCAGAGGACTTTAAACCACAAGGGTATTTAAAGAGCAAGCACAAGCAAGGAAAACTAGAAAATAGAAAGAATGGCAGAAGAGAATAACCATGAAGCGCACCATCCAACCCAACAAGGTCTGAAAGAATGCAAAATACTACCACAGACATCCCCATCACAGTCTACCCACAACCCACACCCAACACCCAACATACCACCGAGAAATCCAGAGCCAGAACAAGAAAGGGAAACAAGCCATAGGGGCAACCAAGAAGCAGAGCAAGGTGAGGGAGACCAAAAGACAGAGAGAGGGGTAGGAGCGCAAAACCTTGAAGAACACCATTCGACCTAGCAAGGTCTGAAATAAAGCAAAATCCTACCACCAACCCCATCCCAATCCACCCACAAGCCACACTCGACACCAAGAAAACCACCCATGAAGCTAGAGCTAGAGCCTTAGCAAAAAAAAATCCCCAAAAGAGGAGACCCAATAAAGCAAGGCCCAAATAGAGACAGATCAGAGAAGGCCTCGAGAAGACAAGTGGGCCTAGAATACTACAAAAAACACCTTTTGAAGGTGGCCTCAACCCAACCAATAGAATCCAGAGAAAGGATAATCCACAAAAAGCAAGGTCCATGCAGAAGAAAGCAAAACAACAACCTCTCTACATTCACTGAAAGAAGCAAAGACAACAAATGGAGAACAACTGCAAAAATCAGCAATGATTCAATGCTTCGCTGCTCTATCTCTCTAAAAAATAGGGGGCACCAATCCCCAAACTACAAACCACATAATCCTTTGTGTAACCAAGGCCAAAATGAAATCCTTGCACTGAGAAAGAGGGCCAAAATAAGCAACATTGTATCCCAGAGGCACCAGTCTGGTCCTCCCCACCCCAACAACACCAAAAATACACCAACAAATGACTCCCACTTGCATACTAAGAGCAGCCTCCTCAAGTTGTGCATCCTCCAAATCTTCTCCATCCAGATCATCATCCTCGCCATCTCCTTCTGCACTTTCAGACTTCCTCCTGCCCGCTACCTTTCCTCACGCTTCTGTAAAAAACTTCCTCCCGCCCACTACTCTTCCTCGTGCATTCATCGTGTGTTCTTAGAATGGCGAGTTAAGGGTTTGAAATTACTTTATGAATATCGTTACCAATAATCGCATAAGGCTTTATAGAATTCAATAGGAAGGCAATCACAATTTGGAGTCTTTTCATTGGGCATAGAGAAAATAGCATCACAAAGAACTCTTTAGTGAGAATTTTCTCATTAAGATCTCTCCAAGTGTGTAACCTAACAAAGGACCAAATTTACACATTCTTGTAGGGTTGTTCCTCATTTATGCATATCCTCCTAAGATTTGAAAGCATGGTCATAATGGTGCATAAAATCTTGAGTGATAACATGAGGCTTTTATCAAAAGATGTTATCCCTCCTTGATTCTTTCGAATTAGAAGTGTGAAAATCACACAAGTAATGAAATAACTATTTATAAACTCTCCCCTATTTTATTCCAATGAAGATTGGATTTGATTTGATTTTCTCTTGTAAAATAATTATATCATAAATTTACTTCTATTCTTAAAATTTAGCAACACAAAGTTATGGAGCAAGATAAAAATATTGTGATTCAAGATCAATGATGGCATGGATGTATTCCAATGTGGTCACATCATAGGAGTGGTAGAAAAATTAACTAGTTGGTTCCCATTAATGTGAATCAGGAGTTGCATTTGATTGCATTATTTTACTATTTAATCCATCTAGTATGATGACAAGGATGTGACTCCATATTACAAACACATTAGATATGAGAAAGTGTGTATAATCACCAACAAGAATATGTTTAGGAAAATTCAATTATATTTTTATACAATTTGTAAAATTTCCATCCAATGTAAAATTATATAGGAAAGTCCAGTCTAAAATGATAACATTAGGTAGAGGGTCCATTAGTGTTGAGAAATAACTAGAAAAGGACACAAATATTAAGTGGAGAACATGGCCATGTCAATCCATTTTTGAAATCTATTAGATCCAAACATAATTATTCCCTATGTACAAAGTAGGCTAGTTATGATGGTCGCCAAGGTTGAGAATGAAATGCCCCAATTTATTGTGCATGTAGGACCAAGCTTCTCTTTCTCTAGTTACCCAATGCACAAGAAATGTGCCATATTATTCAAACACCACTTGCACTATATTAAGATATTTTCACATGAACCAAGTGGTTATATGAACTAAATCAATGATCCTTATATAAATATAACATTTATTAATAGCATAATTGAGAGAATAAATAACAATAACTCTAAATGAATGATTATCAATATTCAAAATATCTCTTAAATCCTAGCTAGTAGGCTCACATCCTTGGTCAAAAAAATATAACTACCATTTAAGAGAGATAAAGTAACAACACAATCATTACCTACTCCATGGTTACTACACAAAAAGTGACTTTTTTCCCATATATCATGACAAACACCAACAAGAAAACTATAAATGTTGATGTATTGTAAATAGAGAATGTATAGAATTTTTTTATCAAGTATTATATTGCACACAATAATTTTTCAAAATGTCTATTAGACTTCAATCATTCTGTGAGATCAAATTCATTATTGAAAATAAATTCATATTCTCACCATCCATCTGGTTAAGTTACATAGTTATTCTCAAAAATTTCTTCCTTTGGAAAGGTCTTGAAGTTACTAAATTTTATTATTGATTGAAAATTATTTTTTGTTTAAAATATGCTCTCCCTCTTCAAAATTTTGATCTAGATTTCAAGAATACCATGGAACCACTAGAGGAGAAGAGTATGGTGAACATACAAAAGCTTTTATTTGAGAAGACAATATAAAATAGGTAAAAGTGGGGACCCTAGCAAACCTAGATTTATTTTCCTCTTTGGATGGTTATCCATTGTATGGAGCAATCTCTTTCCCTTCTCTTCAAGTTTTAAAAAATTTCCACCCTATTTTGTAGGCTAGTGGATTTTTAGGTGACACACCCCCATTACCTACACTTTATTTATCTTTGTGATTCCCAATGGTTTTCCATGTATCATTTTTCTTTGGAGATAGAGCATAATTTATAGGCCTAAGAGTAGGCTTACTTTAAGGAGTAATGATGAGACAATATCTAATTTAAGGATCATAAGATTGGTAACCATAATAAGCGTTAGATAGTTCAGATAAAGGACATGTTGGGTGTGCCTCATCTAATCAATTTGAATATCAAATAACTCTTTTAGATCTTTAGAAAGTTCAATTTCAATATGAACACATTTTTTGTGGAAATAATTAAAAAAAAATGGGTTCAATACAAGTAACATTACCTTAAGAGGCGAGTATTTTATATAAAAATTTCCAATGCTGAAAAGGTAACCCAAAGAGTTCCACCTAAGCAAGGGTATAGAGTGCCCTCTCTTTAAGAACTACAAGGTTTGGGGTGTGAAAATAAGAGGTACTCAGAAAAACCAAGGGTCATTTTTGAGGATGTTTTTTCATGGATGGTGTATTCAATAATCTATAATTGAAATAGGAAAAATAATGCAAAATAAAAATTCCTATTCTTAAATAGATCTCAACAAAGGAATTTAGACAAATAAATAACAAGAATTCCAAATAAATGTTACCATAAATTCCATTATTGAATGTGATATGCTCCAAGTGATTGGTATGTGGATGAAATTTTCTTCAAGATTACCTATTTTGACTACATATAACTAGCTAAAAATGCGATGATGAAATGGGTGAGAGTGTACCTCAATTTATAGATTTTTAGGAGAGGAAATGGATGGTTGAGATGTGACGGAGAGTGATGAATGTGAGGATTTTCCTCGAATTGAGTAGAGAATGGAGGGTTGATATGGAGGTTGTTGACATGTGAAGAGAAGATATGCATTTACCAAATTTAGTACTTGTAAGGGACAAGTGTACCTAGGACCCCTTTATTCTTGGAATTCGGTGGAGATTATATTGGAACCATGAGGACAAGTGTTCTTAGGTATCCTTTATTCTTGGAATTAGGTGGAGATAATATTGGAACCATGAGGACAAGTGTTCTTAGGTGTCCTTTATTATTGGATTTGGTGGAGAGAATATATATAAAATTAAACAGTGATATGATTATATTATTTTAGCTATGTGTGAAGTGGAAAATAGGTGTAAATAATAATAAAATTATTTATTTATATGAGCTGAGATGAAAAAGGGGCTAATTAAAAAATAATATTATTTAATTAGCCGAGGGACATTAGGTGAAGGGGATTGGCAAGGTGATTTAATTGATCGATTAAGATAAGAGTATATAAGGGAAATATTTAGGTGCCTACAATTGGCTTCAAAAAAATGAAAGAGGAAGAACCCTTTTGTGATATTTTGATTAGCATAAAGATAGACTTATGTGGAACCCAAGAATTTTTCACCCATTCTTTAAACATTCTTTTAGGAGGAATCCTCTTTAAAAATTACCTTAGTAAAGTAAAATTTTCAAGCCATCTACAAGTTGTAATATAAAATTTAAGCTAGTTTAAAATTTAAAATTACATAAATATGAGTTGGGAAAGAAAATGCTAATTTACTAGAATTTGAAATGCAAAACTAGAAAACTAGATTTAAAAGTGTGAATAGAAAAATAAGGACATTGACACGAAAAGATGAAGCTCACTACATAGAAAACTATAATGATGCATGGGTTTCTACATGATGCATTGTAGTCCCTTTCATACATTATCATCCCGATCTCACACTATTATCCAATTTTCCATGATATATTGAACTCACTTGCACAATAGGACACACGAACAAAAAAAGTATCAAACTAGGGGTTACCAAATGATAAAAAAATAATAAATATAAAATGAGCTATGCATTTAATGAAATTAGAATGAAAATAAAAGTAAAGAGATGTAAGGATGTAGACCACTGTACAAGTTATTCTTGAGAAAAGTGTAGCTAAAAAGAGGAAAATATTAGAGCTACTAAGGAGCTTGCCATGAATGGTCTAGCCCCCACTTAGTTCTTTCAACCTCCATGTGGGTAGCTAGACATAGAATATGATAAAATATTATGTGCGCAATCATATCCTAATTGAATATTGTGTGTGTGCTCCTATGCTAAGTGTGTCTAGGATTTCATAGAGTAGTGACAATATAGATAGAGTGTAAAAGGAGAGTGCTAGTAACTAGGAAATGAGATCACAAGGTGTCAAGATCACTACAAATGATGCTAAAATAATGATAATAAAGTACAAAAAGTAAGAAAAATATCACCTCCTAAAATATTGGTGAAGCCAAAGAGGGTAAGGATGTTGTTAAATGCTACAAGACCTTCAACAAGATTTTTGTTATTAAACTAGTGTGATCACATGGAGGAACTAATACCAAAAAATACTTGTAGGAAGCTATAGAGAGAGTGTTTTAGGTAGCTTGAGAGTATGAAATATTATTTCTATAATTGTGAAAAACTACAAAACCATGAGCCACAAGATCAAACAATGAACAAAGACACCTTCCACGTAAGAGATCTGCAAACAATATATGCAATATTCCTCAAAAAGAAAAAGTTGTAGAAGAAAGGGCCTATCAAAAATATATGAAATCTTGAGTAATAATTACAATGAGGGTTGAGTGCTATATAGGAGAAAAACCCTAAAAGCATAAAAGCACTCCTAATTTTAGCTTAAGTGCATGAGAATAAATTAGACTAGTAATTAATTAAAGAATAATTAATTATTAGCTAATGAATTATTAATCTAACACCCCCCTTAATATTAAATTAGGAAGTAGCTAAAAACCCTAAAATAAAATGCATGATGGGTCCTAAAAAACAAGGTTTGGTTAGGTACCCATGTATAAACAAAAGAGCTCTCAAAATTGGAGAAAAAGGAGAAAACCACAATTGGAGAAAACTCCTCTCCAAAAGAGAAAGGAAAATGAAGGATTGAAAATCATCCAAATCAAGGTATGAAGGACTAAGAAGACTCCAATTGAAACAATGTCCCAAAAACAAGAGGAACATGTAGAACATCACCAAAGCATGAAGAAGTTGTAGGAAATTGTCAAACAATGACTGATATGGTGTTGAAATGAAGAACCTCCTCTGAAAAAAAATGATGATCAGGATCAAGATAAAAAAAAACTACATGAGTGACCTCAATGGCACTAATCAAATAAAATGGAAAACAAAGGAAAACATTTAGAAATCGAAGATACAAATGTCAAGATCATCGAGACTATAATCTACATGAGTGCCCCAAGTGACACTACTCAAATGAGATGAAAAACAATGGAAAAAATCTAGAAGTTGAAGATACAAGTGGTACATGAATCTACATGAATGACCCCAATGATACTACTCAACATGTAAGTCAAAAATAAAAGTACCAACTAGTCTGAAGAACACTAATCATGAGAGATAATAATATGCATGAGTATGCCCAATGACACTACTCAAGTCAAATGGAAAATAAAGGAAAACATCTATAACTCGAAGATACAAATGGTACATGAATCTATATGAGTGATCAAAACTGACACTGCTCAACATGCATGAAAATTGTAAGTCAAAAGTATAGGTACTAGTAGTCTTTGATCAAATAAAAAATGGAAGGTCACCTCCAGAAACAAGAATGCAAGAGTTTCCATATGGTAAATGATCCATCTCACCGAAATACATGTAACCAGTCGCTAATGTATGCTACATCCAAAAGTACATAGGAACAAGAACTAGATGCATAGATCACTCCAATATGAAACCAAGGAAGCATTAGCACCAATAGTAGAAACCCCCCATAAACTTGAAAAGGAGAGCCATGATAGGTACACTAAAACTATATGTGAAACCAATAAGTGCATGTAGGAGAAACAACTTGAAAATAAAAGGGTGTGCAAACTAAGGCACACATGCATGAGGCAAGAATCACTAGGATTCATTGTTGTCAAGGAAGGGACACTCACTTGAAAAAGGTGTGATGGAAAACCAAAGGAAAACATCAACCCCCCATGACACTATATATAATAGTGCAATTACAAAAGGTACAACAAGATGTGAAAAATCCCCAAAAAATATACACTAGATAGGCTCTTTATCTCAATGCATCTACAAAAGGGAAAGTGCATGAAAAAGATGTATGTAATGCCTAAATAGGAAAAAATACTAGAAATACATATAGAACATCCAAAATGAGTCATCCTTCACAAATAATGTAAGTTCCCAATAGCTAAAACATCCAATTCACTAGAGTGCGAAAACACAAAATATGAATAAAATATACTTGGAAAACAATCTGGAAAAAGTGCATGGATGGTTGTGAAGAGCTCTGAAATATTGTTCCTATATAGAAAAATTTTCCTTAGAAGGTCCTAACATTGAAATAGGGTGAATTTATAACCAAAATTTGTAGAATTAGCCTCCTGAATCCAACAATGAGGTTTGTTTCATGCCAAAATGCACAAAATTTGTAGCTACCCTCTGAATTTGGAAAAAAAGCAACCACTTCAAACCCTCACAAATATGGCATCAAGAACCCAAATTAGGTGAAACAAAAAGTAAATATGACTTTTTCAACAGCTTTGAATCTAATTGTTAGGTTATTTTTGCACCAAAATGCACCTAAAATCACCCACCTCCAAAATTTGCTAAAAAATCAAAAAGGGATTCAAATTTGAAGCTTGTAACCCCTTTTGAAGAAAAAAATCTCATAAATCGAGAAGGGTTTCATTGAATTGAGGCTCTAATACCATGTTAGACTTATGAAAAACCACAAAACCATGAGCCACAAGATCAAATAATGAACAAAGAAACCTTTCATGCAAGAGATTTGAAAACAATATATGCAATATTCCTCAAAAGGAAAAAGCTACAAAAGCAAGAGACTATAAAACAAATATGAAAGATCAAGTAATAATTACAATGAGGGTTGAGTGTTATATAGGAGAAAAACAATGAAAGCATAAAAGCACTCCTAAATTTAGCTTATGTGCATGAGAATAAATCAGACTTATAATTAATTAAAAAGTAATTAATTATCAGCTAATGCATGATTACTCTAACAATTATAATATTCAATGAGAGAGATTGAGTGTGTGAATGAAAGATAAATTCAAAATAAGGAATAAGAGAGAGATATGAAAGTTGGATAGCCATTCAAATTCACCCCAAATGGTTACCACCAACCTAGCTACGTAGTAAGTGGGAAAACACTTCAAAATGAAAGAAACAATTTTAGCTTTGAAAGAAAAAACATAAGAAAGAAACAATGTTAAGATAATTGTAACATTAGTTTTGACCAAAATACCATGGGAGGCAAGACCTTGGCATCATTGGAGGAAAAAGGCTACAACAAGGGTTAAAATGCACTTAAAATTACTAGGAGATATGGACACCAAAGTGATTCAAAAATACAATACAAAATTGCAAGGGTATGAAATTTCTATCATTACACAATTATTATCAAAAATTTATGATGGGTAAGATCACATTTAGAGGTGTTTTAGAAGATATGTCTAATTAAAAACTTTAGGAATGAACTTCTTGAGCCACTTTTATAGTGGAACCATCCTCATGTGTTGTTAAACCATCAACAATAGTAACACTTACTAGATTGATGATGTTTGAGGCCATTTAAACAAAAAAAAAAACTTTCAAGAATGTAAAAAATGAAAAACCCCATAATAAATATATAAAAAAAATGGAAATCATATTTTAAAAAATAGTATGACAAAGGGAGAAATAACAAATGACACAAACAAAACCAAGACTTAAACCCTAATTCATTTAGACTACAAGATTATTTTTTATTTACCTATAGTAGAAAAATATATTTTTAATAAAATAATTACATATTTAATAAATAAGATGATAAATAATATTTTTAAAATAACTATATAATTATATATAATAAAACATTTATTTTAAATTTATTTATTTTTTTTATTTTTTTTATAGATGAGTGTTATCAAGAGGGAATAGCTCTCGTCTACAAGCTTGGTAAAGGCACAAGACCAGTAGCCCAATGTATGTGCCCCACTCATTCTTCACATTACTAAGATAAGTGATTATATATTACAACCAAGTTTCTCCCCAATTAAATTTCATTTTTTATTTTAAAATTTAGAAAGTAAAATAGGTATTATCCATTTAATAAGCATCTATTAAATAAATTCTAAGTAAAATTATATAATGAAAATGTAAAAATAGTAGTAATAAGTTTTAGTAAATAGATTTATAAATAAAATAAAATATATATTTAACATTTGTTATATTTTTAAAAACAAAAAGAATTATAAAAATATAGAATTTAGTTAAAAGAGTAAGTCAAATTAATAAAATAGTTAATAAATAAAATTATATATATAAGGTAAGCCTACCATTTTGATGGATGGTGAATCCCAATTTTTATTTGACGTTAGGCCCATTCGATATGTTTGCATGTTGTTTAATTATTGTCTATCATAGACAGTCGAGTCCTTTGGGTCCATGGAGATTCACATGTTTGAAATTGATTTACATGTCCTTCAGCTTAATGCCATCTTTGAGGGCTAATGGGTAGATGGGAGTCAAACCTGTACTTGTTTATCTTTTAACCTAATGTTTTTGACTCCCATTTGGTTCTCTTGCCTTTGATTTTTATGTGAAATGTACAACTTTGGTGTTGCAGAAAACTTTCATTTGTGATACTACCTCCATTATGGGATAGAGTGGGTGAAGAGAGGCCTGATGCCCCACTTTTTCCTAGATTATACCATGTTTAAAGTTATCTCTATGAGAGAGTTGAAGGCCTTAGTTTGGCTAAGTTCATGGGACCTCACCTCATCTTGTAATCATTTATTTTAAGTGTTTTCCATATTATTTTCGCTTATCTTGTGTATGATGGTTTGATAATGTTAAGGCTAAAATGACCAGAGGCATGTGTGAGGAAAGAATTTTTGGTTCCCATGAAATAATAAATATATATTTTATTAAATAAAGAAATAATAATTGTCATAAAATTTTATAAAAATATAAATAATTTTATAGAATTTAGGTAAAAGTGAGCATTTAATTAATAAAATAGTTGGGTGAAAATGGTGGAGCACTTTGGTGCAGGTCAAGGAAATCCCTGTGAAGCTAAGGAGGGATATCCAAAAGAAAATGGAAATTCAATGGACAATTTCAATCTAGGATAAGGATCTAGAGACAAGAAACTTGAACCCATTAACATTTAATCCAATGGATGGACCAACATGGATACAGTTATATAACTTTCCTTACGAGTATTGGCCTGGAATTTGTTTGAGGAAGATAGGTGATGTGTTAGATCACACAATTGATGTTGATTTGAGAAATTGTGAATCCTTGATCTATGCAAGGATTAAAATTATTGCAATTAAAGAAATTCCAAAGGAAATAAGCATGTTTTATGGTAAGGGGGAATGGCTCCAATCTTTGGAAGTGGAGAAACAAAGGTAATTTTTTTTTAAATACAAGAGGAGGAACCATAACTAAGGGGATTGTAAGAGGTTCCCAAAGGTGTTTAGGGATGTGTGGAGAGAGAAAGCACAAACAAACAAAAACATTAAAGAAAATATTGAAATGGTTGTACCACTAGAAAATTACCACCCAAAGGATTGAGTGCTAGTTGTTGCAAAGCCACTAGAAACAATTATACCAAGGGAAGAAAAATAGTTGGAGGAGGGTGAATTGGCAATTCAATTCCCACTTTCAAAAAATATAATTGAATATCAAATCCTAGAACCATGCGAAGAGGCAGATATATATGAATCAGATAACTCAATGTCCTAAAGGGAGAAAAATGCAAGAGCCATATTAGTAGAAGAAATACATATCTGCCAAACTACAAAGGCTTCAACTTCGAAGCCTAGGAGGAAAACTAATAAACAAAAGAGAGAGAGGAAGAGGCCTTGTGAGGTAATCAGTCCTCAATAAAAACATATATGACTAGATCCAAGGGAGGCTACTCCTCCCTTAGAAGGAGATGATGGTTCTCATATGGAACGTTAGGGGCTTAAGTGCCCCTAACAAAATATGACTGGTAAAACACCAGCTAACAATCAAAAACGTAGATTTGGTTCTTTTTCAAGAAACAAAATTAGAAGGCACGAAAATAGAAGCATTTGTCAATTTCTGTAAAAAATGGAAAGGAGTGTTCATGGATGTTATGGGATCCTCTGGAGTCTTAGGTTTTGTATGGAAACCAACAAGCATAGAATTTGAACCAGTATCTAAAAATCTACTTTAGATAAAATTAAAGGTAAAAATTCTTCCAATATAAACTTTGAGATATTTAATGTTTATGGTCCTATAAAAAATGAAGAAAAGAACTTTGTTTGGGATTCCATAAGTAAGGTAGTTTCTAAATTCAAAACCATTGTTGGCGAGGATTTCAATGCAATTTTGGATCTAAGTGAGAAAATTGGGAGGTGGGGTTTAAAAAGTTTCCCAATGAAAGATTTTGTTAAGTTTGTAGAAGAAAATAACCTGCTAGATATCAAATATTCAAAAGTAACATATACATGGAACAATAGGAGGCATGGTTTTACTATCATTGTCGAAAGATTAGATAGATTTTTGGTGTCAAAAGATCGGTTGTAGGAAAATATTCCTCCAAAAGCAACGATAATGCCAATTTTCATCTCTAATCATTTTCCTATTGAGTTCAATATTGACACAAAATCAAAGTCAAAAAAAGGTCAGTTTAAATTTGAGAAGATGTGGTTGAGGCATGAAGACTTGGTCGAGTTGATGAAAGATTGGTGATTAGAGCCAATACACTACAAAGGTCCAATTTTTTTATTTTTCAGAATAAATTAATGAGAATGAAGGAGAGACTCAAGTCCTGGAATGTAAATGTCTTCAAAAATATTTTTGAAGAAAAATCAAGGTTGGAAGCCAATTTGGAGGCCTTGGGAGATAAAATAATAAAGGCGATATGACACATGAAGAATTTGAAATGGAGAAATCTTTTTTGGTTGAATATAACAAATTTCTAGCGAGAGAAGAATGCTATTGGAAACTAAGTCAAGGGAAACATGGCTACAAGAAAGTGACTTAAATACAAAAAAAATCTTAACACCACCAAAATTAAAAGGAGTTGGAACATAATAAGTCAAATCAAGAATGAAGTTGGAAACATCATTCAAGATGAAGCCAGCATACAAAAGCTCAAGGTGGAGTATATTGAAAGTTTGTTGGGCGAAAATGGGATAGTCGAATGCCTTTCCTATAGTATGTTGGCCTTTATTGAGAAGAAAGTATTGTTGGAGCATAATATTACGCTAATCGCTCAATTAATGGAGGAGGAAGTAAAATCTGCCACCTTTGAAATGCAACCTAAGAAATAATCAAGGCTTGATGGTTTTAATGCCCTTTTTATCAAGTTTTTTGGGGGTTCCTAGGCAAAGATGTCATTGATCTAGTGGAGGAGTCACGTAAGAAAAAAAATATGCTAAAGGATTTAAATAATACAAACATCGCCCTTACACCAAAGAAGGAAAATTGTGAAGACTTCTCATAATTTAGACCAATCTCACAGTGCAACATGATATATAAGATAATTACAAAGGTAATGGAAAATAGGCTGAAAAAGATATTGCCTCAAATCATCTTGGAAGTGGAAAGTGGTTTCATTCCAAGGAGGAATATATCAGATGGGATAATAGTGGCACATGAAACTATCTACACTTTAAATAAGTCAAATAAAAGTGGGATGGTAGTAAAAATGGATCTAAGCAAGGCATACAACAGGGTTTAGTGACACTTTCTGATAAAGGAAATAAAAAAGATGGGCCTTATTGAGAAATAACTTAATTAGATTTTTTGTTGTGTCTCCACCCTGAGGTACTCGATGATTGTCAATGGCTCCCCATGTATTTTTTCAATGGAGCCAAGGGTATTTTTCAAGGTAACCGATTATCCCCCTTTCTTTTCATCATCATTATGGACACTTTAATTAGGTACATCTCCAACAAATGTAATTATGGCCATTGGAGAGGAATTGAAGTGGGGAGAGGAATTGAAGTGGACCCGACTTTAATGGCCTCCTCCCACCAATTTTTTTCCAATGACACAATTGTGTATGGGTGTGCCTCCATTGCTAAAGCTGAAGAAATGAAAGGTGCAATTAGAATATTGAGTCAGGAGGTTAGTCAATTGGTTAATGTGGAGAAATCTAGTATATTTTTTTCAATACCAGCAAAAGGGTGCACTATGGTATAATGAACATAATGGGTTATAATTTGGACAACTTACCAACCAAATATCTAGGTGTTCCTATGTTTATGGGACAAGAAAAGCCCAACTTGTGGGATGAAATCATAAAAATTGCAAATAAAAAATGGATAGCTAGCGAGGTCTTTGGCTAATGTTAGCAAGGTGAATCACCATGGTTAAAGAACTTTATCTACAATACCCATATACATGATGGAGATTATGGAATTATTGAATAATCCTACAAAGTGCCTAGCTTCCATCCAACACAAATTAATGTGGGATAGTGCCCACAACAAAGAATGTATCCCTTTAATTGGATGGGAGATAATTAAAAAACCAAAGGATGAGGGTGGTGTAGGGGTGAGAGATATTTCACTCTAGAATCTAGCCTTGGGGGTTAAGCTGACATGGAGGATGTACAAAAGCTTGGAGGCACCCTAGTGTAGGCTCCTTAAAGAAAAATATTTGGATTCCCAAGAAGCTAATAGGATTTTAACAATTGAAAATCCACAAAAATGCTTATCCATGTGGAAATGCATCTTAAAGTGCAGATCGACAATAACTAATCACTTGACATGGATCATAAGGGATGGTAGGCGGGCCTCTTTCTGGCATGACTCATGGAATGGGTATGATCCACTAGACAGATTTCCAGGTATGGAGGAGGTAGTCACGTAACAAGCCTAATGTATGGTAATAATGTGGCATCTTTGTGATGCTTTGAATTTAAAAAGGTAGAAGGGAGTTTGAGTGGAAAATATTTGAAATGTTAGAGTGTGATAAAAGAGATTTAATCAAAGAAGTGTTGGCATATCGACATTTTTTTCACACGGGAACTAGATACTATAATTTAGTGTGCTACAAGCTTAGGGGAATATTCTGCAAAGATTGGTTATGAGTTTTAAGTGTATGGGGTGCTAAAATATTATTGCCCAAAAAATTGTGTTGGGGTAGATTTGTGTTGCCAAAAGCGAGTGTTTTTGCATGGATGGTGCTCCACGACCATATTTTAACTAGTGAGAGGCTCCAAAGAATTAGGATTTCAAGTCTTTTAGATTCTCCCTTTGTGAGTGTTGTGAAGAGACAATGAACCACCTTATGGTAGAATGTGAGTACGCACAAAATTGTTGGGAAACATTCTGTGCAAAGTTGTCTTGGCATGGTCCACTTCCTAATAGCATGAAGGGTATTTTTGATTCATGGCACAAATTACCAAAGGCTTTTCTCTTGTAGGGATCTGGTAGGAAGTGCCTACAATGATAATTTGGTATTTATGGAATGAAATAAATGCTAGGATCTTCAAAGTAATGGATTCACAGGTACGAAATGTAATTAACAGGATAGAAGATGGTGGCAGTGAACATTTCAATATGGTTTTAAAGTGTAATTTTTTTATCTATTTTTTGGCTTGGTACCAATTGATCACTAGGTGTTGGCCTTTGGTAAAAACTCTGAGTGTAAATTTTCTTAGAAATAAGAATCAAAGAGGTGACTTAAAGTGGGTGTTTCCTTTTAGAGGTAGGCTAAAAAATAACTTTGATGGTTCCTCGAGAGATAACCCAGGGCTTTCAAGCATGAGACTTGTAATAATAGATCATACAAGTAGTCTAGTATGGGCGCTTTGGTGAAATTTCTGTTAGAAACCAATTATGAGATAGAGGTTTCTTGGTTTGTTCAAAGGATTGAAATATTGTGTGGACAAAAATCTACATGTGGTAGACATAAAAGGTGATTCAAAGATCATTATAAGAGCTGTGAGTTCAAAACATACACCAAGCTAGAAGTTAAGGGTGTGGATAGAAAGAATCACCTTTGTTGGATATGGTGGGGGAATTTACACTTCACCATATTTTTAGGCAAGCAAATAGGTTGGTGGACATGTTATCTAACATCAACATTGACTAAGTTGAGGTTTTTAAGAGATCAAATAACTTGACTATTTGGGACAATGTATTGGGTGTAGTTGTGGCCAAGGAAACTAAGAATAGTACTAAGAATGTTTGATTACTTCAAAAAACAAGCAAAAAGGTTCACAAGCTTGTAGTACGCTTAACAAAGAAAGGTCATTGTTTTGCTAGCAAAATGGACCATAATTTTTTTGTAATAGTGTGACCCAGAGATCTTACAGAGGATGTGTATTGGTAAAGTTTTTAGGAATGCAATATCCCCATATATAATGGTAGTAATTGTTCTAGCAGCCTCACGAAGCATTAAATAAGAATCTAGAAGGTTTTGGTCTTTTAAAATGTTGTTGGTGTCAAAGTAAAGGCATGATAAGATCTTAGAGGTGTAGGTGTCATCTATTAGCAAAGTTTCTCAAGAAACCTCAAGCTGCTTGGTAAATATGGAGGTTCTAGTCATTTTTAGGTGTGCTGGCATTGTAGTCGGTCAAGTAAATAGAGAGTATGAATAACTAGAAACAATCGATGCATTGCTAGATCATTTCTCCATAATCAAGTAACGGGAGGTTCAAACTATAATCAAATAGGTCATTGGTGACCATAGGATGAATGGAGAACATATACATGATGGCACGCTGATGGGTTTGTTCATGTCCAATGTGGTGCACACAACCAAAAGGAAAATGGTGGCCAAAATCATGGCCAATTTCTTGAAGGATGTTTATTTCGATGTGGCTATGAAATTTATCTCTACCTATGACAAGTGGTTGAAGTGGGGGTTTGTCAATGATGTGGTTGATGTAGAGCAAATGATGAAAACCAAGGTGGTGAGTATGGCTAATGGAAATTTCAAGGAGGCTTTCTTCTTTAAAGATCTACAATGTTTCCTCAATCATGTAATAGTAAATAGGGGTGTTCTGTAATGCCCCACCATGCAACCCTAGAGGAAGTTTCAATTCACTAAATAAGCGTACTAATTTTTTTTTTAAAAGAAGTGAATTAACCCACATGTTCAACTATAATTGACAACATCCCCTAGGGTCACATAACTGAGATTACATAAATCCCCATTAACATACAACATCTAAAATACATTGAAAGTAAATAACTCAAGTAATAACATTCAATAACATAAAAAGATACGAGATAAAAATGAAGCATTCATTACAAAAATCTATTACATACATCTATTACAATCCTCATTCCTAGAATGAGTCAAAATACATAAGTATGATGATTACAAGGTCCACCTCATAACACAAGAGGGGTAAATCAATATCATTACAATATGAGATACAAAGTACAAGAATTAAAAGTAAGAAATGTGAGATGTCCATCAAGAAGTCTCGCCACCAAGTACAGAAGATCAAGGGGACCCAACGGTTTTGGTGCATGTTCCACCCAACCAAGTGGTACCCGTAGGCCCACCCCCCATGCTAGGAGATAGTAACAAGGTAACATGGACAAGATACCTACTACCTCAAACCAAAGGTAGACTCATACTAGTACAAGCTGACTCAACCACACATAAGCACAATATAAGTCTATCTTTAATCATGGTTACATTGCTTCTAGACATAATATAATCAAGTGTGCTAAAGAAACCATATGCACAATATAGCACAGTGTTATCCTAGAAAGAGTGTCATCGCAAGGTTTGTCATGAGATATCCTCTAGGCATTCTTTATAGGCTCCGGAAATCCTGGTGGCCTCAACCGAATCCTGACACTCATACTAACTCAAGCGGAATCAATTACCTCTCATAAGGACAAGATAATGATCTTGCCATTCCAGGCCTTCTCACTCACCCCAAGTCTAAACAAACCCTTCTGTCTGTGAGTGAGGTTAATTTATCGTGGTTAATGTGAACTACATCCTAGTCCTCTAAGTACATTTACTTTAGTTCTCAGTTGTTAAAATCACTTCTGAAGGTTACCCGATTTACCTCTTTGGGCTCCGACCCCTAACAAAAGCCACTCTTCTAATTGGATAACACACTACACAATCTAACTCCAAGGGTTACTCAAGTGTTATAGAACTAAACCAACATGCTTTCTCCTATCCTAGGAGGCAACCACAAAGAAATCCACTCCAACACTAGGAGGACACTAGATACTTGTAACACTACCCAAGGGAAATCAAAACAATAGTTTAACAAGGGAATGACCCACGTTTTTCTGGAAGACTTTACAACCCAACTACTCAACACTCATTCACAACATACTCATTAAAGGATACATAAATGGACTCATGCATTAACAATGAAAAGTTCTATATTTGGTTATCTTAAAACCATGTTCCTATCTAATGCTTTTCGTAGCAAAGTAAAATAATTCATTCAAGACTTTTACATTAACCAATCAATATTTTATTAAATACGTAATCTCTACAACTAAATCAAATCATGAACAATAATAAATTTGACTATAATTAATTGTCTAAGTTGATGAATGTTCCTATGTTTAACAAGGTATAAAATACACACATTTACAAAGAAAAACACCTCATTTTAATATGCACTATTATAATCAATATTTTTCTTGATCCAATAAATCGATTATACAAGAAAAAAACTTTAAATAAAATTACATAAACAATATATATAATATTAATTACATTATATATATATATTAAATATTATATATATAAAATAAATCAAATCAAAATAAAAATAAAATTTAAAACGAATTAAAATAACAAACAAAAAAAAAAATTAAAAAAAAACAAAGCACACGGGTCTAGACGGTACCTCGTCCGACAGACAGTACCGCCGGTACTCGCGGACAGTCCGCAGACCTGGCAACGCCTGTGCCGACTGTACTCTATGTACATCGGCCGACAATAGTGGATGGAGGGGGTCGCAGTCCCCACTGGACAGTGCGTCCCCCCATGTGGTGGGCGCACTGCCCAGTGGGTACTGTGTACCCACATAAAACAAACAAAAAAACATAGTGGGGGGCCGAACCCCCCACACATAACATTTTTTCCTCCAATAAAATTTTCCAAGAAAATTTCGTACGTAGTACGAATTTTCGTATGTTCGCCGTACTGGCGACAAAACAGAAATTACAACAAATAAAATAAAAATCTATATATATGTAAATATAGATTATATGTATCATATCTAAAATATGATATATGTAATGTATATTTACATACATATAATTTTTTTCCAGAATTACATTTACTGGTGAAATTGAAGAAATAAATTTAAACCAGTAATAAAATTTACAACAATAGACATCTCATGCTCAAGAGATTTTAAAGACCAAAAATATTAAAAGAAGACATCCTTCATGTTTTCAAATAATATAAACAAAGGAAAAGTAATACATTGATTTTGAGTTTTTCAACAAAATTTTCTAAAAGGGTTTGTATTTTGAAAAACAAATCTGAATACCAAAATGTTGAAGTTTAACCTAGGGTTTCAAGAAAAATCACCCATTTGCAATTTCTTATCATTTAGAAAATAGATTAAACTAGGAACAATAAAGCAAGAAATAAAAGAAAACCTGGTTATTTGCAGCCACAGGAAATAGCCAAAATTCTTGATGCAGAGTTTCCTTTGAGCTCCTCACAATTCTTTTTCCACAATGCAAAGAATTTCCAGCAAGCTTTGATCCAATAGCTCCACCTTCTTCACAAAATTTTCTCTCCTTTCAATTTAAATCTCCAAACAGAAAATAATTCCCAAAACTTTCATGTGCAAACCCTCTCCAAAAATCTCATACCTGTGAAAAAAAAGAAGGAAGAAGAATCCCCAAATTTTTCTGCCCTAATCTTATAAAACATCATTTCCTCAAAATTCCAAAATAACCTAATGCAACCCTAATTCACATTCAATACAAGAAATTGAATTTAAAAGTTAATTTCATTTCTCCTCTTTGGAAGACCCTAATTTGACTTTAAAGAAAAATTTCAATTTCACATAATTCCCTTTTTGATTTAATTTAATTTAACAATCAAATATACTTACATAATTATTATTAAATTATTTAAATAACTAAATCCAATCCCTTGAGATTTAAATTTAATAAATTAAATAATTTAACTTTAATTAACTTACCTACAATTATTTAATAATTAAATTTAATCCCTTGAGATTTAAATTTAATAAATTAAATAATTTCACTTTAATTAACTTACCTACAATTATTTAATAATTAAATTTAATCCCTTGAGATTTAAATTTAATAAATTAAATAATTTAACTTCAATTTCAATAATCAGTTTAAAAATAACTAATAAGCATAACATTAATATACTATAAAAATAAACATTTCTTCCAGCCAATGCAATTTTCTAAAAGGACTATTTAATAAGACATCACTTTTCAAAACATTATTTAACATCAAATAAGAGACAACATGACTCAATACTCAGAACTGACAACACACTAAGGCTAGGGTGTAGACCTGAAACATGTTACCAAGTTACTATCTTCCATTCAACTTAACCATTGGATCGACACGCTCAAACCTGTGAAACCAGGTGGAGTCAATGTCATGTACCTGCAACCTGAAATCAAGTAAACAATATAATATATCTAGCATATAATTCACACCGTGAAGAAGAAATCTCGGATTCGCAGGGCGCTCGCAAGCGAGTGATGCGGACCCGTCTTCTTCACCAATACACTCATCAAAGACTGACACTAACGTCATAAACAATATTCACATAAATAATCACATGATAATTCTACTGACATCATTAATTCATCAAAGCATGTGAAATAAAATCAGATAATCACATCACACAATAATAGTTGTCGCTCAAGAGTTGCGATCAAAACATCATAATAAAAGTGTGTCCAGTATCAAAGTAGCTGCAATCCAAGTAAAGCATAAAACAACATGAAACGAGAAGCAAAACGGAGGGGTATTACATGTTCTAACTGAGTAGCATATTAGTAGGTTGATTGATTTAGGTCTAGGGCTGATTTTTTAGATTTGATTATTTTATACTCAACCTCACCTTGAGGAAAGTGTAATAAATGTATTTTCATTTGAAGCAATGAAAGAGTGCTACCCTTTCTGGTAGTGATTTGTCCCAAAAAAAAACTAGTAAATAAATTTATAAATATATATTTTATTAAACAATGAAATAATAAACAATACATGTAATAATTTATTATTAAAATATAAATAAATTTAAGTATTAAATAAGTTAACCTGTTAAAATTTAAAACTTTAGTACATGAAATTACTTAAAATTTAAGTTGATAACTATTAAAGAATGTATAATTTTAATTTAATAATAAATTAAATGTAAGTTGTAAATAAAATAGTAAGTAATTTTTTAAATATCTTAAATATATTTTAATGCATAGTATAAATAAGTAGATTTTATGGAAAATATGGTGGTAGGTGAGTGAATTCTATTTTGTAAGCTAATTAAGTGAGTGAGCTTGTGCGGGAGTGAAAGGATCCAAACATAGGAAGGGATATTGGAAGATCATAGAGCATCAAGTGTGTTTTTTTGCCAAATACAAGAGTGTGGGTAGGGAAATAGGTCAAAAAACTTACTATTCAAGTATTTGGTGATTGAATCATTTCATTTGATCCATTTAATAACTTGGAGTTTTTCCATATTTTGTGATCATTGATCAAGAGAAGGTTATCCTAACTTCTAAGGATAATCTAAACAAGGTATTTTTCCTACCTCCTTAAACCCAACAATGAACAAGGTGAGCTTGATCTATTAGGAATCAATTTCAATCTTAACCATAAAGTCTATAATGATTATAAAAATTCATCTAATCTTTCCATGTTTATAATTAATTTTGTACAAATAAAATTATGTGGGGATGCCCCAATGCTACTCTAGTGCTAAAAGACAAGATCAAGGATGCTTAGAGCATTCAAAATTATCTAGTAATATGGGTGAATAATTCTATTAGTCTTGAGCCTCTTATCTATTCCCCTCAACCTACAAAATTCATTGCTCTCAACTTAGAGGATTTAGAGCTAACAATGGTAGTAGATCCCCTTGATTTTCACATTACATAAAATTGTGGCAATGCAATGTTAAATATTATTGGGTCTAGAACCCTTAATTTTAGAAATATGGGGAATTTCCCCATGAAGAAAATTTGAGAAACTTGAAGACACCATCTATAGAAAATTTGGACCATGGATTCTTGTTAGTCATTTGCCATTCTTCTAAAGATTGCAAGTTGTATAGGAGTGAATTTTCACCCCTCACGCAAATTCCCCTTTTACACATCCTCACCTTAGAAAACCAAATCCGAAGGAAAAATTCCACATTAGAAAATTGCCTTCCTTCCACTTGGCATCTATCGTTTGTGTCGATAGAAGAATATTTGTCGGGGATGCGTGCACGGGGCACAAACATCCACACAACGTGCTTATGTCCCTACTAGATTCCTACGTCTAAAGTTGGCAAAGACGTTACACTTTCGATTGGGGTCAATTTTTAACATCCCTCTTCGACCAACCAACCCCAAAAATGGTGGATTCTTCCCTCTCATCCTTCGAATTCATCCCTTCTTCATTCAACTCATCTCCTTTTGTAATATCTAAACACATTCTCAAGCAATCTCTTTGCAAGATACAACACTTTCTTCACTCTCAAGCAACACTTCAACACTCCATTGCAGCAACAAAACTCCATCAACTCCACAAAGAAAGTGTGAAGCAAGCCATTAGTTACATGGGATTGGGCTCTTGCAAGACCTCCCTTCATCATAGTCGAGGTTGTGGTGACTGTTCAAGCTTTCTTTCTCCCCCATTGCCTAGTGAGCTCTTGGTGGAGGTGGTAAAATTTTTCTCCTCTCCTTTGTAATTTGGTAGAGTACCTCTTTAATATTTTTTAGTGTTATTTACATTCCTTATTTCTTTACTTCTTGATCAAATATTTCTCTCATTGCTATATGGTTTCCCATGGAGGTGGAAACACCCAAACGGGGGTCTGACTAAGGCAAACCCCTATATAGCCCCAACAATTTTCTGCTCTTTCTTGTGTGTAGGTGGATGTGCTTTTGGAGCTAGCTCATGAACTGGCACTTGGGTGAGGTTATCTTCACTATTTTAGCTCTCATATATTTACTGTCACCTTCACTTGTATTTGTCATATTTCATAGTTTTGTTTTGTTCATTTAGGAGTACTTAGCTAGGACATCATCTCATTTTTTGGTGGTTCATATTGCCTTCACTGTCCTTTGGCCATAAAAATGCCAACACACCTCTGAGATGCCAATGTGTCATGTTGTCGTCCTATAGCCGTGCTTACATCCTTGGACATACAGTTGTGTGAGGTGCAATATCGAATCCAAAAACTAGCTTGCCTAGCCCACACTTAGATTTCGGTCTTGAAGAGTGGTAGAGGGACCTTATAGTCCTCATCATTCTCATCCCTTGTTTCATAGTATTCATTTAGAGCGAGGTATGTTAAGGCAGCCTCCCGCTCTCGGCTCTCTATGATTTGGGGCCTTGACATGGTTGGTCCCCCTCTCTTACATTTTTGGTGAACCTAACATGAACCATTTTGGTTTCATTTTGTGATACCGAAAGTTCCTTTCCTCGTATTATGGGAATGTTCTAGGTGTGAGTGTTGTGAGGTCTTCTCCTTGCAACCCAACTTGTGACCCCTAGTAGGCATAGTTGTAAGGTTCTAAAAGTGTTGCACAATGAAACCTTAAGTGGGTCATTGTCCTATTTTAGCACCTTTGCGTGACTTTGTGAGAATATCGTTTAGTGTGTGTGATAGCCTCTTTTTTGCATCAACCTATCCCCTCTACGTAGCCTATGATTAGTGGCTCAAGTATAACCTTCACCTTGCAAGAACTATTGATGGGCTTCAATGGAGAACCATCTCCTCTTTATATCCCTATGTGGATCAATGGGAACATTGTAGCGGGTGTTCTTGTTGACCCGAAATCTCAAGTGAATATCATAACTGAGGAGATTATGTTAATTAAATTTATGCACAAGGATGGGCACAATGCACTTTTGAGCACCAACCATATGCACAAAAAACTTTTCGTACCTCCCCTAGGTAGTATCGTGTTGTCATTCCTTGTCAGATCTAAGTCTGTGAACCTACCATTTGACATAATCTTGGGGTTTGAACTCTTTATAGTGAAGTTGTTTATCCCCTGGTTAGTAGCCATGAATGCAGTTCCCTCAGTCGTGCACAAATGTTTGAAGTTCATTCATGGGAGGTTCGTGCATATGATTCACAACACTATTTATAAACTAGTAGTCGCGCATGATAGTTACTTAGATTATTTTTAGCTTGCACCCATTAGTCCTCTTTTGCCTAGGAAAGCCTCTTGTACCAAATATATCAAAAGTACAAGAAAGGGTGCTTAACACCGAAAGTGAGATATTCTCCATCGCCTTATGTGGTTTCACATAGGGCTTACCTAAAAGCTGATAGTGATGCAGCCAAGGCCCATAGGAGGGAAGAAGAAAAACCCTCTCAAGGTCCCTCTTCTTCCTCTTTTATTGTTCAACCTAATGCTCCTCGCCTTGTTGTGGCACCATCATATTTTGTTTGATGCTTGTGAGAGAATCCTATGGTGCCTGCTTGTGAAAGTCTAAGCATCCTACATTCGAACTTCCTATTCTATCGACGGACCCTAGGACCATTCAATATGGCAGGAAGAAAGGACCTCATGGGGAATCATCTATCTCTCAGTCTCTGCAGGCCCCCACCACCTATGCTCCCAAAGAAATAAATGGGAAGAGGGTCATTGCTGAGGCACTAGAGTCGATTCTGTAGTTGTTTCTCAACTAGCTCCTCTTGCTTCCAGCCTTTAGCTCAAAGATTTATAGAAACTACCTTGCGCATGAGTGCAAGCACTAGTGAAAGGCTCTTGTAGCTAAGAAAGACACCTTACAGAGAAAGGATGAGGAGATGACCACCCCAGTTTTAGGACCTCCTATTGTGTCATCCTCTCTCCTCCCCTCTGCCTCTATTCAACCAAACTCTGTATCACTTCCAACTCCTACTGTGAGCGCACCTAACCCTAAAATGGTACAAGTGTTCATCACTCCATCAATTAAGCCACCCTTGTTGATGTCCCTTCTGAACATACCTCCTTTTCCAAAACCTGTAGATATGTTGAATACTTGGGTGGTATCTGTTGTGGGTTCCCCTCCTCCTCTTCCTCTACGCCTCTTGCCTCATCTATGGGGAGTTCATTTCCCTTGACAAAGTAGAAGGTAGAGGTTTTTCGTTCCATCAATGAAGGGTGTAAGAGGATCCCACCTTCTCCAAAGGGTGGTCGTGTGTTAGCTTGTTATGTCTTAGTGATAGAACCTATTTTGGTTTCCCTTGAGTTCGTCACCACTCTCGAATCACTTGGTGAGCCTAGTGGTGAATCTCAAGCACAACCATGTCCATCCATTGAGGTAAAACGTGGCACTCCAATAAAGTGCATGTTTAACTCTCTGGATGGATTTTCAACCTTGTCAACGATCTTCACAAAATCATTGAACCTAGCTCTATAAGAGTTCAGTAGAGGAGACCTTGTAGGGGATTCTTCCTTTGCCCTTGTTGCGAGAGGGTCAGAAGCTCCTCCCCTAAATATTCCACCATTGTAGGTTCATCCTTCTTCCCCTTATGATGATCTAGAGTGGGAAGCAAATGAACTCTTGGTTGATCAATGTTAGGGGGAGGCCTCCTCTTTATCTTTGGAATAGATGTGTGTGTTGTGATGTTTTCCCCCATGATCGTGCTATGTGTTCTTGCATGACTCTTGTCACCATTTTTGGTGCTTGGGTACTCGAGTGATTTTTTGTGTCGTAAACCTTCTTCTATCTAAATAATCATTCTTCCATGTTTGTGATTGAATTTTGGAAAAATTGGGGATGATGCAAAGCGTTGGGGGAATTTAGACTCCCCTTCCATGTTGATCCATTTATTTTATTTTATTTTGTCTTCTCATACATTCTTCACATGGTGTGATATAGTAGGGGGTTAATGACAGTTCATTTATATACTACTATTATACTTATATATATATATATATATATTTATGAGTAGATCTGACCCCGAAATATCATATCGCCCCTATGTTTTTTATCTAGATTTTTTTCTCCTTCGCTCTTTTCTTATCCTTCTCTCTTCTTTTCTTGAGTTTTCCCTCTCATGCACACCGATTCCTTTTCTCTAGCATTTCAATTTTTAGAAAATGCATTCGTTGCCAACGAATCTTTTCTTAAGAATCTTTACAAATATTGTTAAAAATCACATTTTTGACTTGGACCCCTAATGAAAATTGTTTCCTTCATTATGGGTTCGCAAAGAAAGAACTTGGGAAATTTCCTTTGAGGTGGAATCAAATTTTACCTCCCCCTCATGAGGGGACACTTTCTTCCTTTCAAATTCCTTGATGAAGTGAACATATTTCGAAAGGATTCCTTGATGATGAATCAATTTGAGAAAAAGAATCTTTCTTGCACTTTCAAATAGTGTGTCCCTTGAGTGGAGCCCCCTCTTCATGTCGGGTTCCCTAAGGATCCCTTTTAAAGCTCTATATTTGTTGATGGTTTACATGATTGTCCGCTTGACTACCTGTGTGGCTGCTTTGTCTTCAGATATGCTTTATCTACAAGTAAAAATGCCACTTTGTAGGTGTACCTATAAAGCTTCTTTCCAATTTTACTATGCAGAGTCTCCTTCCTTTGGGTTTCCTCCATTTTTTAAAAATCACATTTTTGACTTGGACCCCTAACGAAACTTGTTTCCTTCATTATGGGTTCACAAAGAAAGAACTTGAGAACTTTCCTTTGAGGTGGAAGCAAATTTTACCTCCCCCTCATGAGGGGACATTTTATTCCTTTCAAATTCCTTGATGAAGTGAACATATTTCGAAAGGATTCCTTGATGATGAATCAATTTGAGAAAAAAAAAATTCTTGCACTTTCAAGTAGTGTTTCCCTTGAGTGGACCCCCCTCTTCATGTCAAGTTCCCAAGGGACCCCTTTTAAATCTTTGTATTTGTTGACGGTCTATGTGATTGTCCACTTGACTACCTATGTGGCTACTTTATCTTCAGATATGCTTTATCTATAGGTAAATGTGCCACTTTGTAGGTGTACCTATAAAGCTACTTTCCAATTTGACTATGTAGAGTCTCCTTCCTTTGGGTTTCCTCCATGTGAGAGATCCTGGGGGATGTCGCCTTGCAGGTTTGTGGGTTTGTAAGGCACTCTTTCTTTCGGGTTTCCTCCATGTGAGAGATCTTGGGGGATACCTCCTTGCAAGTCTACAGGCCTGTAAGGTGCTTTCATTTGTGTTTCCTTCATGTGAGAGATCTTGGGGGCTGCCTCCTTGTAGGTCTGTAGGCCTGTGAGACGCTAATTTCTTTAGGTTTCCTTCATGTGAGAGATCTTGAGGGACACCTTCTTGCAAGTCTATGGGCCTGTAAGATGCTTTCATCTTGCAATATTTGTCCATCGTTGGTTCGAGGGCCTTCAATGCACCTTGTGCACATTCATAGTTTTGTGGGGCTATGGAGTCCTTTGTTTTGTTCTGTACTTTTGAGCTCGCCAAATCATGGTTTGCTTCCTTGATAGCTTAGGTATATATTTCTAACCCTACCTACTCTTTGATCTACTTTACCAAAACACTCATCAATATTTGTGCTTGCTAAAGTGGGGGGAAAATGTATAGGAGCGAATTTTTACCCCTCATGCAAATTCCCCTTTTACACATCCTCACCCTAGAAAACCAAATCCAAAGGAAAAATTCCACATCAACAAGCTACCTTCCTTCCACTGGGCATCTATCCTTTGTGTCGGTAGAAGAATATTTGTCGAGAACACACATGTAGCTTGTAGACGTCCATGTGGCACACTTATGTCCCTGAAAAATTCCTACGTCTGAAGTTAGCAGAGCCTTTACACTTTCAATTGGGGTCGATTTGTAAAATCCCTCATTGACCAACCAACCTCGAAAATGACAGATTATTCCCTCTTCTCCTTTAAATTCATCCCTTCTTCATTCAACTCATCTCTTTTTGAAATCTCTACACACATTCTCAAGCAATCTCTTTGCAATCTATAGCAGTTTCTTCACTCTCAAGCAAAATTTCAACACTCCATTGTAGCAACAACACGATTTCAACTCCTCAAAGCAAGTGTGAAGCAATCCATTAGTAGTGTTGGCTTAGGGTCTTGTGAGACCTCCCTTCATCACAGTTGAGGTTGTGGTGACTGTTCAAGCCTTCTTTCTTCCCCCACTGGCTAGTGAGCTCTTGGAGGAGGTTGTAATGTTTTGCTTCTCTCCTTTGTGATTTGGTAGAGTATCTATTTACTATTTTATAGGGTTATTTCCATTCCTTCTTTCTTTACTTCTTTATCAAATATTTCTCTCTCATTACTATTTGGCTATTCATGGAGGTGGAAACACCAACATGGGGGTTTGACTGAGGCAAACACCTATACAACCCAAACAATTTTCCCCTCTTCCTTATGTGTAGGTGGGCATGCTTTTGGAGCTAGCTGGTGAACTGGCA
Organism: Sequoiadendron giganteum; assembly: GCA_007115665.2. Classification (NCBI taxonomy): domain Eukaryota; kingdom Viridiplantae; phylum Streptophyta; class Pinopsida; order Cupressales; family Cupressaceae; genus Sequoiadendron; species Sequoiadendron giganteum. Next base: position 395,535,020 of record CM021105.1, read on the forward strand.
TCTCAGTGAGATTATATTTTCTATTTTAGCTCTCATATATTTACTTTGTTAACTTCACTTGTATTTGTCATATTTTATAGTGTTTTTTGTTCATTTAGGAGTACTTAGCTAGGTCATCAACTTGTTTTTTGGAAGTTCATATTTCCTTCTCTATCCTCTGGTTGTACAAACACCAATGCATTTGTGAGATGCCAGTGTGTTGTGTCATCATCCCAAAACTGTACTTATTTCCTTGGACAAAGAGCTATCTGGGGTGCAATATTGAATCTAAAAACCAGCTCGCCTAACCTAGACTAATATTTGGAGTCTGAAGAGTGGTAGAGGGACCTTATAGTCCTCATCATTCTTGTCCCTTATTTCATAGTATTCCCTTAGAGCGAGGTAAGTTAGGGAAACCTCCCACTCTCGGCTCTCCATGATCTAGGGCCTTGATGTGGTTGGACTCCCTCTCTTACATAAGTTTGTTTAAGATCATGTCTCAATATTTTGAAAATATAGATTGTTCAAATCTTTAAATAGGCACCTTTATTTGCTCCTAAAAAAATTATTACCACCAAAATTTTGGTTTGGTTGTGCTTATATAACCTCCCTTTGGTTATGATGGATTTTGCACTCATTAAAACATTGATAAGCCAAGTAAGAGAATTTATAAATTTGGATAAATAATCTATAGAAAATACAATCAGGTGTTTAATGGTATTTTTTATGGTTGACATATCTAAGATAGTCACATAAATGATTATAATTAACTTCTCTCATGGTACTTTGATTCTATATTTAAATTATTAAGGTTTCCATAAGTATTGCTACAAATGAAACTAGGCAAGCCATACAATTAAGGATAAAATCCCAAGACTCAATGGATGATGGTACATAATGGACTAGGGATAATCTCCTTACCTCAATGGATGTTGGTACATAATGGAGTAGGGATGATCTCCTTACCAAGAGCAAATGAAAGAAAAATAAATGTTCTTACCAAGGTAGGAATTGTCTGGTAGAAGTTCTAAGGTTTTTATAAATGCACAAATAGTATAGTTTTGGAGGATCTTCTATATGATATGTAGCCTCTTCCTCATATCTTTTGGTAGCTCTTCTTATTGGTTTTTACTATTTAATACTTCTCTTCTACTCCCTATAATGCAAGCATGAAGATTTCTCATTTTTTAATTATAGTTTTTTTTAAATGGTATGTTCCCTCATTCCACAATTCATTCATAAAAAATGTAAAGTAGAATCTATGTAATTTATAAGTAAAATAGTAAAATTATATAGAAATATATAATATTTAATACACTTTTGAAAATAAAATAAAGAAAAAAAGATTTATGAAAAGCTATAGAACATAAAAATAATAAGTAAAACTATTGAAATGCTTATATAATTTAACAATTAAAATATAAATAGTTATGTAGTTTTGTAAATAAAATAGTAAGTAATATACTTCGGAAATAAAAAAATATAATATTGTTTAAATAACTATATAGTTAAATATAAAAGAATTTTATTTATTAAACAAAATTATTAGTAAAATTATTATAAAATAACTATGTATTTTAAAAATAAAACAATAAGCACTATTATTGAAATAGTTATATAGATAAAATATTATATAAATAAATGATATATGATACTATATAAATAAAGGCATGATTTCAAATTGAGTGTGTATAATATACAAGAAAATAATTATAAATGTAGAAGTAAGACCAATATACTATTCAATTTTTTTTATTGTTGCTCAATCAAAGCCTCAAACCAATTTGATAAGTAGTTATTACAGGTGATCCCTATTTTCGAACCCATTTTTACATGAATATTCTTTCACACTATGATCTCCAAAGGGAAGAGAAAATTTCTCTTTTGTGATGATTACATTGAAAACATCTCATAGACCAGCCTTCAAAATCCATATATTATAGCAAAGATCTCATGGAAGGTCATAATTTCAAAGTTCTCATTGTTGGGCCTTGCCATCAATATTATATTTGATAGAATATCTAAGTCCTGAAAAATGTGTGCCTTCTTGGAATTTGGCCAAATTAGGTAGTTAATGTATAGTACATAACTCAAAAAGCTTTTATCACAACTATGACACATGAACTAGTTCAACATTGATAGAAAATTCTTAGAAAGAGAGAAATTATTTTGTACACCATAGTGAATCCAGGGCTTTTTTCTGCTTAGGAAACTTATGGTTTTCCATAAAATTTTAATTCCAACATGAAATAAGTATACAGAAGATTCTTCTCTTTATCACTAGGAAAAGTGATTCTAAAGATGTCCAGTCTCCTACGATGGGGTGTATGCTTTGTTTGATCTTTTAAGTATATAATGCCAAGCAGATCTGGGGGCTCTGCAATATTTTTCATGAATGTGACTCCAAATTTTGTACAAATCATCCTTGTGCTTGGATTCAAATATGTACAATCATATTTCTATAAAACTATATAGCACAAAGAATAATTGAATCTTTTTTTCAAGAATCGCTTATATACTTTTGTGTGAAATAATTTTTTTGCATTTTTGAAATGTAGAAAGCTTACATGAATGATTATTCTTCAAGTGAGAATAACTTATTCTAGTGTCTCCATTTTTCACCTTTTAACTTTAAATAGAAAGGTATTGGCATCCATCAATCCTTGTGTGTGAAGAGAAACAAATGATTATTATAGAAAATTCCATAGGATAATCATATGTATACAAATAGAGACTAAATCCCTGGAAATTACTTTTCTAATGAGAAATAAATTTTAGCGAGACCATGTAATCCATAAGAGAGAGGGATGCACACTCAATAGTATTATATTCTTAGAAGAGAGAATGGGTTATGCCTGATCATGAGCTTGAAAGTCCTCAAGGGATCTTACTGTTACTACTATTATAATAATTATCATTTGTTTTTTCTTTTTATAAAGTCTAAGCACAACTATTGTTGAGTTGTACCAACCGTACAATAATCTTGTCAACATTCTTTACATGGAGAAAGTTGTTGGATTAGTTACTTTCTCCCACCTATACTTAATAGGGAACAATAATGCACATGTAATTGGATATTGGCAAGCAATGAAGTATCTTGTATTTTGCGTTTGCCCACTAACATAGTGGTATCAAAATTGTGTTCGTTGGATTAGATGACCATAGATAGTTTGTAGAGAGGTTGTTGCTGACAAAGGATTTTGTAAGGTGTTGAATGATGTTGTTGGAATCTCCAAAGAAGATCGAAAGTAGAGAAAGGATTGCATATAGCCGCTATTAAGGAAATTTCTAGGCCGCAGTAGATTGGTGGAGCCCCAGTAGATCAAAGAAGTCTAAATTTCTGCCAATGAAGAGAATAAAATATTTTAAGTAGATGATGGAGAAATAAAAGGATGCAAGCCCAATTTCAAGAAGAGTCTGCCATCTTTCCAAAAAGAAGCCGTCATAGTCCAAAAAAAGTAGATCATGGAAGAATAGAGCCATCAAGGAAGAAAGGTTACAAAGAAGGTGCAACCATAGTGAATCACTTCTAGAGAGCTACAATTTGAAAAGGAGTCGTAGGAAGAGTAAAGTCATCATAGAAATATAGATTTGAAGCCACTAGAAAAGGATTCCAATCACTACCCAAGAGAGTGATCCGCTGAGGATAGGATCGTAAGTTTTTTATTGCAGATTTGGAGATTTTAAATCCACTCAAAGGAAATTGTTGGTTGTTTGAAACATGAACTCGTCTAGCCAAAAAGAAGGCTGATTGCACTTAATTAAGTACTTTTAGGAAGAAATTAAAGTCGCCATCTTTGTATCTGTAACGCCCGGCCACGCAACCCTAGAGGATGATGCAAACAACTACTTAAACAGGTTAATTTTTTTTTTGTTTAAGTATAATTAATATACAAGTTCACTTCCCAATGCAAACATCCCCTAAGATTATGAGACTAAGATTACTTAATAACCCACAACAACAACAACATAAATATAAACCATGTCATTTAATAGACAATAATTGAACACATACATTCCAATTAAGATAATTTACATTAGAACATAAAGATAACTACCCAATCCATTTATCCATAATAAATATTACAATTACAACTCTCATTCCCTGAATGAGGCAAGGCCCATAAATAAGGTTACAGTAACAACTTCCACCTCGATAACAGATGAGGGGTAAAATAATACAAGATCCAACTAAAGTGAAATAAAGCAAGAACTGAAACTAAAACCAACGAGCTCTCCAACTGGAAGTCTCGTCCACATGAAAATGAAGAAAGAACCCAATGGATTTAGGTGCATGCCACCCAACCAAGTGGAACCCAAAGGCCCACCCCTCATGCTAGGAGATAGTAACTAGGAATCTTAGCCAAGACCATCTACCTCTAGACACAGGCTAAATCATCATTGAACCAAACTGACACAACCAACCATAGGAACAATGCAAGTACAACTCAAGAGTATCACGAGTACAACACCACTACCACATAAGCACATCACAAGTACAACTCAAGATCATCACATGTACAACATAAGAATAACTCTACATGGTCACATTGCTTCCAGAAATAAAGTAGTTCCAGTATGTTATGAGAACCATACACATAGAAACATACACCAACCATGGTCACATCAAGTATGTTATGGAAACCATACCCACAAGATTGAATACCAACGATGGTCACAACAAGTATGTTAAAGAAACCATACCCACAAAATAAGTACATGAGTTACCCACTGCGGATCGTCAAGATGGTAACCTCAACCAATCCTTGGCCCTCATAGATACTAAAGTGAAAACAAATACTGACTATTGTCCTAGATAGAGTGTCATCACACAGTTCGTCATGTGTTATCCTTTGGGCATTCTTCCTAGGCTCCGGCCCCCACAAGAAAAGGTTATCCTGGTGACCTTTACTGAATCCCGGCCCCCATACTCACTCATGCAGAGCCAAATACCTTTTGTACAGACAAGATAGATGACCTTGCCATTCCAGGCCTTCCCACCCATCCCAAGTCTAAACAAGCACTTGTTTCTATGAGTGAGGCATAATTATCTTAATTAGTGAGAAGTTAGTCCTAAGCTTCTAAGTATTGTTTTAGTTATCACTTGATTGACTAACTTACAACGAGTTATCCTGGAACCACTTTGTGTGCCGGTCCCCGTTACAAGCCACTCTTCTACTGGAAAACACACACACACCATCCAAACATCAATGGAACCAAGGTGCAACAAACAAGATAACATGTCCACTCCTTTCTCAGGAGGCGACAAAGATGAACCCATCTCCAAACATTGGAGGTAACATCAATAACAATACCGCTCCCGACAAGGAGGCACACATTACAAAATCCACTCCTTTCTTAGGAGGCAACAAAGATAAAACCATCTCTAAACACTGGAGGTAACAACAATAGTAGAACCGCTCCTGACAAGGAGGCACACATTACAAAATCCACTCCTTTCTTAGGAGGCACAAAACATTCCCGTTCATGGAAATCGGGTAATAACAAATAACTTCTCATGCACTACCCAAGGGAATAAACAAACAGTCGACATCACAAGATGACAACCCCCAACCTCTAGGGTCTTCTGGAAGACTTACAGATTAAAAACATTTAACCCTTTCCCAAAAACATGAACTCAGAGGAAATAACCACGAAGGCAAGTTGCAAGGAATTAAACTAATTTTGGATTTACTAAATCCATTTCCCTTATTAACATCAGTAATCTATTGCTCAATAAAACTGATTTAAACATACGTCTCTTTCAGACAAGATGAAATTTAAACCAACACTTAAATCCCTAATTGCCTTGAATAATCAAATAAGCATTTACATCTACGAATCTGAACTTATCATTTGAAATAGCCATTTTTCCTTTCGAAAATAAATCACTTTTAAAATCAATTAATCTTGCTGTAAAACTCAATATTTAATTCTCTAATAGCTTTTAAATAATCATAAAATAAATATTTACTTATGCAATTCAAAACATAACCTTTTAAAAATAACTTTATGTCCTTACAAAATAAATCTTTTCTCAAAAGACGACTAATCTTGCTATTAAAACATACTACTTTTAGATCCAAGGCATATCGTTTTAAACTAAATAACTATTCCTTCTACTTGACATAACCATTTTAAAATACTTAACTCATCTTAATAAAAATGTTATTTAAAATCAAAATTACTGTTTTCATCAAAATATATCCTTTTAAAAAGACTTCATTAATTCGACTATAACATGTTAATTTAAAATTCTCCAATTAAATTTAAAACATACCAATATTTAAATCCCCAACTCATTATATATATATATTTAAATAATTAAATCATCATTTAGATATATTTAAGTATTTAAATTATCATTTAAAGTAATTATTAAACCATGCCATTATTTGAATCGACAATTTAATATAAATATTTAAATCATCATTTAAACATTTAAAATTTCCCCAATTTCATTTAAAACATTTAAAATTTCCTCCATTACCTTTAAATATACCATTATAAAAAAAACAACCATTAAATATATATATATATATATTTAATATGTAAACTTTAAAATTTTAATATTAAATATTTTAATATTATAAAATATAATATTAAATATTATTTTTAAATATTTTAATATTATAAATTATAATATATAAAATATAAAATATTTTCTTTCAAAATTTCACAAGGTACACCTTCACTCACACATTCCAAGACATCATAATTCACTTAAAACTTTCAAAATTTTCCAACTTTTTAAATGGCCAATAACCAAAAATTTCTTCAAAACACCATTAAAATAGCTTGAAATTTCTTCAAATTTTAAATTTCAAAAAACCAAAAATTCTAGCAATACTTGGCTCTAACTCGAAAATTAATAGGGATAATTCTATCCCCGCATTAAAATTCATCATAAAACATGCACAATTTCAATTTTTCTAATTTTATTTTACATTGGAAAACCATAAATTCCCAAAAACTCCATTGATGAAAAGCTTCAAATTTTAAAGTTTCAATTTCAATTTTTTAAAAATACCCTTTGGCTCTAAATATGCCCAATAACACACTTTTAACGTCAATTTCACTTTTCAATGATTTTGAAAAAAAATTGCCATGATGAGGGCACAAATTGACATTTTCCAAAAAAATCACAAAACAATTTTAAAAAACTAATTTTGCTCAATTTGAAATCTAAATGGGAAGTCTTATGCTCCCTTAAGGGTGAGCATGACCTCTAAATGACAAAACACAATCAAAGGGAGAAGAAAAAATGAACTTACCTCAATTTTGTTGCCACACACAATCACACAAAGCTTGGAAAACACAAAGACAGATGAAGAATCTAGACACCCGAACAATCCTCCACCCATTCCTATCCAATCCAAAACAAATCCCATCTCTTTCCATCCACAAATGCATCCAATTCCCAGTTTTAAAGAAAATGACAAGGAGAGGGTTTTAGAGCAAAAATCCTCCAAAATGAACAACTTTTCCTTTTTTCTAAAAACAAAACAGAAAATATATTAAATATCTCTAATTTCAAAAAAAAATTGCATTTAAAATTTTCAAAAATGAAATTAAAACCCTTTTTTCAATTTTCAAACTTAATTTCAATTCAAAATATCTATTAATTTCCAAAATGAATAACTTAATTCAAATCAACACAATTAATTTAATTAATCAATAAAATAAATCTAATCCAATATTAAATTATTTTATTAATTAAATTAAATTAATTAATAAATTAAATAACATTTTTCACATTATAACCAGATTAATTTAATCAACAACTTAAATACATAAAGTCATTTAATTACCCTTTTCAACTTGCAATTAAATAAAATCCTGACAATTTAAACAGTATTAAAACAACTGAACCAGACTAAAACCGATGACACACTTATGACTAGGGTGATGATTTGACACGGGAAACCTAGCTACTATCTCCCAATCGAATACCATTGGGCATTGGACATGTTCAAACCTATGAAACTAGGTGGAGTCGATGTCTTGTACCTGTCAACCTAAAAATCAAGTAACAACAACATATAATATGAACAACATAAAATACTCACCGTGAAGAGGAAATCTCGGGATCGCAGGGCGCTCGCAAGCGAGTGATGCAATCTCGTCCCCTTCACCAATACAGTCTTACTAACTGACGAATCTAACATCATTAATATGATCAAAAGCATAAACATCATTAATTCAATTATCCACTATGCTAATCCAAAGCATGACATAATGATAACATCAGGATCAAATACCATCACAACAAAATATCACACCAAATAATGATAAAGATAGAGATTAACAGTAACCGAGTACCATAGACAAGGTACTAACAGAAAACAATACATAACCAAACAAAACACTGTTCGATCAAAAGAGCCAAAATGGAGGGGTCTTACAGTATCATGCTGAAGAAAAGAGTTGAAGATTGTCTAAACAATTGAAGGTTAAAGTAGGTTAATCGTAACATTAAAAGGAGACCATCAAAGGAATACTGTAGATATGATTTGGTTAAAGGGATCGTAGGCACATGAATCTGATGGAATATAATCGAATTTGAGAGTATAAGTTGATCGTTTCACATCATGGCATCAAGGAGTAATTACTTGTAGCTCCTAGTCACATTTTTTAATGGTAAAAAATATGGCAATTAGGAAATAAAGATTAAAACTATATTTCATTCTCAAGATCTATTGGATTTCATAGAGATGGTTTGTAGAACTACACGACAAGTCTTTGTTAAACTAAATCAAAGAAATGAGGTCAAGGAAAATAGGCGAAAGGATACAAGGGTTTTGCAACTTTTCCAACAAGGCATGGAGAAAAATATAGAATTAAAAGTTAAAATACTTTTTAAAAAGTGTGGAAAACACTTGAAACAATATATTAAGGTACATCTAAGGTAAAAAGTAGTCAAGTTACAATCACTTAGAAGGGGTTTTGAAAATTTGCAAATGAAAGATTTAGAGTCAGTAGATCAATTCTCAACCCATGCAATGAATGTTGTTAATTAGATTAGAGAAAATGGTGATGAGTTAACATATCAAAAATTTGTTGAAAATATTTTTAGAAGTTTGTCTAGCAAGTTTGATATTATTGTGGTTGCAATTGAGGAATCTAAGGATATATCGTAATTATCGTTAGATGACTTATTTGGATCATTTTTATCTCATGTAGACATGCTGAACAAGAATAACAATGTTTAATTGGAGAATGCATTCAAATTACAGATGAAATTTTGTAGAAGCAGAAGAAGAGGAAATCCCAGATGAAGAAACAATTTTCAAAGAGAAGAAAGAAGAAGTCATAATCTAGGAGGTAGGCCAAGTAAAGGTTTCAGATCTAGAGGATGTGGTAATAATAAAATATCACAAAGGTATGATAAATCCAATATTCAATGTTATTATGGCAAGAAGTTTTGACACATTGCAAGTGAATATCGAAAGAAATAAGAAAATGCAGAAAAATAAAATGCATTTTTTTAAAAGTAATTCAGGGACATTGTCCATTACATGTCATGTAACTCAAGAAAATTTAAGTGATTTTTGATTTCTAGATAGTGGGTGTAGCAATCACATGATATGAAATACATATTAGTCTGAAAGCTTGGATAGTTTAGTCAAATCAGAGGTAAAATTGTGTTATAATGATTAAGTGGAAATCATGGGTAAAGGTGAAATCAATGTGGTAACAAATAATGGTAAGAGGTCCATTCTCGATGTTTACTTTATACCTGGTTTGAAGCATAATCTCATAATAATTGGTCAACTTGTAAAAAGGGGTTGCAAAATAATTTTTGAGAACATTTTTTGTACTATATTTGATGTACCTCCTAGTAACATTGTGATTGCAAGGGTTGAAATGGAAAAGAATAAGATGTTTCCACTACAGATGAAGAGTGAAAAGGTAGGAGGAGTTGATAGAAATTTCAAGAAAATTGTCAAGATCAAGCATGGGTATGACATTTGAGGTGTGGTCATTTTCATTTCAAAGGATTATGTTTGTTATGAAAGAAGAAAATGGTAAATTTGGATTAAACCTAATTGAAGAACCAATGGATTATTGTGATATTCGTATTTTAGAAAAACAACATAGAGAAATCTATTCAAAGGCAATGTCATATAGAGCATGGGAACCTTTAGAAATTGTGAATACAAATTAAATGAGTTCTTAGAATTTTGCAGGTTCCATGGGATAAAGAAACAATACACTACAAGTTATACACCTAAGTAGAATAATGCCATAGAAGGGATGAATAAAACAATAATGGAGATGGAAATAAGCACACTGAAAGGCAAGAATTAACTCAATGTATATTGGGTTCAAGCAATAACTTGTGCGGTATACATATTGAACAGGTGTCCAACAAAGAGTGTGAAAGACAAGATCCCACAAGAAGCATGAAATGGTAAGTATAATATTGTATCTCATTTCAAAAAAATTGATTGCGTTGCATTTGCATTTGTGCCAAAGGAAACAAGAAGTAATTTGGATGATAGCGGTGAGAAGTGCATTTTCATTGGTTATTGTGAGCAATACAAATCTTATAAGTTGTTTAATCCAATCACTAAAATGGTTATTATAAGTAGAGATATTATATTCAAAGAAGAAGAATCTTGGGATGGAAGTATAGATAAATCAATTTCAATTGGGTGAATAATACCTCGTAGTGAAGAAGAAGAAGAAAAATATCAAGAAAATCAAGGTGATCAAACTACTATGCAAGAGGGTACTCCATCAAGAAGTCCACAAAGAGAACAAGATGAATCATCAAGTCATTCCTCTCCTAATTTACAGGTAAGTAATGATTCTAATCCTACACTTGCATCATTGAGATCAAGAATTAGAGGTAAGAAAATTAGAAGTTTACAAAAAAATTATGATCAAGGAGAAGGAATAGATTTGCAATCAATTTTCCTTTATTTTCTCATGATCATATCTATTCTGAGGAGGCAATTAAGGAAAAATATTGGATTATTAAAATGAACAAGGAGATATAATCTATTGAAAATAATGACACATGGGAGTTAGTATATTTTCTTAAAGGAAAATAATGAATAAGCATGAAATGGGTTTACAAAGCTAAGTTCAATGCAATTGGAGATGTTGAAAATAGAAGGAAAGGTTAGTATCTAAGGGGTTTACACAACAATAGAGAGTTTATTATATTGAGAAAATTTCACCCATAACAAAACTTGATATAGTTAGAATGGTATTAGCAATTGCAACTCAACTTGACCTTGGAAATTTTATTAAATGAATGTCAAATCAGCCTTATTGAATGGTTTTCTACAGGAAGAAGTTTATGTAGAACAAACAAAAGGATATGAGGTATGTGGGCATAAAGACAAGGTATACAAGTTAAAAAGGGAACTTTATGGACTCAAACAAGCACATCTAGAGCATGGTATAGTTGAATAGATGCATACATGATGGACAATAGATTCAATAGAAACAACAATGAGCCTACACTATACATGAAGGTAAACAAGAAAGGTTAAATTAAATGCTTGTTTGTTTATATATTGATTATTTGATATTTACTAGAGATTTGTTTATAGATATGTTTAAATCAGCGATGAAAAGGGAATTTGAAATGACAAATTTGGGATTAATGGGATATTTTCTAGGAATTGAAGCTGTACAAAATGATAATGGGTTTTTCATTTGTCAAACTAAATAGTAAAAGGATGTAATAAAGAGGTTTATAATGATAAATTGTACTCCAAAATCTACTTGAATAGCCATACGTGCAAAACTTAGAAAAAACTATAAGGGGTCCAATGTTGATTCAACCATATTCAAAAGACTTGTTGGAAGTTTGATGTATCTCATAGAAACTAGGCTAGATATTATGTAAGGAGTTAGTTTGATATCCAAATTTATGGACTCACCCAAGGATTCACATTGGCAAGTTGGAAAAAGAATATTGAGGTATATTGCAAGAACTACTGAATATTGCATATTGTACTCTAAAATAGATAAGTTTGAGTCGGTTGGATATAGATATAGTGATTTTGCAGGGAGCATAGATGATCAAAAAAGAAGTTCAAGGTATGTATTTCACTTTGGAACAATCATTGCATGGGCATTAAGAAAACAACCTATATTGAAAATCTCATCAATAGAAGTAGAATCTGTGCTAGGTACATCAACATGTCAAGCAATGTGGATGTGAAGATTTTTGATGAATTTAACACATGATCAAAGGTAACCTACACCAATATATTGTGATAATAATTTTGAAATTGTACTATCAAGGAATCACGTCTTTCATAAGAGTAAGCACATCGACACATGATATCACTTCATTCGAGAGGGGGAAGAATGGAGAAATCAATCTAGAGTATTGCAGATCTAAAGATCAATTGGTAGACATATTCACAAAGGCCTTAGCAAAGGAACAATTTGAGTATTTGAGAGAAAATTTGGATATTATAAATATTGATGTAATTAGTGGTATAAATTAAGGGGGAGTGTTGGAGTAGTTAATTTCTCCCACCTATTTTTAATAGGGAACAATATTAAATAATTATTGACACAAATATTAAATAATGTTAGAGGATAAGGATAAAAAATATTAAATATTTATATATCATCTATCATCTAGAATCTTCTATGTAATATACAAAATCCTCTAGAAAATAGGCACATGTAAACAAATATTGGCAAGGATTGAAGTATCTTGTGCAGCAACAAAAATTTCACATGTTTGTATTTCGTCTTTGCCCACTAACAAAAGAAATATATTCACTACATATTTTTCTAACTTTTCAATATTTTTACTAAGAGATAGGGAGGCATATTATTTTTGAAATAATAGCAGTGTTATTTTATTATAAGTACTAAATAATATGGTTTTTTTTTGTGTGTTTCTAGTAAAGTTAAGGAAGGTAGATAATAGTTTATATAATGAGTTCAATGTTAATACGAAGCAACAAGGAAACATTGTACTATAGAAAAATGGATGTGTATTTGCATCATCTCAAGGTTAGTAGCTCAAGGCATGCAACTTCTCTCAATCATTGCTCTATATATAGTTGTTGCTAGATTTCTCCAACAACTTGAGTTAGTTTTATTCTAAAATTAGCCTAGTCAATTGATAACAATTTAAATTAGCTTTGGCTTCTTGTAAATGGGAATCCATGGATGTCAACAAATATGATTTGATTAAGCTAGTAAAGGTCTCTATATATTGTTCTAAAGTGGTTGAAGATTTTTTTTGTGTGGTGGCGAGACACAATTTATTGTTAGAGTTTCCCCAAAAGAATTATTTGTCATAAGGGAGAGGATCTAGTAGTTGAGTATCCTAACTTTGCGCTCCTCAAAATTCTACTTGAAAATTTTAAATCACTCCCAATTTTTTACAACAACATACATGGCAAGTCTCCTACTTATAACTAAGGTTTCAGGGCCACATCATCAAATATGATATTGTCATGTCCTTGTCCTCAATTAAGACCTATTTTCAAACTAGAAGGAAACAACGTTTTTAAACACGTAATATGAATTTAATAAATATTTTAACATAATATTAAAATGACAACAATATTTAAAATAGTATTAAATAATAAAATAGTATTGAATTATTAAATAATAACATTTAAATTTAATAAAATCTAGAGAATTTTGGTCGACCCATTTTGGAAGGCACCATTGAATTCCTATTTATATTGGAAAATTTTATTCTAGAGATCATGGAAGTTGGACACATATACTGGAAATCTATAGGAAGCAATAATCTTCATGGATTGGTTCAAGGTGGGATGTATCCCCTCACCTTGAAGTTGTGTGTTTCTTCTCGATAATATACTGCCATCACCATATTAATTTTTTTTGCCATATTCATAGGTGAAGTTGATATTGGAGTCAATAGTAACGAGCATAGGTATTGCACAAGAGTGGTGGCTCGTGCCACCCAATATTATATTTGTGCATCCCAATTTCTATTTATGAGTGGAGGAGATACAAGAGAATCATGAGGGACTCCCTCACAATGGGAATGTGTCATTGAAAGGGCATATATAGTAAATTATATTGGCTACGAATGGTTATCACTACATCTAGGTGCGACCACATGGAGAAGTAGAAGCTCAATTATGCAGATATTGTGATTGGGACACCTATTTCTCATTCATTCACTGCAATCATTTTATTATCCTATTAGGCAAGTAGTGATCCAATCACAATTATTGTGTAATTGAAACCTGAAGAGTCGACCTATATCTATCTTTAAATATGTTAGTTTCTTTGCTACATAATGTATAAGCTCTTTGTGAATCAAATGATGATATTATGTGCATTCAATTCAATGATATTTTGTTTGGGTTCGATTCAATTCAGCCTTGTCTTCATTTAGTACATTGTTATTAAAATTAGTTCTGAGTTACTTGCACAATAAAACTGGAGTTGTGTTGAAACAAAAATCTTATGTAAGTGGTTTACTTCTACCTACACTTGGTATCTTATAGTGGTATTAGAGCCACAATCCTCTCAGCATGTGGGATAGTTTTTTTGCATGCAATACAACCAAAGAGACCTGAGAGCCATAGAAAGGGAGAGGAAGAATACTAATTCATCCACTCAGAAAAGTGACAGTGGAATAGGAGAAAGATGTAAGAAGAATATGGTTGATCAGACTGATGAGATAAAGGAACTTCTAAAAAAGAAAGATCAAATAAATCAAATTTTGATTCATTTATGATGCAAAACCTTACCAACATAGTCACCAACAACAGATCGGTGTGAAAAAAATGCTAAAGAGGGTAACTCAAAAATGATCTAGAGCTGGAAATCTAAGTAGAGCTCCAAGTGGATCAACTCACAGACCATCCCAACCCACTTTCTTGCCTAGGATAGAGGCACCACAAGAAGGGTAGAATCAACCTAATTTTTCTAGTATTATAGAGGACTATATGAGACTTGACACCATCACTCGAAGTGAGATTCCATTTGAACATTACAGTAATGCTATATCAAGGAATGGACCGAGGAACGAAGGAAGGAAACATATGTAGTGATCCAATAGAGACTTCCAACACAAAGTAAGTAAAATGTCACTTCCTGCATTTGATAGTTTTGAAATGTTAGTGTACGTGCTTAGGTTCAAAAATTAGATACATACTTTTCACTCAGCCCTATGAACAAAGATGAAGTAGTCAAGTTTTTCATTCTACATTTGGAAGGTGTGGCTCACAAATTGTGGCATCATGGCATCATGACACGAGGGTTGAATCTTGTTACTACAGATGTCGATTTCACACAAAATCTCATATAAAGGTTTGATAGAAGAGATACAAAAGTTTACTTCAGGGAATTGACATGAATACAACAACATGGGACTGTGGATGATTATGCAACAAAATTTCATAATCTTGTTGCTATGGTTCTTGATGTGACGAATGGGAGACTTATGTTCATTTTCATAGAAGGGCTATTAGTGTATTTTTGTGGATTGGTGAGGGCTTTAGAGCCAATATCATTGGAGGAGGCTATTTGAAGAGCCTTAGGCCTTGAGGATTCCACTATAAAGAATAAACCTATGTTCAAGAATGTACCAATAGGGAAGAAATAGAATCCACCACATGAGATTACTATTGAATCAACAACCCTACCACTGAGGTCTAGCAGGATTGACATGTCTAACAACAAGCTCCAAAGGAAAAATGTATGCTTCACTTTTAGGGAGCCTTGGGAACTAGTTCATAGGTGTTTGGGGAAATGACACATCCACTATATTGAGTTAGTATTTGATGATGATATTGAGGAAGGAGAAGGTGAACCCGAGGGTGTTACTAATGAGGATGAATGCCTGGTGACATTGGAGGGAGGACATTCCTGAGGCACTCTTACAACCCTTTCAGGAGCACCAAGGTATCAATCTCTTTATATTAGAGGGGACTTATAAAGGGTAACAATATTAATAGATAGTGGGGTAAGTGCACAAAGATGGTTCCCAAAAAGGGGACTTGAGTGGACAACTTTTTTTTGAAATCAGGAAATACTGACCTTGGACGTGAAATTGAGGATAGTTACACTCAAAATTTTGAGATGGAACAAAAACAAGGATCGAAGTGCTATGAGTCTACTTTCTAAACTATTAATTTATTTTTAAAATGGTTGATATTAAGGGGTTCAAAAGAGGGATGTACACAAATTGGTGTTGTTTTTGTCAGAAAAACATAACATAGCAACTCTTGTACAACCCTTGTACGGTGAACTTTTTTTTAGTATTTTTAAAATCTCAATGGTCAGAAGTTAGCTAACAGTAAGTAGTTGATGCACAATTTTCAGATAATTTTTTAATGAATATTTGATTTTTCACTAATTTTCGAAGTGGACATTTCTTGAAAAACAGAATTTTGGCTGTGGTACCCCTACAAATTTTGGAAACCAATTGATTTTTTTTAAAAAAATTTCTAAAAATTTGTAGAATGGAGTCTAGTTTATAAAAATATAATTTATTTGAAAATTCAATGAACGGTTAATTTATAACAAAAAAAATACCAAACATTGCTTTTTGATAAAAAAAGGACATACAAATAAAATAAATTATGGATGAAAGGCTTAACATTTTCAGAAAGTTAAAATAATTACATCGTTGGATAGCTAAGAAAGAATCCAACATTACCCATGTGTTCGATTTTTTCGATATTGAACCATGTGCAATCTTGACGGTGAACACGAACTCGATTATGTGAAATATGGTAGATTTTTTAAAAACATGTTTTTGGTCATTAGGAATGCCTTCCAAACCTTTGGGTTGGTATTCCAAGGCAAATACCAAGCCTAAGGCTCGGAAATTCCCAAAGAATTATTTAACGCAAGCATGCGATAAAGCGCTCGCGTTATATTTCATTTTTGACATTGTTTTTGCTTATGCGGGAAACTAGTCAACTAAGACATAACACGAGCTCATTATAATACACTCGTGTTATGTCCTGCTTTATGTTAAATGCCAATATATTGAATGTATTCTGATATATTTGTATTTTTGTATGAACATATATGCATGTATGTCATGTATGCATGCTTGTATGTATGTATGTATGCCTGTATGTAAGATTGTATCAACACATGTATGTATGTATTTACATATGTATTTAAAGGGAGGGAGAATTTAGAGAGAGAGAGTCTGGAGAGATGGAGAGGGGGTGGAAGTGAGAGTTTAAGAGAGAGGGAGTGGGAGAGAAGGGGTTGGAGTGAGAGGGACTTAGTTAGGTAGGGTGGGAGGGATAGAGGGAGGGAGAGAGAGAGGGGGGGTGGGAGAGAGAGAATTGAGAGAGACGGAGAGAGAGAGAGAGGGGGGGAGAGAGAGACAAAGAGAAAAAGAGAGTTATGTAGGTAGGGTGCCAAAGGGAGAGACTTGAAAGTGTGAGGGGGGTGAGAGGGAGAGACTTGAGAGATAGGTAGTGAGAGGGAGTGTGAAAGAGAGGGAGTGTGAGAGAGAGGGAGTGGGAGAGAGAGGGAGTGAGAGTGAGAGACCTGAGAGAGGGAGAGGGTGTGGGAGGGAGTGACCTGATAGAGGTAGAGAAAGAGGGGGGTGGATTGAGAGGGACTTATCTAGGTAGGGTGGAAGGGATAGATAGAGGAGGGGAGAGAGACAAAGAGAGAGTTACCTAGGTAGGTTTCCAGAGGGAGAGACCTGAGAGAGAGGGGGTGGGAGGGAGAGACATGAGAGAGAGGGAGAGAGAGGGAGTGGGAGAGAGTGGGATAGAGTGGGAGGGACATAGAGAGAGATGGATAGAGGGAGTGAGAGAGGGTGGTAGGGATTGATTGAATGAGAGGTACGTAGAAAGAGGGAGATGGTAGATAGAGACAATTAGAGAGGGTAGGAGGGAGGGAGGGAGGGAGAGGGATAAGTATAGATAGAGAGAAAGTGATAGGGGTTGAGGGTATAGGGTTGAGAGATTAGGGTGGAGGACCTATAGGGTTGATGGTTTCTAGGGTATTAGGGTTTAAGGTTTGAGGGTTGAGGGAATAGGGTCAATGGTAGAGGGTATTTGGTTGAGGGTATAGGGTAGAAGGTTTAAGGGTTTAGAGTTAAGGGTTTAGGGTTAAGGTTTTACTTGGTTGAGGGTAGAGGTTTTAGGGTATAGGTTTGAGGGTATATGGTTGAAGGATTAGGTTCAAGGTCCAATGTAAGGGGTAGAGGGTATAGGGGTAGAGGGTTTAGGGTTTAAGGATTGAGGGTTGAGGGATTAAGGGTTGAGGGTTGAGAATTGAGGTTTGAGGGTTAAATGTAGAGGGTAGAGGGTAGAGGTTTTAAGGGTTTAGGGTATAAGGGTTGAGGGTTGAAGATTGAGGGTTTATGGTTGAGGTTTGAGGGTTGATGGTATAGGGTATAGGGTCGAGGGATTAGGGTTGAGGGTCCAATATATAGGGTAGAGGTTATAAGGGTTGAGAGATTAAGGGTTGAGGGTTTAGGGATTATGGTAGAGAGTTTTCTTAGATTTAACGATGTAAGGGTTGAGGGATTAGAGTTTATGGATTAGTTTTTAGGGTAGAGAGTATTGGGTTGAGGGTAGAGGGTAGAGGGTTTTAGAGTTTAGGGTTTAAGGTTTGAGGGTTGAGGGTCAAGGGTTTAGGATTAAGTGTTTAAGGGTTGAGGGTTTAAGGTTCAAGAGGGTTGAGGGATTAGGGTAGAGAGTTTAATAAGTGGGTTTAAGGGTTGGGGGATTAGGGTTGAGGGTAGAGGGTAGAGGATTGATGGTAGAGGGTAGAGGTTTTACGAGTTAGGGTTTAAGGGTATAGGGTTTAGGGTTGAGGGATTAAGAGGTTATAGAGTAGAGGGTATAGGAGTTGAGAGATTAGGGTTTAAGGGTTGAGGGTTAAGGTTTTAGGTTTAAGGGTTTACTTGATTGAGGGTAGAGGGTTTAGGGTATAGGTCTGAGGGTATATGGTTGAAGGATTAGATTCAGGGTCCAATGTAAGGGGTAGAGGGTAGAGGGGTAGAGGGTTTAGGGTTTAAGGATTGAGGGTTGAGGGATTAAGGGTTTACTTGGTTGAGGGTAGAGGGTTTAGGGTATAGGTTTGAGGGTATATGGTTGAAGGATTAGGTTAAGGGTCCAATGTAAGGGGTAGAGGGTATAGGGGTAGAGCGTTTAAGGATTGAGGGTTGAGGGATTAAGGGTTGAGGGTTGAGAATTGAGGGTTGAGGGTTTAATGTATAGGGTATAGGGTATAGGGTTGAGGGTTTAAGGGTCAATAGGGTTGAGGTATTATGGTAGAGAGTTTACTAAGTGGGTTTAAGGGTTGGGGGATTAGGGTTGAGAGTAGAGGTTAGAGGATTGATGGTAGAGGGTAGAGGGTTTACGGGTTAGGGTTTAAGGGTTTAGGGTTTAGGGTTGAGGGATTAAGAGGTTATATAGTAGAGGGTATAGGGGTTGAGCGATTATGGTTTAAGGGTTGAGGTTTGAGGGTTGAGGGTTGAGGGATTAAGAGGGTATAAGGGTTGAGGGATTAGGGTTGAAGGGTTGAGGGTTGAGGGATAATGGTTGAGGGTTGAGGAATTAACAGGGTATAGGGGTTGAGGGATTAGGGTTTAAATGTTGAAGGTTGAGGGTTGAGGGATTAAGGGTCAAGAGGGTTGAGGGATTAGGGTAGAGAGTTTACTAAGTGAGTTTAAGGGTTGGGGGATTAGGGTTGAGGGTAGAGGGTTTATGGGTTAGGGTTTAGGGTTTAGGGTTGAGGGATTAAGAGGTTATAGAGTAGAGGGTATAGTGGTTGATAGATTAGGGTTTAAGGGTTGAGGGTTGAGGGATTAAGAGGGTATAGGGGTTGATGGATTAGGGTTTAAGGGTTGAGGTTTGAGGGTTGAGGGATTAAGAGGGTATAGGGGTTGAGGGATTAGGGTTGAAGGGTTGAGGGTTGAGGGATAAGGGTTGAGGGTTGAGGAATTAAGAGGGTATAGGGGTTGAGGGATTAGGGTTTGAAGGTTGAAAGGTTGAGGGTTGAGGGATTAAGAGGGTATAGCGGTTGAGGGTTGAGGGATTAAGAGGGTATAGGGGTTGAGGGATTAGGGTTTAAGGTTTGAGGGTTGAGGGTTAAGGGATTAAGAGGGTATAGGGGTTGAGTGATTTAGGTTTAAGGGTTGAAGGCTGAGGGTTTAGGGTTAAGGGTTTACTTGGTTGAGGGTAGAGGGTTTAGGGTATAGGTTTGAGGGTATATGGTTGAAGGGTTAGGTTCAGGGTCCAATGTAAGGGGTAGAGGGTATAGGGGTAGAGGGTTTAGGGTTTAAGGATTGAGGGTTGAGGGATTAAGGGTTGAGGTTTTAATGTATAGGGTATAGGGTATAGGGTATAGGGTATAGGGTTCAGGGTTTAAGGGTCAAGAGGGTTGAGGGATTAGGATAGAGAGTTTACTAAGTGGGTTTAAGGGTTGGGGGATTAGGGTTGAGAGTAGAGGTTAGAGGATTGACGGTAGAGGGTAGAGGGTTTAGGGTTTAGGGTTGAATGATTAAGAGGTTATAGAGTAGAGGGTATAGAGGTTGAGGGATTATGGTTTAAGGGTTGAGGGTTGAGGGATTATGGTTGAAGGGTTGAGGGTTGAGGAATTAAGAGGGTATAAGGGTTGCGGGATTAGGGTTTAAAGGTTGAAGGTTGAGGGTTGAGGGATTAAGGGTCAAGAGGTTTGAGGGATTAGCGTAGAGAGTTTACTAAGTGGGTTTAAGGGTTTGGGGATTAGGATTGAGAGTATAAGTTAGAGGATTAACGGTAGAGGGTAGAGGGTTTATGGGTTAGGGTTTAATGGTTTAGGGTTTAGGGTTGAGGGATTAAGAGGTTATATAGTAGAGGGCATAGGGGTTGAGGGATTAGGGTTTAAAGGTTGAAGATTGAGGGTTGAGGGATTAAGAGGGTATAGGGGTTGATAGATTAGGGTTTAGGTTAGAGAGTATTGGGTTGAGGGTAGAGGGTAGAGGATAGAGGGTTTTAGAGTTTAGGGTTTAAGGGTTTAAGGGTTTAGGTTAACCCTCTACCTTCTATCTCTCTCTTAGTCTGTCTCTCCCTCCCTCTATATCTCCATCTCTCCCATCTCTTTCTCCCACTCTCTCTCCCACTCTCTCCCACTCTCCCACTCTCTTCTCCAACTCTCCCACTCTCTCTTTCTCCCACTCTCCCCCTCTATCCCTCCCTCCTTATCTCCATCTCTCCCACTCCCTCTCCCTCCCTTTGTCCCTCTTTCTCTCCCACTCCCTCTCCCTCTGACTCTCCCACTCTCTCCCTCTCTCCCTCCCTCCCTCTCTCTCTTTCTCTACCACTCTCCCTCTCCCTCTTTCTCTCCCACTCTCCCCTCTCTATCTCCATCTCTCCCACTATCTATTTATAAACCTCTCCCTCTCCCTCTCCCTTCCTCCTCCCTCTCCCTCACACCCTTCCTCCCTCCCTCTCTCTCCCTCTTAGACAAAGATGGAGAAAATAAATATATTAAGAAAACCATATTTCATATAATGCGTGTGTGTTTTGAAGAAGTAGAGATTCTACCATTTTAGGAAGAAATGCACTCATGTTATAATGTAAGTGTGTTTTGTATTCCACTAAAAACGAAAAAAAACCTGAACATACCTGTGATGTCAAGGCCCGCAATCTACATATTCTCTTGGTTTTGTGCATGCTCCGACAAAAAGTAGCCTTATGATGATGTTGTGAAGTGTGCAAGAATGTTTTTCACATTCCATCACCTTTTCCATGATCTTTGTACCACCTTTGCATGAAATGGAAGAGTTTCCACATTGACAGACATATAATATCAATTGAAGTTTGAATTCCATTGAAAACTGATATATAATTGAAGTTTGGAGGGAAAAAATTTTTGAACAAGTCAAATTGTTGTGGAGTTTGAAGAAAGAAGAAGCTAAGCCTACATAATTGGGTTGGACTCCTCCATTTGAAAGTCTAGTTTTTTAGGTATGTGAAGTCTTTACACATTTTCTTTCATTCTATTATGGATTACTTTCAATTTTTTTTGTCATTATAACCTTATGTTGTCAATACACATTTTAAACCTCCTAATGATTCCCATACATGGAAAATTTCTTTAATGACCCTCTTATGACATGGAGATACCCAAAATTGAATCAAATTTCAAAATGGAAGCATAGATTGTCAAGGTGCTCCTGTACCACAAACTTATCAAACACTCACAATGCCATTACACTCATTATGATTGTAACTTACATGATATTTATCTTATTTCCCTTCAAACTCAACTCCCCCAACGTATCTAAATATTTTTGTAACTTCTTAACTAACTTATCTCTTCATAACTTTTCCAAAAAATGCAATTTTTTGCAAATGTCCATGCTTCCATTTTGAGCCTATCTTGCAATCATGGCATGCCACGTTACCACTTTTCTTTAAGGTATTCTGGATTGAAATAAATCATGTCATATTTGTCTATGCTAGGTTAACTTTTGTACAGGATGATTGTAAGTATTATTTAAATGAAGCCTTGAATGACATATATTTTTCAATTAACTTGAATGGATACATTTTTTAGGAACTAATATTCATCTCATTACCATGGTACAGATAAAATTATCCGCCATGCCAAATAAAAAGAAAAAGACGAAACTAACAGAAGAAGAAAATGAAACCTTCAAAGAAAATGAGAGAGTTTGGGTGGAAACATATTGTGAAAAGAAGAAATTGGAAACGATTGACGAAAATAAGCCAATTGAAGAGGAACCTCAACCATCAAAAAAAGAACTGGAATTGGCAGGACAAAAAGAATGAATGTGAAAGCATCATCATAAGATAGATTCAGATACCATAGTTGGAGACAAACCCTCTACGAAAAGTGAATATGAAGGGACACCATTACGAATAAGCGAATATGGAGGGACACCATCTAGTAGAAGTGAATATGGATGAACATCATCGAGTGCAAATGAATATGGAGGGACACCATCTACCTCAAGTGAATATTGTTGGACACCATTAAACATATCTCAAGTTGAGAGTACATCATCACTCGGATTTGACAAAGAAGGTATGCCATCATCCCCATGTGAACCTCAAGGTATGTCTTCTTCTCCATCCTCGATCGAAGGTACGCAATCTATCCCACCTAAATTAAATATTGATGAAATTCCTAATGTTGAGATGTATGTACCTAGGAGAACACCACCTAGAATTTTGCGTAGAAATCCAAAGTATTTGATTGATATTGATGATGATATTTTGCAGCACATGGAAGGTAAGATTTCAACACACACTTGTAGAAGATATGTTGATAAGATTTGGGAATGATTATTTGAAAGACTAAATGAGATAGCAAGATGTCAACTATTTGTTGAAATGATGCACGGTGTAAAGTATAGAAACATCATGGAGACACTTGGGTTGAGAACATTGAATGCATCAAGTGAAGACACTATTGTGAAGAATATAATGGATGCTTATGAGAGTGTGGGTAAGACCTCACACTCAAAGGATAGTAATGTCACCCAACGTGTCATTACATTGACTTTGGTAAGCTGTCAAACAAAAAGAGCTCGTCTCATTAAAAAGATGAGTGAACACATGATAATTAGTAGAAAAACTTTATCAAGAGCCATTCAAAAGCGACAAAGAATTGAGGGCAATGATTCAAATGAATTATGGGTATTCTAGGGGAGACTATCACGAAAAGGTAAAGAAGTTGTCGAAGCTTTGAGAACACTAATTGAAGAGTATTGGAAGAATGCCCCGCCAAGTAACCTTAAAGGAAGTTGCAATTAACATCATAAGCGAACCAATTTTTTTTTTTAAAGTGCATTTAACATACACATTCACTTACTAGTTAACAACAACCTCTAAGGCTACAAGGTTAGGATTACTTAACCCACACATACATATTACATATAACCATAGCCTTATGAACTTTATGAGATAAACATCATACATCATAAGAATACCACAAAACATAATAAGATAATCAACCAAGACACAATCTCATAAACATTATCTTAAACCAATAGTTACATCACCCATTCCCAGAATGAGACACTAGTACAAATGTATTACAATTACATAACTCCACCTCTTACAAAAGAGGGATAAAGTATCATATACAACTGAAATATTACAATGCAAGAAATTACAACAAGAACCGCGAGCTGTCCATCTGGATGTCTCGCCACCAAGTACTGAAGATAGATGAGGACCCAACGGTTTTGGTGCATGTTCCACCCAACCAATGTGGTACCCGAAGGCCCACCCCCCATGCTAGGAGAGAGTAACAAAGTAACATGGACAAAGATTCTACTACCTATAACCAAAGGCAGACTCAAACTGACTCATACTGTTATAACCAACCAAATGAATTAACAAGTACAACTCATTCACCATACAAGTACAAATCAAATACAATGCATGTACAAATCTAGTACAATACAAGTACAAATCAAATACAATACATGTACAAATCAAGTACAATACAAGTACAAATCCAACATCACTGACATAGGTCATATTGCTTCCAGACATAAAGTAGATCAAGTATGTTCGAATAACCATACACATAAAATAATTAACAACAGTTGTTATAGATAGAGTGTCATCACAAGGTTTGTCATGAGATCTCCTATGGGAATTCTTCATAGGCTCTAGCACAAGTAATCCTGGTGGCCTCAACCGAATCCCGGCACTCATACTCACTCATGCGGAATCAACTACCTCTCGCAAAAACTAGATAGTTGATCTTGCCATTCCAGGCCTTCTCACTCATCCCAAGTCTAAACAATCCCTTGTGTCTATGAGTGAGGATTAAATTATCTTGATTAATGTGAGAAGTTAGTCCTAATCTTCTAAGTACATTATTTTAATTATCACTTGTTTAAATCACTCCTGAAGGTTATTCAGTTTACCTCTTTCGGCTCTGGCGCCTAACAGAAGCCACTCTTCTATTCGACAACACACATCCAAACAATCCACCAAGGGAACCACAAGTGCATACCAACAAGGCATCATAATCCACTCCAACACAAGTAGGATACAAATAATAGAACTCACTCCAAACATCTTGGAGGTAACAATCACATAGTCCACTCCTTCCACAGGAGGTACCAAATAAGAGAACTCACTCCAAACATCTTGGAGACAACAAACACATAGTCCACTCCTTTCACGGGAGGTACAAAAGATCTCACTCCAAACATCTTGGAGGCAAAAACACATAGTCCACTCCTTTCACAGGAGGCAACAAGATGAAACCACATAACCAGGTCACTCCATACAAGGAGACACGGATCCCATAATCCGTTCCTAAACCAAGGAGGTGCGAACATCCCCGTTCGTGAAAACCGGGTAAAATTGAAAAGACGACATGCACTACCCAAGGAAAAACAACTAAATGGCACAAAGATTCAACAACTCTAATCCTCTAAGTTCTTCTGGAAGACTTATAATTTAGGACTAACACTAAATCCCAAAACCAACAATGCAACTTGACCACATAGCAACAAAAGCATTCAAGTCATCAATCAAATCTAATATTTGGATTTCTTAAATCCATACTCATTCAATAGGTAGTGTTGACAAACTCAAAGACACATTAACTAGATCATCTAAAAATAATCATAACCTCTATTTCCCTTTTCATTATTGGAATCTAAAACAATTAAACTTACTTCCCTTTACTGAATATAGAGAATTAAATCCTTTAAGATAATCATGAGGAAGATATTACTTTTGGATATACTAAATCCATACATCTTTCATAATCCAATCACAATGATTCAATTAATCTAAATAGAAATTAATAAATAACATAATTGATTGCCTCATCAATAAAACAACTTCTTAATTTACTTTTAAATTGACACAAATCCATGCAAGTAACTCTTTCCATTTCCTAACCAAATCTTACGTCTCATTCACTTTTCTATTTAAAACATTCAATCATTTTAATATAATAACATATTATTTTTCTATCCATTTAAAAACATGCAATTTCATCAATGTATAAAAATATCTTTTGGCTTGTCTATTTGGCCACGCATTCATATTGTTTCTAATTAAATCTCATTAATTAAAACAAACATTTAAATATAACTATTTCTATAATTCTTCAATATATTTAAATATCTTTTTCCTTATCAATTTTGACCATACATTCAAAACTTATCTTTTAAACTCTTCATGCAAAGCTAAATTACACGCACTTAAATAAAATAAGGTAAATACTGATTGACAATACTCATGGATATATATATATACATTTCGATATATTTTCTTCAATCATATTAACAAAATAAATATTTCCTTTTAAATCAAGTAATTACTTCTTTTAAAAAATATCTTTCTCTATACATTTTCTACACATTCTAATCATTTCTTTTAGAACACTAATAATACCCAATTTACAAACAACAGAATAAAATAATATAAAATATTATTTATTCTCTCAAATGGATATATACCTTCACTATATATATACTAAATATAAATTAATATATTTAAATATATTTAATCATTAACATATCTTCTATCCTTTGCAGAATATCAAATTGATTAATTCACAATAAAATATCCTTTATCATCAATATTCCAAAATATAAATATATTTTTCCAATTAAATCAAATTAATAATTGGACCTTTTACATATGGATTTAAATTTCACAATTCAATTTTAAATTATGCATTTTTAAATCAAATATTTAACTCCTTCAATTAAACTTTAACATGTCATTTTAAAATAAACAATAATTTCCCCATATGTTTATAATATTAATTCCACTAATCAAATATACAAATTTTATTTAAAATAATATAAATAAATATAATACTTTAGTATTATAAATTATAATATAAAATATTATTAAATAATATTTTAATATTATAATAACAATACCTAAAATATTAATATTTATAAATATCAATTTATTATTATTTTATTTTCAAAGCAGCCATGGGAAAATAACTTAACATCAGTCTCATGTTTCAAGCATAACTCAAAAACTACAATCTGAGTATTTGCAATTTTTGGACAGAGGTAAGAAAACTTCAAAATGCAAAAACCCTTTAAATTTCTTGAAAACCTAGTTTGTGAAAGTAAAGTTATAGTCGACGCAATTAGACCATTTTACCATGAAAGTATAACTATACTGCAGATTTTAAAATCCGTTTTTTGATAATAAACAGAAAGTTCTATTTTCTAAAAACATTCTAAATGCATTGTTCAATCTCTATATTTGATTTCAATAACAACAACATCTATTTCCCCAAATAATTTAAATTCAACTAATGTTTTCACAATTTTCACTCAAGAATTTTCACAAGCAAAGGCTGTAAATTTGTTTAATTCTTTTCTTCTAATATCAAATTTATTTTCTAAAACAGATTTAACAAACAAATCTTTAATCATTACTATTTTAAAGAAAACAATCAAGAACAATAAAACACAAAGAGGAAAACCTGGTACAAGAAGCTACAGGAAGAGATGAATTTTTGATGCAAGCCTCCTCCAAAGATTTCCTGAATTTTCTTCAATCCTCCAATGAATCCAATCCAAAATCAAACAAATGCAAACAATCTTTCCTTCAATCAATTCTACAATCAAACTTTCTTCAAACCCTTGTGCAAATTTTCCAAAATTTCTTCCTTGCTGTAAAAATGTATTTTTTTCTTCTAAAAGATTTTTTTCTCCCTAAAATTAAAACATATATTCTTATAAATCAAAAATACCTAATACAACCCTAATTCACATTACATGCAAATTAGATATTTCAATTTCAATTTCAATTTTCAATTTCAATTTCACTTTCCAAAAACCCACTTTCAATTTAAAATGCAATTTCAAATAATAAATTAATTTCCAAAGTTGCAACCAATTTCCTAAATAAACATTTAATTACAATTTCTAATTTAATTCTCACACGTTGGAATTAAATTCCAAAGTTAATTCTAATTCTTTTATTTCCTTTCATTCTCTTGAATCGCGTTTAATTAATTAATTTAATTATTTAATAACTAAATTCAACCCCCTTGGATTAAATTTAATTAATTAAATAAATTAAATATAATTAATTAATTTAAATATAAACTTTTATCCACATTGCATTATTTAAATTAAATAATCATCAACATGATTTAAATGCAATTATTCTAAGTATCTATTTCCAAAACAAGAATTCTTCAGAATTAAATAACATCAAAGCAAGACAGACAATGACTCGACACACACAACTAATGACACACTAAGGCTAGGGTATAGACTTGACACATGTTACCTAGCTACTATCTCCCGTTCAACTTAACCGTTGGATCGACACGCTCAAACCTGTGAAACCAGGTGGAGTCGATGTCATGTACCTGCAATCCTGCAACCAAGTAAACAACATCATACAATATGTCCAGCATATAATACACACCATGAAGAAGGAATTACGGATTTGCAGGGCGCTCGCAAGCGAGTGATGCGAATTCGTCCTCTTCACCAATACACTCATCGAAACTGACACTTCCATCATAATTCCAATAATCTCATAATAACATCTCATGCTAACTCTACAACATCATTAATCCATAATGCATGTGAAACAATAATCAGACAACTACATCCCACAATAATGGTTGTCGCTCAATGGTAGCGATCAAATCATCATAACAAAATGTATCCAATATCAAAGTAACTACAACCAAACATAGCATAAAGCAACTTGAACAAAAATCAAAATGGAGGGGTGTTACACTATTGTGAAGAATATAATGGATGCTTATGAGAGTGTGGGTAAGACCTCACACTCAAAGGATAGTAATGTCACCCGACGTGTCATTACATTGACTTTGGTAAGTTGTCAAACAAAGAGAGCTCATCTCATTAAAAAGATGAGTGAACACATGATAATTAGTAGAAAAACTTTATCAAGAGCCATTCAAAGGCGACAAAGAATTGAGGGCAATGATTCAAATGAATTATGGGTATTCTCGGGGAGACTATCACGAAAAGGTAAAGAAGTTGTCGAAGCCTTGAGAACACTAATTGAAGAGTATTGGAAGAATAACACAATGCCATATCCAAATCAAAGGGATGTGGTAAGAAGGAGAATCGGTAGTTGTAATCGTGAGCCACATCCAAAGCATTTTTTGGATATGACTCAAACCCAATTTTTTCGAAAATTTGAAAATAATTATCCTCAAATTAGTATTTCTCAAAGATTGTTTGAAATGCTTAAACCTTTTTATGTCAAGATAAATCACACATGCACTACTTATTGTTGTAGACTACATATTGAATTTTCTAACCATTATGATGTTTATCATTCTATATGTGTAGATTTGCATACTAACGATGTTTTGCAGGATTGTGGCATAGAAGCCCCACCAAAATATTCAAGAGATTTCTTATCAAAAAAATTATGTGAAATAGAGGATGGCCAAATATTCTACAGGACAACATGCTTGGATGGTTCATACAAGCATTGCGGTGGCTTCCAGCGTATGCCAGTATGTCAACATATGGAAAGCACATATGAGGTAGGACAAAAACTAGTATAGTTCAGGAAGTATAAAATAGTGGCATATGCTACAAAAGATGGATTTCAAGCAAAAAGGTGTCATTTGGTTATTGAGAAGATTCCAGTGTACTAGTTTATGTCCATATTTCATAACAATATATTGTCTGAGTATGCAATGCATACCCATAGAGCCTGATGGTTGGACACACAATTCAAACTATGCAAGGACACCTTTCTAGTTGGAAGCATAGTATCAGTGGTTGAATTTGTGGAGAACTACACTCTACAACCACAACATGAGGTGCAGTCATAGTATTACAACTCCACACAAGTTTTGATATTTGTGCACATAGCATTCATTCATGCATCTGATAGTACAGATGACCAAAGGAAGGTATTGAGGGAGTACTAATTTTACATTAGTGATGATCACACACATTCTATAGAGTTTTTGCAAGGTTGCTTCCAAATGTTCTACAGTGGTTTGGCTCAGAGGGGCATAAAATATGACCGACATATAATATGGTCTGATAACTGTGCAACATAGTTCAAGAACTCATGCATGTTCTACTAGTTGTGTAGGATGCATGTAATTATAGGTGTTCAACACATGTGGAACTTTTGTGAGGCCATACATGGAAAGGGGGAGCATGATGGTGTAGGAGCATGTGTGAAAAGAGCATTAGCATGAGAAGAGTTAAAGTGTAAAGACAGTGCAAAGTTGAGAGATGCAAAATCAATCGTCGAGTGGTGTAATGCTTCGATGGGTCCAAGTAATGAAGGAATGTCTTCAGTTCATAGATTTTTTTAGTTGATGGATGATACTAACATTGCACCATATGAGGACTGTTGTACACTAACAGGATCGAGTGAGGTACACTCTTTCCTTAGCTCAAATGTAGGTTCATAGAGTATTGATGCACGAAAGATGGCATGATTTTTTTCTTCATGTACAATGCAAGCCTGGAATGATTGTGAGTCAGGGAAGTGGGTTGACATATGGTTGACAAGTTATCTTAGCCCACTTCACACATATTGCCCTCCGATGACATTGGAACTGACATAGATGGAATCATCGGTCAACTTTGACCACGTATCAGATCTAGTTCAACCAGGTGATATATCTACTTGCTTAGTTATTGAAATTCCATATCGTTATCTTACTTTGTACTGTATTCGTAATGTTGACAAATTTCAAGATATTTTCTACACATATCAATGTAGGGCATGTTTATGCAGTTATTGCAGATGAAGATAATGAAGAGGGAACATACTATTACTTGTTTCATTA
Source organism: Sequoiadendron giganteum (assembly GCA_007115665.2). Taxonomy (NCBI): domain Eukaryota; kingdom Viridiplantae; phylum Streptophyta; class Pinopsida; order Cupressales; family Cupressaceae; genus Sequoiadendron; species Sequoiadendron giganteum. The sequence continues at coordinate 395,565,734 of CM021105.1, forward strand.
TGTTGAGGCCAAAAAGAAATTGGAGGCCCCAATTATAGACGGAGAAAAAATTGAATACCCTATAGGCTCAGTTGTGGTTACTGGAACATGGCTTAGAAGGTACCCTCATTTGAGTGTTAAACATTGGCTATTTCAAGACTTTGACATGCATCGTAAGATTCTTCATTACTCGAACCTTGTCGTGGAATCCAATCTTTGTTTGATCAAATATGGGGGTAGACCTTTCAAAAAGACCTTGTGGAAGGTCCGTGAGTCTGACCATGAGGCAATACTTGAACTATAAAGAGTAGAGCAGACCCGGATGGTTCATTGGATTAATTTGTAAGTATATGCACATTGGTTCTTATTAATCTATACTTGTATGCACATTAGTTTGTTTGATTCCAATGATATCATCTTCTTTTACTTTGCGTATTTTTAAGTAACATACTAAACAGTGATTGGTGTCCCCTTGCAAAAAATGCAGATATGTGAGCCATCCAAGAGAATGTTAGCCAGAAAAGAAATGCAACATCCTTATTTTGATGATCTTGACAAATCTCAATCATGATTTTAAGCCATTAGAAAAGTGTGTGCAAAGCTTGGTGAGGGAATTTCAAGTTATTCATTTGAAGTTAACCTTATCATGAGTAGCTATGATGTAGACATTATAAGAGCATCTGAAATTTCAACTTACTCTATTCATGAGAGGTGTTGTGTGCAATAGGTATGTTGGAATTCCCAGTGAAGATGTATGACCAGGAGTGACTAAGTTGTGAGACCTGCATGACTATCTGTAAGTGCCTTCCATCTATTTTTATTTCATTTCCATTTTGGATTCTCTTTCTTTTTCTCTTTTAATTTGTGTAAGTAAACTACTAAAAATTGATTGATCTCTCGTTGCAGAAAATGCTGATTTATGAGCCATCAAAGAGAATCTCATCCAAAAAAGCAATGCAACATCCTTATTTTGATGATCTTGACAAATCCCAATTTTTATTTCAAGCCATTATAAAAGAGCGTGTGAAGCTTAGCGAGGGAATCTGAAGTTACTCAATTGAAGTTAACCTCATAATGAGCACCTATGATGTAGAAATTTAAAGAGAATCTCGAATGTATGAGTGATATTGTAAAAGATCTGTGAGAACGAAGTACCTATTGTAATGAGATTTACTTACATAATGAGATTTACTCATATATTGTAATTTTGGAGTTCATGTTTGGTGCAGTAGCACCTTGTTCTGTAAATGCCTTCAATAGGAAAATTTGTAAAATTTGAATTTTGACATGTAAAAAATGTGAAAAAGGTCATGTAAAGGTCATATGTAATGCATTCAAAGTCTCAAAGAGGTCATTAGGTGATTAGAGAAGTGATATATAGCATGTAAGGTCGAATTAGGATGTTTTAGGTGTGTGTGTGTTTATTTTTGCAAGGGAATTCAAGAAACAAAGGAACATAACTTTAAACATTCAAGAACCCCCTTAAATTTTTGAGGCAGCAATTATCATGTATCCAAACCCTCAGATCCACAATTTGTCTCAGGACAAACTCACTCCACGATGCCAAACCAAAACCCTTATTTTATGCTAGTATAAGGAGGGTTTATTGAAAGGAATGGCTCCACACCTTACCAGAACATGCTACCACCTCAGACCTTCTTAAAATAACTTGCAAAAACTCAAAAGACAATCACCCAACCTCTACATGCAATATTTTATCAAACCCTAGGGTGAAACCTCATTTTTCATGCCCTTTTCCATCAAAACCTACAGGGGCAGCAACAAAAACCCCATAAAAATTATTCCATTTCACTTAGAAATTTATCATCTGATCTAATAGGATCATGTTGAGTCTCTCTAGAAAAACCTCTCTTGGTATTGGCTATCTCGGAGTGGTTTTCCCATGGTGGCAAATTTTCACTTGATGGAAAAAGTGTCAAATTCAAGCTATCCAAAGTGGTGCAACTTTCGCTTTGCAACTCGTGTGACCAAAATAACTACTCCAAAGTATCCAAATAGGTATTTTTACGCTAGGCATGGTCCTATTTCACACTGAAACACATAGAATCACTCCGAGTTATGTTCCACCGGATCGATCCCTTAAGGGTCCAAAGTGCAAAATGGCTGCAAAGTTCAGCATGCTATTACTCAGATATCATGATTCTTAGAAACATATCATCTAATCCTACAAGATTTTGTTGGGCCCCTCTACAAAAACCTCTCTCAGTTTTGGCTATCTCAAAGTGGTTTTCCTGTGGCAAAGAATTTTCACTTGATGGAAAAAGTGTCAAATTCAAGCTGTGCAAAGTTGCAAAGTGGTGCAACTTTCACCTTGCAACTCGTGTGACCAAACTAACTACTCCAACATATCCGAATAGGTATTTTTATGCTAGGCATAGTCTTGTTTCACACCAAAACACGCGAAATCGCTCCGAGCTACATTCCATCGGATCGATCCCTTGAGGGTCCAAAGTGCAAAATGGTTGCAAACTTTAGCATGCTATTACTCGGATACCATGATGCTTAGAAATTTCTCATCTAATCCTACATGATTATCTTGGGCTCCTCTACAAAAATCTCTCTCGGTTTCAGCTATCTCGGAGTGGTTTTCCCATGGCGACGGATTTTCACTTGATGGGAAAAGCATCAAATGCAAGCAATGCAAAGTTGCAAAGTGGTGCAAATTTCACTTTGCAACTCATGTGACCAAGTGGACTATTCCAAAACATCCGAATAGGTATGTTTACACTAGGCATGGTCCTCTTTCACACCAAAACACGCGGAATCGCTTTGAGCTATGTTCCCTAGGATTGATCCCTTAAGGGTCCAAAGTGCAAAATGGCTGCAAACTTCAGCATGCTTTTACTCGGATATCGTGATACTTAGAAACTTCTCATCTAATTCTACAGGATTATGTTGGGCCCATCTACAAAAACCTCTCTTGGTTTTGGCTATCTCGGAGTGGTTTTCCCGTGGTGGCGAATTTTCACTTGATGGATTAAGTGTCAAATTCAAGTTGTACAAAGTTGCAAAGTGGTGCAACTTTCGCTCTGCAACTCATGTGACCAAACTAAATATTGCAATATGTCAAAATAAGTATGTTTGTGCTATGCATAGTCTTGTTTCGCACTGAAACATGCGGAATCGCTCTGAGCTACATTCCACTAGATCGATCCCTTAAGGGTCCAAAGTGCAAAATGGTTGCAAACTTCAGCATGCTATTACTCGGATATCATGATGCTTAGAATATTATTTAATGATCCTATAGGATCATGTTGGGCCCCTCTACAAAAACCTCTCTCTGTTTTAGCTATCTTGGAGTGGTTTTCCTGTGGCGGCAGATTTTCACTTGATGGGAAAAGCGTCAAATGCAAGCAGTGCAAAGTTGCAAAGTGGTGCAAATTTTGTTCTACAACTCGTGTGACCAAGTGGAATATTCCAACATGTCCAAATAGGTATGTTTATGCTAGGCATGGTCCTCTTTTGCACCAAAACATGCAGAATCACTCGAAGCTATGTTCCACCGGATCGATCCCTCAAGGGTCCAAAGTGCAAAATGGCTAAAAACTTTAGCATGCTATTACTCAAATACGGTGACACTTATAAACTTCTCATCTGATCCTACAATATTGCGTTGGGCCCATCTACAAAAACCTCTCTCGGTTTTGGCTATCTTAGAGTGGTTTTCCCGTGGCGGTGGATTTTCACTTGATGGAAAAAGTGTCAAATTCAAGTTGTGCAAAGTTACAAAGTGGTGCAAATTTTGCTCTGCAACTCGTGTGACCAAGCAGATTGTTCCAACAAATCCAAATAGGTATTTTTACGCTAGGCATGGTCCTTTTTCGTACTGAAACACAAAAAATCACTCCGAGCTACGTTCCACCAGATCAATCCCTTAAGGGTCCAAAGTGCAAAATGGTTGTAAACTTCAGCATGCTATTACTCAGATACCATGATATTAGAAACTTCTCATCTGATCCTACAGGATCGCGTTGAGCCCCTATATGAAAACATCTCTTAGTTTTGGCTATCTTGGAGTGGTTTGCATGTGGTGATGGATTTTCACTTGATGGAAAAAGTGTCAAATTCAAGTTCTGCAAAGTTGCAAAGTGGTGCAACTTTTCTTTTGCAATTCATGTGACCAAACTAACTGCTCCAATGCATCCCAATAGGTAGGTTTATGCTAGGCATGGTCCTCTTTCTCACCAAAACATGTGAAATTGATCTGACTTGCGTTCAACTGGCTTGATCCCTTATGATGGCATGCAAAACACTGGAAAAGAGAAACATACAAACGACGGTTGAGAAGTTTGAGTATTCCACACAAAAAATGAATGATCATTGGTGTAGAGCACCTTGTTCCTCCATTTGATGAAGAAGGTCTAGTTCAGTGGTTTAGTGATTATCTGATGGTGAATAGGTTGGTCAATAGGTTTTTGTGGGTATTTTGAGCATGCTTTGTCTTGAATAAGGTCAATTAAGACCATTAGGTATGTTTTAGGGCGACTTTTAGTTCTAGTGATAAAAAATGTGAAAATTTCAATCTTGCACTAGAAGTTGTCTTTGTAGCCTTTGAAGGAAAATTTGTGAATTTGCATATGATTTTGAAAGAATGGAGTTTTGTCAATGTAATAAGGCTATTTGTACACCATTTTTGTGGGTTTAGAGGTCATTATATGTACTCATCAGGTTGGAGGAGTCTAAAGTTGCAAATTTTTAAGTTGCTTAAAGCAACAAATTTGAAATGCAACGTATACTTGTTTTGAAAGTTGCTTTTTAGTTAGTTGAGGGCATGGATCAATTAGAGAAAGGTGTAAAATACTATATAAAGCCTTGAGAGGCTCTAATGGAGGTTGATGATGAACTTTTGGAGAAGATCTAATAAGAATTGTTCACACTGTTGTTTGTTTTTTAGATTTTTGATACAAACTTGTTGATCCCATACTTGGTACGACCTCTTTCTTTTAGATAAAGAACATATTGTAATATTTTTATGAATCATTTCATGGAATGCCAATTGTAAATGTGTTTTTTTCTTTTAGATAAATTTTTTTAGCATCAATCAATTAATATTCAAGACAAATCATGAAAGACAACAATGGTCAATGCTAGGGCTAAACAATTAATAATTATACACGTGAATAATTCAAGCATGTACATGTCAATAAGGGAAGCACAAGTACTCAAAAACATGTAAGCCTCAAAATGTATACACATGAATACATAGTATACACAAATTAATACAAAGTATATGCACGAATACAAGGTATACGCATAAAAACACGTAAGCCACAAAGTATACATTTGAACACACATAAATCACAAAGTATACACATAAGTTGTAAAGTATACACTTGAATACACGTAACTCATATCTATTGAACCATCAATTTAGAATGCAAATATGGACATGCATCGATAAAAGATATTTGTATTAACCAAATAGCCATGTAGGCATACATCAATATATGTCGATATAAGTATGAAATATATGTACCAAATAGCCATATAGGCTTATGAGAATCCCATTAGGCATGTTAGTGTAATTAATATTTAATTACACTTGCATAACTTTACTTAGGTTTTGCTTAGGTAATAATTAGTTTACTTAATTAATAAGTAAGCTTTATTTAGTTGAGTTGTTTTTAGGTCAACATTAGGGTTGCATACTTTGCTTTTATAAAGCAAATCATCTCATTGTAACATTGAATTCCTAAATAATAATATTTTGCACATCTTGCAAACCTCTTGCTTTTTCTGTTTTTCTCTTATGTGGAAGGTGTTTAGGTTTTCATGTTTGATCTAGGGTTTCTAACATGGTATCAGAGCCTTGACATGTAGCCCCTTCTCAAATTCTGGAGAAAACCATTGCAGATTTCTTTCGGGGTTCTTCGAGGATTTTATGCCTTGAGTTCATTTATTCAACATCTTGTATCAGATCGGGCCTCACCATTGGATTCAGAGCCTTGGAAAAGGTCAGGTTTGGCTTTTATTTTGTAGATTTTGGTCATCATTTGCCAGATCTGTGAGGGTTTCATGGTTGCTGATTTTTTGGAAGCTCTAGAGGTAGCCATTTTTTTAAGCATTTTGAGCAGAAACAGAGGTCACCATTGCATTCGTAGTGGCCAAAAACCCTAAGATCGCCTTTCGTTTAGTCAATTTTGGCGAAGCTGATCCAGAAGGCAAAAAAAATTTGCCAGGGAGGCCGTACGGCCTCCCTAGCAAGCATTCTGAGGCACGCAAATTGAAAAAAAATGCAAAAAAAGGGGTTTTTTGGGTTTCATGCCACCGCTTGTAGGTTTAATGGATACCGCCACCGAGCGGCCATAGGGCGGCCACCCGCCTGCTGCTCTAGCCAGTGGTGTCACCCGCCCATCGCCAGTCGGCGCAGCCCCTACGGGCTCCTCCTCTGCAGCCGTCGGTCGTATGGGGGACCGGGCGCTATGCGCCCAGCCCTCGACCGACCCCTTAGCCCTTGCGTAGGTCACATAGAGAACCAGGGGCTTCGCCCCAGCCCCCTGTCCGCCAGCCCCTGGTCGCATGCAAGACCAGGGGCCGAAATTTTTTTAGCCCCCTGGGCTATCTGTAGGCCATATTGGCCATTCTAGAGCACTTTTGACAAAATCGGGCGTAACTTTTGCGTACGGTGTTCATTTTTTGCAAACGAGATACCGTTGGTAAGCTGATTCCGGTGCCAATCCAGTGGTATTGGTAGTTTTTTCTGATTTTTCTCTAGATTTATTTTTCAGGTCTTTGAACTCAGAACTTCTATTTTCACTCTGGAGGGCATATCTTTTGACTCGATGATTCTTTTTTCGCCATTCTTTGCTGCAATTGGAAAGCTAGTTCAGTCCTCTACACAGATCTAAGATCTATTTTTTTTTTTTTTTTATGCATGTTAGGCATTCTCGTCTTTTGCAGTCATTGGGGATTGTAATAAATGAACTGATATAAAGTTCCATCGGGGGGGTTTCTTGCATAATAATCTTCATTATGTTTTGATGGCAACTCACATGGGTTGTAATCTAGTTTCTTAGTTTATTTTGGCCATATTTTTTCTTAGCTTGACACATATCAGATTCATATTGTTTCACACTTTAGATTGAGAGCCTATGGTTACTGATCCGCATCGGATCTATCTCAGTTTGAGGGCCACTAAAATTGTGGTTATTGTTCCCGAGTCTGTATGGTACTTTTTCCCATGGAAGAGTTTCAGTCTCAGTTTTGACATCGGCATCAAGATTCATGGCTTCCAGATTCTGTCATCATCATTTCATCTACTGTTGCTTCATGGATTCCAGGGTTGTTCCAGTTTGGTGTTTTCGAGTGTTCCGTGGCATCGGGTCTACTGTCACATTATTATGATTCTGATATGGTTTCTTGTAGATAGAAGTATCTTTCCTTGCTTTCCAGATTGCGGTTCTAGTGTTACTCCACAGTGTTCTTCCAATGCTTCTTTGTAGTAGTCATCTCATTGTAGGGGGGGTTGTCCCATTGGGTTTTCTTTCTCTACCTCATTATTGCATTTGTACATGGGTACCTGATCAGGCCTTGTTGTCGGGACCCATTCATGCTTTCTTGCATTCATCTTAGTTTTAGGTACATGCTTATTCTAGTCTCCCAAAGTTGCACTTATGGGGGGGTGTTAGTGTAATTAATATTTAATTACACTTGCATAACTTTACTTAGGTTTTGCTTAGGTAATAATTAGTTTACTTAATTAATAAGTAAGTTTTATTTAGTTGAGCTATTTTTAGGTCAACATTAGGGTTGCATACTTTTCTTTTATAAATCAAATCATCTCATTGTAACATTGAATTCCTGAATAATAATATTTCCCACATCTTGCAAACCTCTTGCTTTTTCTATTTTTCTCTTCTGTGGAAGGTGTTTAGGTTTGCATGTCTGATCTAGAGTTTCTAACAAGGCATACAGTGTCAAATATGTCCAATAAAAATATGTACAGAACTGCCATGTAGGCATACAACAAAGGGCTCTAGAATCAAAATTCATTGCTCTCCATGCCTTGGAAATAAATTCTTTCCCTTTCCTTTTCGATCGGATGGTGATAGGTCTGTCACTCATTTTTGTTGTGCTCGAGGAGTGCTCCTGCTACTTCTCCAAGTGTTTAGTTCATGGTGAAGTTTTAACTGTTACAATAAGAAGTAAAGACATGAATATATATACATTACATTATAAAAAATGATATATTTGACAAAATAATCACTTACTGCCATCTCATGATCTCTCTCCATGGGGGAAATATTCTCACGCCCATGCTCAGGTGTGCTCAAGCCCTGTATAAACCATACAAATAGAAATTAAACTACGTGAATCAATAATGGTTTGATTTTTCACTAACTAACATCTATAACAACAAATGTAAATTGAAATTTACTAATTTACTAATTTGCCTCATACCTCTCCTGTCAGAGCCATTGAAGATTGTATAGCAAATGACACACCAATATCCATTGCCCTCATCACATTCGTAGGTGTTTTAGCTTGCATCATCTAAAAATAAAACAATAATTTATTCAACGTAATCAATGATGTGCATATAAACTACACAAATCTATTAAGTACTTGATTCATTAGTTAAACTCTTTATTCTATTACCTTCGTGTAGTTTTGAGTAAATCCACCGCCAATGGGAAGTGTTCCATCAAAACCTCCAATATTAGTCTATTCAACATCCAAAATCGCATATTAAATTATCATTCGGAAAACAATGCTATTAACATGCAATAAATTTATAAGTGTTTACTAGTTACATACCCCAACAATAGGTGTACTATAGAAATAAGTTGGTGGGGGGCCGGTGTATCTAGTCTCAACACTATGACCTTGCAATTTTATTTAGATCATAAAACATTTTTAGTTAATCTTGCATTTCAAAATCGAAATTTAATAAATTAAATTCAATGAACATGCACTAACTTTTACCTGAATATCAATGCCATATGCCTCATGCAAAATGTTAGTTGCCCTCTCCATCTCCATAGCTGCAAATGGATCTTGTGTACCAGTCTCCTGAGTGTCAGTGGGGTCATATGAACAAGTAGCCCTGCAAGATTGACACACATGTGTTCGATGGCCACCACTTGAAGACTCCCCTGGATGGCACTATAGAATAGGGCTAGTATGATGGATGACACTTTGGGTCAAAGTGTTGAATGCCTGAAATTTCTCTACGTCATTCCTTCTCGACAAAAGGCATAACAATGTGCTCATGAGGTGGCCTAGCGAGAGCTCGTCTACCTTGCCGCATAGGATCCGACTATGCACCGGGTCTATCCTGAGCTGACCCCCCACCTCTCCCCTGGAAATCCCTCATATCAAAATAATTTGGGATTTTGTTCAATATGAACTCACTGTATAGTTTCCCAAGGAAATATTGCGGGACCTCGCAATTGTTGCACGGTGGGTAATCGAAGACCATGTACCACCTATCATAAAACTGGTCCCTAATCTGTTGGTGGTGGAACCAATGGATAGGAAACCTCTTCGCATTGAGGTTAAGATTTTGATTTTTGCGTGGGTTGGTGAATAATGAGCACAAATCACCTTTTGTAATTTTTAAATCCTTTACATCTTTGTATGATAGTTTATTTGCATAATAATCCCTAGCCGTCTGCCTCCTATGTTGCTATCCAGTTATTTGTTTGCTAATTGAATCTACATTTTTTACCATATCTTTCAATGAATTTGCTAGGGTCATTCTTTCTACAGTTGAACCATTTGGATCACTCAACCTACTGATCAAATCCTCATTTTTTTTTTTGTTCTCAATTTCACTCATTAAATTTTGTTGAGTGCCAGGAGGAGGTTGAGTGATTGGTGGAGAAGGTTGTTGTTGTGGTTGATTTTGATTTTGAGGATTCGGTTGGTCTTCTTGTTGAGTATCTTGAGGGTTTGCAGGTTGATTTGCATCTCCTAAAAATTAAAATAAAATAAAATCAAATTCAACCTAAACCTAACTAATTCAAAACAAAAACCACAAAATCCTTACCTCTCACATCTCCTCATTGTCGTGGCGCCATCGTTGCAAAGAAAAAGAAATTGTTGGTGAAACAATTTGTTGAATTACTCCTCCTAGAACGCGAGCATGTAAGTATGGGGGTTTTGGCCGTGGCTGCAAGAAAAAAAGCAGTCGAAATAACAATGACAAATTGTTACTTTTTTTTTGCTTTTAACAAGCAATAATGCGAGCGTGTTATAACGCGCTCACATTATTGGTTTGTTGTTGCCGAGCCTTAGGCTCGGCACACCGAACCAATAACACGCTCGCGTTATTGCTTTTCAAAATTTTTTTTGAAAGGTGTCCATGAAATTGCTACCCATTTCCATGCACCCGCCCAGTGTAGCCAACCATAATTTCATTGATGAAGGGTTATGGCTAGGATGGGCCTAAGGGCTAAATAATTTGAAGGATTTAATGTGACAGTAGCAAATCGTTACATTATTTCAGGCTCTCATTGGATTCAACAGATGGAGTTGACCCTAGGAGGACACAAGATGTAGGATGATTCCTACATAGTTGGCATTGGTGAGTTAGATGTGGTTTTGGGAGTGCAATGGTTACACTCCCTTGGGGAGTACACAACAAACTATTAAACTATAAAGTTGAAGTTCAAATCTAATGGGAAGGAGATTGTTCTTTGGGGTCTCTCCAAGGGAGGCCCTAAGGTAGTTTCAGCCAAGAGGATGGAGAGGTCATGGGAAGGATTAGAGATCTTCGAGTGTTCAAACCTGAAGATTCTTGAGGGCAAGCAACATCTAGGTGGGGAGGATTGTCATATCCTCATCCCCGGTTGAGATCTATTTTCAAACTGGAGGGAAATAGTGTTTTTAAACACATAATCTAAATTTATTAAATATTTAAAAATAATATTAAAATGATAATAATATTTAAAATAATATTAAATAATAAAATAATTTTAAATTATTAAATAGTAACATTTAAATTTAATAAAATCTAGACCAATTTGACAGACCCACTTGGGAAAGCACCATCGACTTCCTATCTATATTGGTATGTTTTATTTTGAAGATCATGGAAGTTGGATGCATATGCTGTAAATCTACAAGAGGCGAAAATCTCTATGGGTTACTTCAAGATGGGATGAATCACCATCCTAATTTCGTTTACCATATTCATAGGTGAAGCTCAATTTTGAAGATATTACAATTGGGACCTAAAGAGTCAACCTGTATCTATCTATAAATATGCCATTTTCTTTGCCACATGTTATCTAAGCTCTCTATGAATCAGGCGATGATATTGTGTGCATTCAATTCAATGCTTATTATGTGATCAATATATATATTCATCCCTATAAGTGCTTATGCATCAACTATCTTAGTCAAACACTTCAGATTTGCATATTACTCTATTTATTTATTTTTGTCAAGACTACATCATTAAGGGGTAGTGATTTTGTTTGGGTTCCATTTGATTTAGCTATGTCTTCATTCAGTACATTGTTATTAAAATCAGTTCTAAGTTATTTGCACAATAAAACTAGAGTTGTGTTAAAACATAAATATTTTGTAAGTCATTTACTTATACCTACACTTGGCATCTTACAGATGTCACATCAACATGCATTTTGTTGAGGTGTTTAAGATAGCTCAAAAGAATCTTAGAGGGATAGTTGTGCACTACGTCATGTTTTATTACTATGTTGATGTGACATCACATGATTTTTTGTTTTCTACATCTAAGGAATGCATTTCATTTAGTTATGGGTACTCATGATTAATATTAACAACTTTAAAGTCACAACTATTGGTGCAATATTGCTAAAAATATTGGACAATAAATCAACAAATGATATAACAAGTATTATAATATGCTCAACCATTAGATCCTTTACCCTAGTGCCTTTTTTTTTCATTTAATGGTATAGATATCTGTCGAGATGTAGGTATTGTGAAGTTTTTGGTAGTGCACTCATTGATTATGATGTGAAGGTTGGTGACTTGGAAGTTGTAGGGATTTTTTCTTAGGAATTACTACTGAAATCTAAGGCTACCTCATGTATTATGTATAGAACAAGACATTATCCACTATAGGATTTTTTGGATAATTTCATCTTGGATTTGAATAAATAAGATCTAGAGGTTTACATTTGGATCATTAGGAAGGTCAATGGCATGGTGCAAGAGCTTGTATTCCTTTCTAGTATAGATTTATATGGGTATTTATCACGGTCTCTAATTTCTTGATGTTGAACATAACAAAAGTGATGAAAAGTAATTGTTTGGGGCATGTATCCATACTTGTTTCATTTTCTATAAGGTTTACATCTATTGAATACTTATGCTATGTGTAGGATACAATTTTCTATTTGCTAATTTTATTAGGTTTAATATCAGCTTTATGTTCATCTTTAACTTAGTTTTTTAATTTTTTGGATTGATGATTCCAAATATGTACTCAATCCTCCTCGTGGGAATTTCTCTTGGATTATTTGATCCCAACTATCAATGCACTCATTTTTAATATTTACTCTACAACAAGTAAACCCTACATATGGTGCAACCTCAACATTTAAAATCTCTAATTCATTCCCCTATTTTTGTTCTCTTTTTCCTTTTCTTGTGCAAGGATATGTTGTCCTCAAGTATGGTTTGAATTCTCCATCGATTGGATTTAAATTGATTTTTTTGTCCTTTATTCTGCATAATCCTATACAACTTTAATATCTATGTCTACCTTTGCATATAATTTATATAGTTGTTCAATAGTTTTTGGTGTGGGTTTTCCATAAAAAAGAAAGAGGAATTCACTCTCTAAAAAGAATATAGATAAAGATATCATGCAAATATTATGCAAGTGGCTTTATGAAAGGGAAGATCACTTTGTTTTTTTTAATGTATCTAGAGTAAAGAGCTAAAATTCTATAATAATTTTTTTCTAAATATCAATAGATATGTACAACAATCTTCTTATTCTTTATTTTTCTACTATTTTTCTGCTTATCCCTTCAGGCATTATTAGAGCCAAGGGTTTATCAAAGACAAGTTCATCAAGGCAAGGTTATTAAAGTATAGGTCATTAGAGCAAGATCATCATCTAGCCAACAATGGAAATTTCAAGCGCAAGCTTGATAAATATTCAAATTCCTTAATTCAACAGTAAAAAACATAATTATTGTTCAATCACAATGAATAATTTATATTATACTCAATAAATATGAGAAATTGTAAAGAATTGTTTTCCTAAACCAACTGATGCAGTAACATGCAATGCTTTATCTCAAGTAGAGAAGGATTTACTCAAAAATAATAGAAAAAAGGACTCCAATGATCTCTGCATTTTCTAAGAAATAAAAGAGAGCATTTTTCTAAGGGTTGCAATAACAACAAAGTCAAAACAAGCATGGGATATCCTTCAAACAACATATCAAGGAATGGTCAAGGTAAATATTGCTAAGTTAGAAATATTAAGAAGAGATTTTGAAACCATGTATATGAAAGACTATAAATCAATAGATTCATTGTTCAATAAAATTATTGGATTAGTTAACAAAATTATATCTTAATTTGAGATCCTTGAAGATGAGGGAATACTTGAAAAATATTCTAAGGGGTTTACATACAAGGTTTGAATCCATTGTTGTGGCCATAGAAGATGTTAGTGTAGCTATTAATTAGTATTACACTATTTTGCTTGGCTATAGTTGCACCTATAGTGATAGGTAGTTTGATAGTTTCTAAACTATTTTCTAAACTATAAGAATAAACATATATAGCAATGAAGCATAGAAAAATAGGGTAGGGTTCAAAATGCATAGAGTTTTATACTAAATTTGGAATGTTTCACCAAACTTACTATAAATAGAAAGGGAAAAATGAGGTGTAATGAACCTACCAATTTTCTATTTTATTCAATAAATGAGATCCTCCAAGATAGAATTCACTTCTAGCCCTTAGGCACGAGTCAATTCTATGGAAGATCTACAAATTTACTTTGTGTATGGACGAGGTAAATATGACTGAACAACAATTTTGGGAGATGAAAATAGGATAGCAAATGACCTCAAATCAATAACCTAAGGCATAATCCATGTAGATGCAACATAACTCTAACAAAAACAATCAATTTTATGCAAATTGGATGAGTGGAAGACACTTGAAACTTACCTCAAAATCTACTGCAAAGTATTCAAAAATAGTTGCAAAGTGTCTAGGACCCCCCAATCCAAAAATGGTGAATGGGTCAGATAAGACAACTTTTTGAGTTGAATTTTTGGGAGCTTTTGAATACAAAATTGAAATGCAATTTCCCACTGGTTTTATGTGAAAATGACAAAAAATGAGCCCGAGATCTAAGTTTCCATGATCTTGACAACTTTTCTTGCAACATTGACAACTTATATAATTTTGCAATTTAGAGATCTCCAATCTTCAATTTTCCTTCAACCTAAAATATGCAACAAAAACACAAGAGGGGAATTTTTTTTTTTTTTGTTGAATGGGGCTTTTCCTTAGTCAAATCCCATTTTGTTAATTACACCTTTAAATGAAATGAAATATCATGAAAGGAATGATGAATGAACAACTCAATGTTGCAACTCATCAAACCCTTGGATGAACCTTTAGAAATTTGAAATCTTGATATCGATCTTCCATGAAATGGATTCAATGGATGTGGATCTTGATACTTGAATCTTTCTTTGAATATTTTACTTGAATGCTTGGATTAGATCTTGAAACCTACATCACAATGTTAGCTCCAAAAACATGCCTGAATGAACATAACTTTGACATGATGCTTGAGATCTTGAATGCTACAATAAATTCTTGATAAATCTACTTTTTAAAGCTCTTGATAGTAATATTATCTCTTGTGGAAGTTCTCTCAATTGTGATATTGAAATATAATATTAATTTGATAAAATAACCTTGTATTTATAGACATTTATCCTTAATTTCTAAAAAATTAAACATTACAAGATGACATTTGAAATTTGAAATTGGGATGATAAAAATACTAACAAAACAAGTTTTAAAAATGGGTTCCAAGGCCTAGGGAGGACCCATTCACCCATGGAAAAATTGGTCTCAGGTCCCTATTCTTGGAACACACATTGCTCAAGGTGTTTAATTATTTGTTGGCATTATTTTTTGTCGGGTTTCCCCTTCAAAAATTGTAATTTATTAGGCTTGTAGATGTAAAATAGGGATTATTAAGGCATAATTAAGCCCAATTTAATTAAAAGGGCCCAAACAAGTGCTAAAATGTAAAGGGATACATTTTTCAACACTAAATTAAGGCATTATTAATTCCATTTCAATTAGGAGGACCCAAACAAGTGTGAAAATGTAAAGGGATACATTTTTCTACACTACAAGCAATGATATGATTTATGTCTGCCTATGATGGCATGAGGAGACAACAAAGAAAGGAAAGTGGAGGAGAATAGACAAAAACCTATATTCAATATTCTCATTTTCCAACAACATCCATTGTAATGAGAGGAAACTCTATGTAATTCCTCATGGTTGTTGTAGCATTGAAAATTGTCACCCTTGAAGATTTCACACTAGGTTTTTTTCCCCCCTATGTTGTTGGACATAATTATGTATTAATTTTCAATTTTATAAATATTCTTGGAAAATCAAATTATACATTTAATAGTTTTTCCCTGTGTAAGACCCCTCCGTTTTGCTCTTTTGATTGAACAGTGTTCTGTTTGATTAGGCCTTATTCTCTGTTAGTGCCTTGACCTTGGAACTCAATTGTTGTTTGATCACTATCTGTAAAGCGATGTGAATGTGATATTTTGTTGTGATGGTATTTGATCCTGATGTTATTATTATGTCATGCTTTGGATTAGCATAGTGGATAATTGAATTAATGATGTTTATGCTTTTGATTATATTAATGATGTTAGATTCGTCAGTTAGTGATACTGTATTGGTGAAAGGGATGGATCGTATCACTCGCTTGCGAGTGCCCTACAATTCCGTGATTTCCTCTTCATGGTGTGTTTTAATTTTAACATATATATATGCATGTGGATATACTCTGTATTTGCAGGTTGACAAGTACAGGACATCGACTCCACCTGGTTTCACAGGTGAGAGCGTGTTCAATACCCAACGGTATTCGATTGGGAGATAGTACCTAGGTTTCCATACTAAGTCCTCACCCTAGTCCTTGTATGTCGTCAGTTGTTTGTCAGGTTGTGTTGCTTTGGTTATTGTGCCCTCTCTTCATTATTTAATTGCAAGTTAAAATGAGTAATTAAATGGTTGTATGCATTTAATTTGTGGAATTGAAATTGTATTGGTATTATGTTAATAACGTAATTTATTTTATTAATTAATTTAATTTAATTAATAAATAATTTAATCGTGGATTAGATTCATTTATTAATTAATTAAATTGATTTTGTTGAAATTGGATAAGTTCATTTTGAAAATATAAATTTTATTTATGTTGAATTTGAAAATAAAGAAAATGAGATTAAAAGTCAAATTAGAATTTGAAATTCAAAAATTGACTTTGGGGGTTGAATAGATATTCTCATTTTTTTTTGTCTATTTTGGAGGAGGAAAATTGGAAAAATGAAGAGAGGAGAAAACCCTCTCATGGTAAAATTTGAATTATTGATTTTCAATGCAATCGGAAAGGGAATTTGATGGGGTCAGATTCGTTGGAATAGGATTTTGAAGGGGATCGTGCTTGTTGAATTTTGTGAGTCCTCGTTTGGTATGCTTGACAAACTTTGTATTTCAAAATTTGAAGGGCATTGAGGTATTTTCCTTGTTTTAAATTTACTTGAGCATCTTTCTTCAAATTTATTTGTAGAAGAATACTTGGGGATTGTAGTATCCTCCCATATCCATTTATTTTACAATTTTATTTGTAAATATAATTTTTTAATTTAAATTTTGATATTTTTCAAATATATGGGGTTACCATGCCCAATTTTTTGGGAATTGGGTGAAATGTGAATTTTATGTGAAAAGTGTCTTATTGGGCATATTTAGAGCCAAAGGGTATTTTTATAAAATTGAAATTGAAACTTTAAAATTTGAAGCTTTTCATCAATGGAGTTTTTGGGAATTTATGGTTTTCCAATTTAAAATAAAATTAGAAAAATTGAAACTGTGCATGTTTTATGATGAATTTTAATGCGGGGATAGAATTATCCCTATTAATTTTCGAGTTAGAGCCAAAGGGTATTGCTAGAATTTTTGGTTTTTGAAATTTAAAATTTGAAGAAATTTCAAGCTATTTTAATGGTGTTTTGAAGAAATTTTTTGGTTATTGGCCATTTAAAAAGTTGGAAAATTTTGAAAGTTTTAAGTGAATTATGATGTCTTGGAATGTGTGAGTGAAGGTGTACCTTGTGAAATTTTGAAAGAAAATATATTATATTTTATATATTATAATTTATAATATTAAAATATTAAAAAAATAATATTTAATATTATATTTTATAATATTTAATATTAAAATATTAATCAAATGTTTAGTTATGAAGATTATATTGTTTTATTCATATGGTTTTAATTTGTTAATTTTAATATATGGATTTAATGATGGAATTTATACATAGGTTAAAATATTGATTTAAGTATAATTGAGAATATTCAAATATTGTGTTCTTAGTCAAATTATTAGATTTATTCTGAAGTAATATTTTTTGAAAGGAAAAATTTGGAATTTAATATAAATGTGTTTAAAGGCAATAAATTACTGATTGTTATGAAAGGAAATGGATTTAATATATCCAAATTAGTTTAATTCCTCGCAACTTGCCTTCGTGATTATTTCCTTTGAGTTCATGTTTTGGGGAAATGGGTTAAGTGTATTTAACCTATAAGTCTTCCAGAGGACCCTAGAGGTTGGAGGTTGTCATCTTGTGATGTCAACTATTTCTTAATTCCCTTGGGTAGTGCATGAAGTTATGTCAATGTTATACCCGGTTTCTACGAACGAGAATGTTTTGTGCCTCCTGAGAAAGGAGTGGATTTTGTTATGTGTGCCTACTTGTCAGGAGTGGTTTTGTTATTGTTGTTACCTCCAGTGTTTGGAGATGGTTTTATTTTTTTCACTCTTGAGAAAGGAGTGGACTTGTGATCTTGTTTGTTGCACCTTGGTTCCATTGATGTTTGGATGGTGTGTGTGTGTTGTCGAGTAGAAGAGTGGCTTGTAACGGGGGCCGATGCACAAAGTGGTGACAGGATAACTCGTTGTAAGTTAGTTCATCAAGTGATAACTAAAACAATACTTAGAAGCTTAGGACTAACTTCTCACTAATCAAGATATTAATGCCTCACTCATGGACCCAAGTGCTCGGTTAGGCTTGGGATGGGTGGGAAGGCCTGGAATGGCAAGGTCATCTATCTTGTCTATACGAAAGGTATTTGATTCCGCATGAGTGAGTATGGGGGGTAGGATTCGGTAAAGGTCACCAGGATAACCTTTTCTTGTGGGGGCTGGAGCCTAGGAAGAATCCCAGAGGATAATCCATGACGAGCTGTGTGATGACACTCTGTCTAGGACAATAGTTGGTTCTTGTTTATTATGGGTATGGTTTCCTTGACATATCTAATGTGACCATAGTTGGTATTTGATCTTGTGGGTATGGTTTCCTTGACATACCTGATGTGACCATAGTTGGTATTCGATCTTGTGGGTATGGTTTCCTTAACATACCTGATGTGACCATAGTTAGTATTTGATTATTATGTGTATGGTTCTCTTAACATACTTGTTTTGCTTTATTTCTGGAAGCAATGTGACCATGTAGATTTGTCCTTGTGTGTTACTCGTGATGCTCTTGAGTTGTACTTTTGGTGTACTTATGTTGTAGGTATGTGGTACTTGCATTGTACTTGTGATGTGCTTGTGTCGTACATGTGATTGGATGTGTTAGTTTGGTTCAGTGGTGATTTAGCCTGTGTTTAGAGGTAGATGGTCTTGGCTAGGATTCCTTGTTACTATCTCCTAGCATGAGGAGTGGGCCTTTGGATTCCACTTGGTTGGGTGGCATGCACCTTAATCCATTGGACTATCTTCATGTTCGTGTGAACGAGACTTCTAGTTGGAGAGCTCATTGGATTCAGTTTCAGTTCTTGCATTGTTTCACTTCAGTTGGATCTTGTATTTTAACCCTCATCTGTTATAGAGGTGGAAGTTGTAACTGTAATCTTATTTATTAGACTTGCCTCATTTAGGGAGTGAGAGTTGTAAATGTAATATTTAATTATGGATAAATGGGTTTGAAAGTTATCTATTATGTTTGGATGTAATTTATCTTGTATGGAATGTATGCGTACTTATCATCTTGAGTAGATAAATGTTATGGTTTAATTCATGTTGTTGTTGTGGGTTATTAAGTAATCTCAGTCTTGCAACCTTAGGGGATGTTTGCATTGGGAAGCGAACTTGTATATTAATTATACTTAAACAAAAAAAAAAATCAACCTGTTTAAGTAGTTGTTTGCATCATACTCTAGGGTTGTGTGTATGTGTGTTACATGACATGAGTCTCGAACTATGTCTCACAATAGTATTAGAAATAGGACACCAAGTTGTGAAGCTCATACAAGTTT
This sequence comes from Sequoiadendron giganteum, assembly GCA_007115665.2. Taxonomy (NCBI): domain Eukaryota; kingdom Viridiplantae; phylum Streptophyta; class Pinopsida; order Cupressales; family Cupressaceae; genus Sequoiadendron; species Sequoiadendron giganteum. The sequence continues at coordinate 395,585,294 of CM021105.1, forward strand.
CACAAACTTGGTATGCACCCAAAATGGATAAAAGGTAAAATGCAATGAAATAAGCTAGAATGTAAAGAGCAATGCAAATATGTAAAAGAAATTTTCAAATTCTAAACTAAATAATTTTTTGATTATGCTATGTAAAAAATTGAAAATGATGTCTTTTAAATACAATTTTGAATGCACACAATGCAATGAATTTATCAAATAAAGCTTAATATGATTAATTTTAGATAACATATATTTTGTAAACTATAACAACAAGCCGAAAACAACAAAACACAATATAGATATAGATATTTTGATGCCCAAAAATGTAGGAAAAATCCCTAATCAAGGACTCATTCACCCATTGGTGAATGGGTCCTAGTTGAGGGTTTTGAAAAATGAATTTACAAATTTTTGAGTTGATTTTTATGGTTTCTAGATTCTAGATTGAGGCAAGTGGTTATAGTTTGAATTTTTTTAAATTTAGATCTAAATGCAAATGGAAAATAATGATAAATGAAAAACAAGAAGTAACTTGATGTGTAATTTTGATTCAATTTTCAAATGTAAATGAATGATTATGCAATGTTATGTAAATGATTTTCAAAATGACTGATTTTTTTGTATTTACCAGATTTTGAAGAATGGAAAAATGAAATCCTAAAATCCTAAATGAGATGCAAACTAGTGTAAGTTAG
>CM021105.1:395586070-395635948 GCA_007115665.2 Sequoiadendron giganteum
TTCTAACATGGTATCAGAGCCTTGACATGTAGCCCCTTCTCAAATTCTGGAGAAAACCATTGCAGATTTCTTTCGGGGTTCTTCGAGGATTTTATGCCTTGAGTTCATTTATTCAACATCTTGTATCAGATCGGGCCTCACCATTGGATTCAGAGCCTTGGAAAAGGTCAGGTTTGGCTTTTATTTTGTAGATTTTGGTCATCATTTGCCAGATCTGTGAGGGTTTCATGGTTGCTGATTTTTTGGAAGCTCTAGAGGTAGCCATTTTTTTAAGCATTTTGAGCAGAAACAGAGGTCACCATTGCATTCGTAGTGGCCAAAAACCCTAAGATCGCCTTTCGTTTAGTCAATTTTGGCGAAGCTGATCCAGAAGGCAAAAAAAATTTGCCAGGGAGGCCGTACGGCCTCCCTAGCAAGCATTCTGAGGCACGCAAATTGAAAAAAAATGCAAAAAAAGGGGTTTTTTGGGTTTCATGCCACCGCTTGTAGGTTTAATGGATACCGCCACCGAGCGGCCATAGGGCGGCCACCCGCCTGCTGCTCTAGCCAGTGGTGTCACCCGCCCATCGCCAGTCGGCGCAGCCCCTACGGGCTCCTCCTCTGCAGCCGTCGGTCGTATGGGGGACCGGGCGCTATGCGCCCAGCCCTCGACCGACCCCTTAGCCCTTGCGTAGGTCACATAGAGAACCAGGGGCTTCGCCCCAGCCCCCTGTCCGCCAGCCCCTGGTCGCATGCAAGACAGGGGCCGAAATTTTTTTAGCCCCCTGGGCTATCTGTAGGCCATATTGGCCATTCTAGAGCACTTTTGACAAAATCGGGCGTAACTTTTGCGTACGGTGTTCATTTTTTGCAAACGAGATACCGTTGGTAAGCTGATTCCGGTGCCAATCCAGTGGTATTGGTAGTTTTTTCTGATTTTTCTCTAGATTTATTTTTCAGGTCTTTGAACTCAGAACTTCTATTTTCACTCTGGAGGGCATATCTTTTGACTCGATGATTCTTTTTTCGCCATTCTTTGCTGCAATTGGAAAGCTAGTTCAGTCCTCTACACAGATCTAAGATCTATTTTTTTTTTTTTTTTATGCATGTTAGGCATTCTCGTCTTTTGCAGTCATTGGGGATTGTAATAAATGAACTGATATAAAGTTCCATCGGGGGGGTTTCTTGCATAATAATCTTCATTATGTTTTGATGGCAACTCACATGGGTTGTAATCTAGTTTCTTAGTTTATTTTGGCCATATTTTTTCTTAGCTTGACACATATCAGATTCATATTGTTTCACACTTTAGATTGAGAGCCTATGGTTACTGATCCGCATCGGATCTATCTCAGTTTGAGGGCCACTAAAATTGTGGTTATTGTTCCCGAGTCTGTATGGTACTTTTTCCCATGGAAGAGTTTCAGTCTCAGTTTTGACATCGGCATCAAGATTCATGGCTTCCAGATTCTGTCATCATCATTTCATCTACTGTTGCTTCATGGATTCCAGGGTTGTTCCAGTTTGGTGTTTTCGAGTGTTCCGTGGCATCGGGTCTACTGTCACATTATTATGATTCTGATATGGTTTCTTGTAGATAGAAGTATCTTTCCTTGCTTTCCAGATTGCGGTTCTAGTGTTACTCCACAGTGTTCTTCCAATGCTTCTTTGTAGTAGTCATCTCATTGTAGGGGGGGTTGTCCCATTGGGTTTTCTTTCTCTACCTCATTATTGCATTTGTACATGGGTACCTGATCAGGCCTTGTTGTCGGGACCCATTCATGCTTTCTTGCATTCATCTTAGTTTTAGGTACATGCTTATTCTAGTCTCCCAAAGTTGCACTTATGGGGGGGTGTTAGTGTAATTAATATTTAATTACACTTGCATAACTTTACTTAGGTTTTGCTTAGGTAATAATTAGTTTACTTAATTAATAAGTAAGTTTTATTTAGTTGAGCTATTTTTAGGTCAACATTAGGGTTGCATACTTTTCTTTTATAAATCAAATCATCTCATTGTAACATTGAATTCCTGAATAATAATATTTCCCACATCTTGCAAACCTCTTGCTTTTTCTATTTTTCTCTTCTGTGGAAGGTGTTTAGGTTTGCATGTCTGATCTAGAGTTTCTAACAAGGCATACAGTGTCAAATATGTCCAATAAAAATATGTACAGAACTGCCATGTAGGCATACAACAAAGGGCTCTAGAATCAAAATTCATTGCTCTCCATGCCTTGGAAATAAATTCTTTCCCTTTCCTTTTCGATCGGATGGTGATAGGTCTGTCACTCATTTTTGTTGTGCTCGAGGAGTGCTCCTGCTACTTCTCCAAGTGTTTAGTTCATGGTGAAGTTTTAACTGTTACAATAAGAAGTAAAGACATGAATATATATACATTACATTATAAAAAATGATATATTTGACAAAATAATCACTTACTGCCATCTCATGATCTCTCTCCATGGGGGAAATATTCTCACGCCCATGCTCAGGTGTGCTCAAGCCCTGTATAAACCATACAAATAGAAATTAAACTACGTGAATCAATAATGGTTTGATTTTTCACTAACTAACATCTATAACAACAAATGTAAATTGAAATTTACTAATTTACTAATTTGCCTCATACCTCTCCTGTCAGAGCCATTGAAGATTGTATAGCAAATGACACACCAATATCCATTGCCCTCATCACATTCGTAGGTGTTTTAGCTTGCATCATCTAAAAATAAAACAATAATTTATTCAACGTAATCAATGATGTGCATATAAACTACACAAATCTATTAAGTACTTGATTCATTAGTTAAACTCTTTATTCTATTACCTTCGTGTAGTTTTGAGTAAATCCACCGCCAATGGGAAGTGTTCCATCAAAACCTCCAATATTAGTCTATTCAACATCCAAAATCGCATATTAAATTATCATTCGGAAAACAATGCTATTAACATGCAATAAATTTATAAGTGTTTACTAGTTACATACCCCAACAATAGGTGTACTATAGAAATAAGTTGGTGGGGGGCCGGTGTATCTAGTCTCAACACTATGACCTTGCAATTTTATTTAGATCATAAAACATTTTTAGTTAATCTTGCATTTCAAAATCGAAATTTAATAAATTAAATTCAATGAACATGCACTAACTTTTACCTGAATATCAATGCCATATGCCTCATGCAAAATGTTAGTTGCCCTCTCCATCTCCATAGCTGCAAATGGATCTTGTGTACCAGTCTCCTGAGTGTCAGTGGGGTCATATGAACAAGTAGCCCTGCAAGATTGACACACATGTGTTCGATGGCCACCACTTGAAGACTCCCCTGGATGGCACTATAGAATAGGGCTAGTATGATGGATGACACTTTGGGTCAAAGTGTTGAATGCCTGAAATTTCTCTACGTCATTCCTTCTCGACAAAAGGCATAACAATGTGCTCATGAGGTGGCCTAGCGAGAGCTCGTCTACCTTGCCGCATAGGATCCGACTATGCACCGGGTCTATCCTGAGCTGACCCCCCACCTCTCCCCTGGAAATCCCTCATATCAAAATAATTTGGGATTTTGTTCAATATGAACTCACTGTATAGTTTCCCAAGGAAATATTGCGGGACCTCGCAATTGTTGCACGGTGGGTAATCGAAGACCATGTACCACCTATCATAAAACTGGTCCCTAATCTGTTGGTGGTGGAACCAATGGATAGGAAACCTCTTCGCATTGAGGTTAAGATTTTGATTTTTGCGTGGGTTGGTGAATAATGAGCACAAATCACCTTTTGTAATTTTTAAATCCTTTACATCTTTGTATGATAGTTTATTTGCATAATAATCCCTAGCCGTCTGCCTCCTATGTTGCTATCCAGTTATTTGTTTGCTAATTGAATCTACATTTTTTACCATATCTTTCAATGAATTTGCTAGGGTCATTCTTTCTACAGTTGAACCATTTGGATCACTCAACCTACTGATCAAATCCTCATTTTTTTTTTTGTTCTCAATTTCACTCATTAAATTTTGTTGAGTGCCAGGAGGAGGTTGAGTGATTGGTGGAGAAGGTTGTTGTTGTGGTTGATTTTGATTTTGAGGATTCGGTTGGTCTTCTTGTTGAGTATCTTGAGGGTTTGCAGGTTGATTTGCATCTCCTAAAAATTAAAATAAAATAAAATCAAATTCAACCTAAACCTAACTAATTCAAAACAAAAACCACAAAATCCTTACCTCTCACATCTCCTCATTGTCGTGGCGCCATCGTTGCAAAGAAAAAGAAATTGTTGGTGAAACAATTTGTTGAATTACTCCTCCTAGAACGCGAGCATGTAAGTATGGGGGTTTTGGCCGTGGCTGCAAGAAAAAAAGCAGTCGAAATAACAATGACAAATTGTTACTTTTTTTTTGCTTTTAACAAGCAATAATGCGAGCGTGTTATAACGCGCTCACATTATTGGTTTGTTGTTGCCGAGCCTTAGGCTCGGCACACCGAACCAATAACACGCTCGCGTTATTGCTTTTCAAAATTTTTTTTGAAAGGTGTCCATGAAATTGCTACCCATTTCCATGCACCCGCCCAGTGTAGCCAACCATAATTTCATTGATGAAGGGTTATGGCTAGGATGGGCCTAAGGGCTAAATAATTTGAAGGATTTAATGTGACAGTAGCAAATCGTTACATTATTTCAGGCTCTCATTGGATTCAACAGATGGAGTTGACCCTAGGAGGACACAAGATGTAGGATGATTCCTACATAGTTGGCATTGGTGAGTTAGATGTGGTTTTGGGAGTGCAATGGTTACACTCCCTTGGGGAGTACACAACAAACTATTAAACTATAAAGTTGAAGTTCAAATCTAATGGGAAGGAGATTGTTCTTTGGGGTCTCTCCAAGGGAGGCCCTAAGGTAGTTTCAGCCAAGAGGATGGAGAGGTCATGGGAAGGATTAGAGATCTTCGAGTGTTCAAACCTGAAGATTCTTGAGGGCAAGCAACATCTAGGTGGGGAGGATTGTCATATCCTCATCCCCGGTTGAGATCTATTTTCAAACTGGAGGGAAATAGTGTTTTTAAACACATAATCTAAATTTATTAAATATTTAAAAATAATATTAAAATGATAATAATATTTAAAATAATATTAAATAATAAAATAATTTTAAATTATTAAATAGTAACATTTAAATTTAATAAAATCTAGACCAATTTGACAGACCCACTTGGGAAAGCACCATCGACTTCCTATCTATATTGGTATGTTTTATTTTGAAGATCATGGAAGTTGGATGCATATGCTGTAAATCTACAAGAGGCGAAAATCTCTATGGGTTACTTCAAGATGGGATGAATCACCATCCTAATTTCGTTTACCATATTCATAGGTGAAGCTCAATTTTGAAGATATTACAATTGGGACCTAAAGAGTCAACCTGTATCTATCTATAAATATGCCATTTTCTTTGCCACATGTTATCTAAGCTCTCTATGAATCAGGCGATGATATTGTGTGCATTCAATTCAATGCTTATTATGTGATCAATATATATATTCATCCCTATAAGTGCTTATGCATCAACTATCTTAGTCAAACACTTCAGATTTGCATATTACTCTATTTATTTATTTTTGTCAAGACTACATCATTAAGGGGTAGTGATTTTGTTTGGGTTCCATTTGATTTAGCTATGTCTTCATTCAGTACATTGTTATTAAAATCAGTTCTAAGTTATTTGCACAATAAAACTAGAGTTGTGTTAAAACATAAATATTTTGTAAGTCATTTACTTATACCTACACTTGGCATCTTACAGATGTCACATCAACATGCATTTTGTTGAGGTGTTTAAGATAGCTCAAAAGAATCTTAGAGGGATAGTTGTGCACTACGTCATGTTTTATTACTATGTTGATGTGACATCACATGATTTTTTGTTTTCTACATCTAAGGAATGCATTTCATTTAGTTATGGGTACTCATGATTAATATTAACAACTTTAAAGTCACAACTATTGGTGCAATATTGCTAAAAATATTGGACAATAAATCAACAAATGATATAACAAGTATTATAATATGCTCAACCATTAGATCCTTTACCCTAGTGCCTTTTTTTTTCATTTAATGGTATAGATATCTGTCGAGATGTAGGTATTGTGAAGTTTTTGGTAGTGCACTCATTGATTATGATGTGAAGGTTGGTGACTTGGAAGTTGTAGGGATTTTTTCTTAGGAATTACTACTGAAATCTAAGGCTACCTCATGTATTATGTATAGAACAAGACATTATCCACTATAGGATTTTTTGGATAATTTCATCTTGGATTTGAATAAATAAGATCTAGAGGTTTACATTTGGATCATTAGGAAGGTCAATGGCATGGTGCAAGAGCTTGTATTCCTTTCTAGTATAGATTTATATGGGTATTTATCACGGTCTCTAATTTCTTGATGTTGAACATAACAAAAGTGATGAAAAGTAATTGTTTGGGGCATGTATCCATACTTGTTTCATTTTCTATAAGGTTTACATCTATTGAATACTTATGCTATGTGTAGGATACAATTTTCTATTTGCTAATTTTATTAGGTTTAATATCAGCTTTATGTTCATCTTTAACTTAGTTTTTTAATTTTTTGGATTGATGATTCCAAATATGTACTCAATCCTCCTCGTGGGAATTTCTCTTGGATTATTTGATCCCAACTATCAATGCACTCATTTTTAATATTTACTCTACAACAAGTAAACCCTACATATGGTGCAACCTCAACATTTAAAATCTCTAATTCATTCCCCTATTTTTGTTCTCTTTTTCCTTTTCTTGTGCAAGGATATGTTGTCCTCAAGTATGGTTTGAATTCTCCATCGATTGGATTTAAATTGATTTTTTTGTCCTTTATTCTGCATAATCCTATACAACTTTAATATCTATGTCTACCTTTGCATATAATTTATATAGTTGTTCAATAGTTTTTGGTGTGGGTTTTCCATAAAAAAGAAAGAGGAATTCACTCTCTAAAAAGAATATAGATAAAGATATCATGCAAATATTATGCAAGTGGCTTTATGAAAGGGAAGATCACTTTGTTTTTTTTAATGTATCTAGAGTAAAGAGCTAAAATTCTATAATAATTTTTTTCTAAATATCAATAGATATGTACAACAATCTTCTTATTCTTTATTTTTCTACTATTTTTCTGCTTATCCCTTCAGGCATTATTAGAGCCAAGGGTTTATCAAAGACAAGTTCATCAAGGCAAGGTTATTAAAGTATAGGTCATTAGAGCAAGATCATCATCTAGCCAACAATGGAAATTTCAAGCGCAAGCTTGATAAATATTCAAATTCCTTAATTCAACAGTAAAAAACATAATTATTGTTCAATCACAATGAATAATTTATATTATACTCAATAAATATGAGAAATTGTAAAGAATTGTTTTCCTAAACCAACTGATGCAGTAACATGCAATGCTTTATCTCAAGTAGAGAAGGATTTACTCAAAAATAATAGAAAAAAGGACTCCAATGATCTCTGCATTTTCTAAGAAATAAAAGAGAGCATTTTTCTAAGGGTTGCAATAACAACAAAGTCAAAACAAGCATGGGATATCCTTCAAACAACATATCAAGGAATGGTCAAGGTAAATATTGCTAAGTTAGAAATATTAAGAAGAGATTTTGAAACCATGTATATGAAAGACTATAAATCAATAGATTCATTGTTCAATAAAATTATTGGATTAGTTAACAAAATTATATCTTAATTTGAGATCCTTGAAGATGAGGGAATACTTGAAAAATATTCTAAGGGGTTTACATACAAGGTTTGAATCCATTGTTGTGGCCATAGAAGATGTTAGTGTAGCTATTAATTAGTATTACACTATTTTGCTTGGCTATAGTTGCACCTATAGTGATAGGTAGTTTGATAGTTTCTAAACTATTTTCTAAACTATAAGAATAAACATATATAGCAATGAAGCATAGAAAAATAGGGTAGGGTTCAAAATGCATAGAGTTTTATACTAAATTTGGAATGTTTCACCAAACTTACTATAAATAGAAAGGGAAAAATGAGGTGTAATGAACCTACCAATTTTCTATTTTATTCAATAAATGAGATCCTCCAAGATAGAATTCACTTCTAGCCCTTAGGCACGAGTCAATTCTATGGAAGATCTACAAATTTACTTTGTGTATGGACGAGGTAAATATGACTGAACAACAATTTTGGGAGATGAAAATAGGATAGCAAATGACCTCAAATCAATAACCTAAGGCATAATCCATGTAGATGCAACATAACTCTAACAAAAACAATCAATTTTATGCAAATTGGATGAGTGGAAGACACTTGAAACTTACCTCAAAATCTACTGCAAAGTATTCAAAAATAGTTGCAAAGTGTCTAGGACCCCCCAATCCAAAAATGGTGAATGGGTCAGATAAGACAACTTTTTGAGTTGAATTTTTGGGAGCTTTTGAATACAAAATTGAAATGCAATTTCCCACTGGTTTTATGTGAAAATGACAAAAAATGAGCCCGAGATCTAAGTTTCCATGATCTTGACAACTTTTCTTGCAACATTGACAACTTATATAATTTTGCAATTTAGAGATCTCCAATCTTCAATTTTCCTTCAACCTAAAATATGCAACAAAAACACAAGAGGGGAATTTTTTTTTTTTTTGTTGAATGGGGCTTTTCCTTAGTCAAATCCCATTTTGTTAATTACACCTTTAAATGAAATGAAATATCATGAAAGGAATGATGAATGAACAACTCAATGTTGCAACTCATCAAACCCTTGGATGAACCTTTAGAAATTTGAAATCTTGATATCGATCTTCCATGAAATGGATTCAATGGATGTGGATCTTGATACTTGAATCTTTCTTTGAATATTTTACTTGAATGCTACAATAAATTCTTGATAAATCTACTTTTTAAAGCTCTTGATAGTAATATTATCTCTTGTGGAAGTTCTCTCAATTGTGATATTGAAATATAATATTAATTTGATAAAATAACCTTGTATTTATAGACATTTATCCTTAATTTCTAAAAAATTAAACATTACAAGATGACATTTGAAATTTGAAATTGGGATGATAAAAATACTAACAAAACAAGTTTTAAAAATGGGTTCCAAGGCCTAGGGAGGACCCATTCACCCATGGAAAAATTGGTCTCAGGTCCCTATTCTTGGAACACACATTGCTCAAGGTGTTTAATTATTTGTTGGCATTATTTTTTGTCGGGTTTCCCCTTCAAAAATTGTAATTTATTAGGCTTGTAGATGTAAAATAGGGATTATTAAGGCATAATTAAGCCCAATTTAATTAAAAGGGCCCAAACAAGTGCTAAAATGTAAAGGGATACATTTTTCAACACTAAATTAAGGCATTATTAATTCCATTTCAATTAGGAGGACCCAAACAAGTGTGAAAATGTAAAGGGATACATTTTTCTACACTACAAGCAATGATATGATTTATGTCTGCCTATGATGGCATGAGGAGACAACAAAGAAAGGAAAGTGGAGGAGAATAGACAAAAACCTATATTCAATATTCTCATTTTCCAACAACATCCATTGTAATGAGAGGAAACTCTATGTAATTCCTCATGGTTGTTGTAGCATTGAAAATTGTCACCCTTGAAGATTTCACACTAGGTTTTTTTCCCCCCTATGTTGTTGGACATAATTATGTATTAATTTTCAATTTTATAAATATTCTTGGAAAATCAAATTATACATTTAATAGTTTTTCCCTGTGTAAGACCCCTCCGTTTTGCTCTTTTGATTGAACAGTGTTCTGTTTGATTAGGCCTTATTCTCTGTTAGTGCCTTGACCTTGGAACTCAATTGTTGTTTGATCACTATCTGTAAAGCGATGTGAATGTGATATTTTGTTGTGATGGTATTTGATCCTGATGTTATTATTATGTCATGCTTTGGATTAGCATAGTGGATAATTGAATTAATGATGTTTATGCTTTTGATTATATTAATGATGTTAGATTCGTCAGTTAGTGATACTGTATTGGTGAAAGGGATGGATCGTATCACTCGCTTGCGAGTGCCCTACAATTCCGTGATTTCCTCTTCATGGTGTGTTTTAATTTTAACATATATATATGCATGTGGATATACTCTGTATTTGCAGGTTGACAAGTACAGGACATCGACTCCACCTGGTTTCACAGGTGAGAGCGTGTTCAATACCCAACGGTATTCGATTGGGAGATAGTACCTAGGTTTCCATACTAAGTCCTCACCCTAGTCCTTGTATGTCGTCAGTTGTTTGTCAGGTTGTGTTGCTTTGGTTATTGTGCCCTCTCTTCATTATTTAATTGCAAGTTAAAATGAGTAATTAAATGGTTGTATGCATTTAATTTGTGGAATTGAAATTGTATTGGTATTATGTTAATAACGTAATTTATTTTATTAATTAATTTAATTTAATTAATAAATAATTTAATCGTGGATTAGATTCATTTATTAATTAATTAAATTGATTTTGTTGAAATTGGATAAGTTCATTTTGAAAATATAAATTTTATTTATGTTGAATTTGAAAATAAAGAAAATGAGATTAAAAGTCAAATTAGAATTTGAAATTCAAAAATTGACTTTGGGGGTTGAATAGATATTCTCATTTTTTTTTGTCTATTTTGGAGGAGGAAAATTGGAAAAATGAAGAGAGGAGAAAACCCTCTCATGGTAAAATTTGAATTATTGATTTTCAATGCAATCGGAAAGGGAATTTGATGGGGTCAGATTCGTTGGAATAGGATTTTGAAGGGGATCGTGCTTGTTGAATTTTGTGAGTCCTCGTTTGGTATGCTTGACAAACTTTGTATTTCAAAATTTGAAGGGCATTGAGGTATTTTCCTTGTTTTAAATTTACTTGAGCATCTTTCTTCAAATTTATTTGTAGAAGAATACTTGGGGATTGTAGTATCCTCCCATATCCATTTATTTTACAATTTTATTTGTAAATATAATTTTTTAATTTAAATTTTGATATTTTTCAAATATATGGGGTTACCATGCCCAATTTTTTGGGAATTGGGTGAAATGTGAATTTTATGTGAAAAGTGTCTTATTGGGCATATTTAGAGCCAAAGGGTATTTTTATAAAATTGAAATTGAAACTTTAAAATTTGAAGCTTTTCATCAATGGAGTTTTTGGGAATTTATGGTTTTCCAATTTAAAATAAAATTAGAAAAATTGAAACTGTGCATGTTTTATGATGAATTTTAATGCGGGGATAGAATTATCCCTATTAATTTTCGAGTTAGAGCCAAAGGGTATTGCTAGAATTTTTGGTTTTTGAAATTTAAAATTTGAAGAAATTTCAAGCTATTTTAATGGTGTTTTGAAGAAATTTTTGGTTATTGGCCATTTAAAAAGTTGGAAAATTTTGAAAGTTTTAAGTGAATTATGATGTCTTGGAATGTGTGAGTGAAGGTGTACCTTGTGAAATTTTGAAAGAAAATATTTTATATTTTATAAATTATAATTTGTAATATTAAAATATATAAAAATAATATTTAATATTATATTTTATAATATTAAAATATTTAATATTAAAATTTTAAAGTTTACATATTAAATATATATATATATATTTAATGGTTGTTTTTTTTATAATGGTATATTTAAAGGTAATGGAGGAAATTTTAAATGTTTTAAATGAAATTGGGGAAACGGGAAATACTTGAACTATAGTTTAAATTGTTGTTTTGTTTGTAAACAATATTTTAATGGGAATAGTGTGGATTTAAAATAATATATATATATATATATATATATATTCAAGGCAAGTTAATTATTCTTAAATGGCTATATTGAATCGAGAAGACAATAATTAATTCAAAGCAACGTAATTGTTTTATATGCTGAACTGGGTAATTTTCATTATTTAATATACAAGTAGGGAAATTAAGTATTAAGTTTCTTAAATTTCTCCCATGCCTGGAAAAGACGGTTTTTTTTAATCAGTTTATTTAATGCAATAAATTGTTGAATGGTAATGAGGAAATGGATTTAGTAAATCCAAAATTAGTTTAATTCCTCGCAACTTGCCTTCATGAATGTTTTCTCTGAGTTCATGTTTTGGGGAAATGGGTTAAGTGTATTTAATCTATAAGTCTTCCAGAGGACCCTAGAGGTTGGGGGTTGTCATCTTGTGATGTCGATTGTTTGTTAATTCCATTGGGTAGTGCATGGTATATGGTCAATGTTTACCCGATTTCCACGAACGGGAATGTTTTGTGCCTCCTGAGAAAGGAGTGGATTTTGTAATGTGTGCCTCCTTGTCGAGAGCGGTCTTATTATTGATGTTACCTCCAGTGTTTGGAGATGGGTTCATCATTGTCGCCTCCTGAGAAAGGAGTGGACGTGTTATCTTGTTTGTTGCACCTTGGTTCCATTGATGTTTGGATGGTGTGTGTGTGTTGTCTAGTAGAAGAGTGGCTTGTAACGGGGGCCGGCACACGAAGTGGTGCCAGGATAACTCGTTGTAAGTTGGTTAATCAAGTGATAACTAAAACAATACTTAGAAGCTTAGGACTAACTTCTCACTAATTAAGATAATTATGTCTCACTCGTAGATACAAAGGCTTGTTTAGACATGGGATGGGTGGGAAGGCCTGGAATGGCAAGGTCATCTATCTTGTTTGTATGAAAGGTATTTGATTCCGCATGAGTGAGTATGGGGGCCGAGAGTTCGATAGAGGCCACCAATATAACCCTTAGTGGGGGCCAGAGCCTAGGAAGAATCTGAGAGGATAACCCATGACGAGCTATGTGATGACACTCTGTCTAGGACAACAATCAGTATTTGTTTTCACTTTAGTATGTATGAGGGCCGAGGATCGGTTGAGGTTACCATCTTGATGATCCGTAGTGGGTAACTCATGTACTTGTTTTGTGGGTATGGTTTCTTTGACATACCTGATGTGACCATAGTTGGTATTCGATCTTGTGGGTATGGTTTCCTTGACATACCTGATGTGACCATAGTTGGTATTCAATCTTGTGGGTATGGTTTCCCTGACATACCTGATGTGACCATAGTTGGTATTCGACCTTGTGGGTATGGTTTCCTTAACATACCTGATGTGACCATAGTTGGTATTCGATTATTATGTGTATGGTTCTCATAACATACTCATTCTGCATTATTTTTGGAAGCAATGTGACCCTGTAGAGTTGTCCTTGTGTGGTACTCGTAATGCTCTTGAGTTGTACTTTTGTTGTACTTATGTTGTACTTGAGTTGTACCTTGGGATGTACTTGTGTGGCATGTGATTGGTTGTTTCAATTTGGTTCAATTTATGTTAACCTGTGTCTAGAGGTAGATGGTCTTGACTAGGATTCCTGGTTACTATCTCCTAGCACGGGGGGTGGGCCTTTGGGTTCCACTTGGTTGGGTGGCATGCACCTAAATCCATTGGGTTCTTTCTTCATGTTGTTGTGGATGAGACTTCTAGTTGGAGAGCTCGTTGGTTTCAGTATCAATTCATGCTTTATTTCATTTCAGTTGCTCTTGTATTATTTTACTCCTCATCTATTATCGAGGTGGAAGTTGTAACTATAACCTTATTTTTTGATCTTGCCTCATTCGGGGAATGAGAGTTGTAATTGTAATATTTAATTATGGATAAATGAGTTTGAAAGTTATCTATTATGTTTGGATGTAATTTATTTTGTATGGAATGTATGCGTACTTATTATCTTGTGTAGATAAATGTCATGGTTTCATCTATGTTGTTGTTGTGGGTTGTTAAGATATTTCAGTCTCATAACCTTAGGGGATGTTTGCATTGGGAAGCACACTTGTGTATTAATTGTACTTAAACAAAAAAAAAATAGCATGTTTAAGTAGTTGTTTGCAACATCCTTTAGGGTTGTGTGGCGGGGTGTTACACATGGTATCAGAGCTTAGGATTAAACACTGGGTTCTCTGGGTACATTTGTGCTCACTATGTTGTCCCTGCGAATTGTTAGTAGAGTGGTTAAGTGATCATGTGTTCATGGCTTCTGCTTTAGCATGATGTACTCTTTGGAAAAGAGTAGCGTGAAAGAAACCTGATAAAAGGTTTTGGTTGGGAAGTTTTGATACGTATCCCATGAGTTTGGAATTGAATGTTCCTATGGGGTTATGTATGTAGTAATACCCCGGTTAATGTAAGAAACCAGTAATTGCATCTTGTTTGAGAGTCGTGGATACTCTCTGGGTCATGTGGATTGCGTGTTCATTCCGCATCACATGAGGGTTGTTATCAGTCTATTCAAACGGTGTTTCCTCCTTCCTGGTTTTGTGGCTAGTATCTAGTCACACAGTTGTTGTATAGTGAAATTTTGAAGATTGTGAACTTTCTTCCAGTTATTGATGATTGGTTATACTTGATTGTGAAGACCGACACTTGGTTATACTTGATTGTGAAGGTTTAGCCACAACTTGTGATCTTATTTTCTTGTAACCCTAGTGGTTATATATTTGATTCAGTGTTGACATTGTGCACATTTATTGCCTTAATGTTGCAATTGGAACTTCAATTTTATCTTTTTTATGAACTTGGGGCTAAGCTAGTTATCTTTGTTGTTTTCAATGTTGGTTATGTGTTGTATTGTAATTCCTCTCTGAGGACGTATGATACGGACTTGGTGAGTGTGTACGAGGAAGTAGATGCAGGAAACGTTGAGGATGGGGTATGTGGGGTTGTTTTGCAGCTAGGACCCACTACTCACCTTTGTTGTGATGACTATCTCTTGGAGGCTGATCACCTTATACAGCAAGAAACATGTCATTGTGGTCTTGTTGGTTTCATTTAAGTTGGTTAGTTATTCTTGGTTCATGGATTCCTCTATCATGAGTTGGTATGTTGCTTTATGAGTGATGTCTATTGGTACATATGTGTATTATGGGTGATAACCCTTGGTTATGTGTTTTGGAGACTTGGTTGGTGGTTGCTCCACCATGTTGTCTTGTTGGTTTGACAGTGTGCTTGGCTGAGTTGTATATGGCACGGGTTGCTATTGTTTTTGTGTTGAGGTTTGGAGTGGTTTATTTTTGGAACCCTTGGTTATGTGGGATTGTATGGAGTTTGCACTAGGGGTAGTTGCAGGTTTCCAGGAGTAAGCCTAACCCTAGGGGGGGAGGATGTAAGACCCCTCCATTTTGCTCTTTTGATCGAACAGTGTTCTGTTTGATTAGGCCTTATTCTCTGTTAGTGCTTTGACCTTGGAACTCAGTTGTTGTTTGATCACTATCTATAAAGCGATGTGAATGTGATATTTTGTTGTGATGGTATTTGATCCCGATGTTATTATTATGTCATGCTTTGGATTAGCATAGTGGATAATTGAATTAATGATGTTTATGCTTTTGATTATATTAATGATGTTAGATTCGTCAGTCAGTGATACTGTATTGGTGAAGGGGACGGATCGAATCACTCGCTTGCGAGCGCCCTACGATTCCATGATTTCCTCTTCACGATGTGTTTTAATTTTAACATATATATATGCATGTGGATATACTCTGTATTTACAGGTTGATAGGTACAGGACATCGACTCCACCTGGTTTCACAGGTGAGAGCATGTTCAATACCCAATGGTATTCGATTGGGAGATAGTACCTAGGTTTCCGTGCTAAGTCGTCACCCTAGTCCCTGTATGTCGCCAGTTGTTTGTCAGGTTATGTTGCTTTGGTTATTATGCCCTCTCTTCATTATTTAATTGCAAGTTAAAATGGGTAATTAAATGGTTGTATGCATTTAATTTGTGGAATTGAAATTGTATTGGTATTATGTTAATAACATAATTTATTTTATTAATTAATTAAATTGATTTTCTTGAGATTGGATAAGTTCATTTTGAAATTATAAATTTTATTTATGTTGAATTTGAAAATAAAGAAAATGAGATTAGAAGTCAAATTAGAATTTGAAATTCAAAAATTGACTTTGGGGGTTGAATAGATATTCTCATTTTTTTTGGTCTATTTTGGAGGAGGAAAATTGGAAAAATGAAGAGAGGAGAAAACCCTCTCATGGTAAAAATTTGAATTATTGATTGTCAATGCAATCGGAAAGGGAATTTGATGGGGTCAGATTCGTTGGAATAGGATTTTGAAGGGGATCATGCTTGTTGAATTTTGTGAGTCCTCATTTGGTATGCTTGACAAACTTTGTATTTCAAAATTTGAAGGACATTGAGGTATTTTCCTTGTTTCAAATTTACTTGAGCATCTTTCTTCAAATTTATTTGTAGAAGAATACTTGGGGATTGTAGTATCCTCCCATATCCGTTTGTTTTACAATTTTATTTGTAAATATAGTTTTTTAATTTAAATTTTGATATTTTTCAAATATATGGGGTTACCATGCCCAATTTTTTGGGAATTGGGTGAAATGTGAATTTTATGTGAAAAGTGTCTTATTGGGCATATTTAGAGCCAAAGGGTATTTTTATAAAATTGAAATTGAAATTTTAAAATTTGAAGCTTTTCATCAATGGAGTTTTTGGTAATTTATGGTTTTCCAATTTAAAATAAAATTAGAAAAATTGAAACTGTGCATGTTTTATGATGAATTTTAATGCGGGGATAGAATTATCCCTATTAATTTTCGAGTTAGAGCCAAAGGGTATTGCTAGAATTTTTGGTTTTTGAAATTTAAAATTTAAAGAAATTTCAAGCTATTTTAATGGTGTTTTGAAGAAGTTTTTGGTTATTGGCCATTTAAAAAGTTGGAAAATTTTGAAAGTTTTAAGTGAATTATGATGTCTTGGAATGTGTGAGTGAAGGTGTACCTTGTGAAATTTTGAAAGAAAATATTTTATATTTTATAAATTATAATTTATAATATTAAAATATTTAAAATTAATAGTTAATATTATATTTTATAATATTAAAATATTTAAGATTAAAATTTTAAAGTTTACATATTAAATATATATATATTTAATGGTTGTTTTTTTTATAATGGTATATTTAAAGGTAATGGAGGAAATTTTAAATGTTTTAAATGAAATTGGGGAAATGGGAAATACTTGAACTATAGCTTAAATTGTTGTTTTGTTTGTAAACAATATTTTAATGGGAACAGTGTGGATTTAAAAGAATATATATATATATATATATATATTCAAGGCAAGTTAATTATTCTTAAATGGCTATATTGAATCGAGGAGACAATAATTAATTTAAAGCAACGTAATTGTTTAATATGCTGAACTGGGTAATTTTCATTATTTAATATACAAGTAGGGAAATTAAGTATTAAGTTTCTTAAATTTCTCCCATGCCTGGAAAAGATGGTTTTTTTTAATCAGTTTATTTAATGCAATAAATTGTTGAATGGTAATGAGGAAATGGATTTAGTAAATCCAAAATTAGTTTAATTCCTCGCAACTTACCTTCATGAATGTTTCCTCTGAGTTCATGTTTTTGGGAAATGGGTTAAGTGTATTTAATCTATAAGTCTTCCAAAGGACCCTAGAGGTTGGGGGTTGTCATCTTGTGATGTCGACTATTTGTTAATTCCATTGGGTAGTGCATGGTGTATGGTCAATGTTTACCCGATTTCCACGAACGGGAATGTTTTGTGCCTCCTGAGAAAGGAGTGGATTTTGTAATGTGTGCCTCCTTCTCAGGAGCAGTCTTATTATTGATGTTACCTCTAGTGTTTGGAGATGGGTTCATCGTTGTCGCCTCCTGAGAAAGGAGTGGACGTGTTATCTTGTTTGTTGCACCTTGGTTCCATTGATGTTTGGATGGTGTGTGTGTGTTGTCCAATAGAAGAGTGGCCTGTAATGGGGGCCGACACACGAAGTGGTGCCAAGATAACTCATTGTAAGTTGGTTAATCAAGTGATAACTAAAACAATACTTAGAAGCTTAGGACTAACTTCTCACTAATTAAGATAATTATGTCTCACTTGTAGATACAAAGGCTTGTTTAGACATGGGATGGGTGGGAAGGCCTGGAATGGCAAGGTCATCTATCTTGTTTGTATGAAAGGTATTTGATTCCACATGAGTGAGTATGGGGGCCGAGAGTTCGATAGAGGCCACCAATATAACCCTTAGTGGGGGTCGGAGCCTAGGAAGAATCTGAGAGGATAACGCATGACGAGCTGTGTGATGACAATTTTTCTAGGACAACAGTCAGTATTTGTTTTCACTTTAGTATGTATGAGGGCCGAGGATCGGCTGAGGTTACCATCTTGACGATCCGTAGTGGGTAACTCATGTACTTGTTTTGTGGGTATGGTTTCTTTGATATACCTAATGTGACCATAGTTGGTATTCGATCTTGTGGGTATGGTTTCCTTGACATACCTGATGTGACCATAGTTGGTATTCGATCTTGTGGGTATGGTTTCCTTGACATACCTGATGTGACCATAGTTAGTATTCGATCTTGTGGGTATGGTTTCCTTAACATACTTGATGTGACCATAGTTGGTATTCGATTATTATGTGTATGGTTCTCATAACATACTCGTTCTGCATTATTTTTGGAAGCAATGTGACCCTGTAGAGTTGTCCTTGTGTGGTACTCGTAATGCTCTTGAGTTGTACTTTTGTTGTAATTATGTTGTACTTGAGTTGTACCTTGGGATGTACTTGTGTGGCATGTGATTGGTTGTTTCAATTTGGTTCAATTTATGTTAACCTGTGTCTAGAGGTAGATGGTCTTGACTAAGATTCCTGGTTACTATCTCCTAGCACGGGGGGTGGGCCTTTGGGTTCCACTTGGTTGGGTGGAGTGCACCTAAATCCATTGGGTTCTTTCTTCATGTTCTTGTGGACGAGACTTCTATTTGGAGAGCTTGTTGGTTTCAGTATCAATTCATGCTTTATTTCATTTCAGTTGCTCTTGTATTATTTTACTCCGCATCTGTTATCAAGGTGGAAGTTGTAACTGTAACCTTATTTTTTGATCTTGCCTCATTTGGGGAATGAGAGTTGTAATTGTAATATTTAATTATGGATAAATGAGTTTGAAAGTTATCTATTATGTTTGGATGTAATTTATTTTGTATGGAATGTATGCATACTTACTATCTTGTGTAGATAAATGTCATGGTTTCATTTATGTTGTTGTTGTGGGTTGTTAAGATATTTTAGTCTCGTAACCTTAGGGGATGTTTGCATTGGGAAGCGAACTTGTGTATTAACTGTACTTAAACAAAAAAAATAGCCTGTTTAAGTAGTTGTTTGCAACATCCTTTAGGGTTGCGTGGTGAGGCGTTACACCTTGACACTTTTAGACCCCAAAAAAGGTGGATCTACTCTATGGTGAATTGCACCCTAGACCACCTAATTTGTCCCAAAATTTGAATATGTCAATATCGATAATTTATTATTTGAATTTCCAATTTTGTTTGTCAGCTATCGATATTTCATTTTCAATAAATTATAATAATTGTATACAAATAATAGATTTTTTCATCATTTGAAATTATAAGGAGAGCTAGAAATCTATTGAGCAAATTAAAGATCCTAAAATCAATCAAGGGAAAAATTAGCATAATTATTGCAACACTGTCATCAATCATATTCAAGTTTTCAAGACATCAAGAAGAATGAACCAATTTATGTGCAAGGATATATCATGATCAATCATGCCAAATCATGAAGATGCATTGAGTTATCTGCAATGTCCTGTTTTATTCCTAAATATTTGCAACCTATGTTTCAAAAGAAATCACTAAAGGTAATTAATATTATGGAATTAAATAAATAAGTTGTTAAGAATGGTTAACCAACATATGAAGAGTTGTAACTATTGATGTGTAGAGGTGTGACTCCCTCAAACTTGAGATATAAAAGGGAGAGCATTTCATTTGAGAAAGAGATCCATAAAATTATTCAAACAACCAATTAAAAATAAATTTGATGTGACTCCTATTAATGTGAAATTTTGTGACTCTTAATGTGAAAGGTTGTGACTCTTTCAAATATGAAAGGTTGTGACTCCCTCAATAATAATATATGAGAGGGATATTATTTTCTTGTGGAGAAAGCATCATGGAAGTGTATTGGAAAAAGAAAATAAGAAATTGAATATAGGAGATCTATTGGAAATAAATATTATTTTTAGCTAGAATATTATTAGGTAGTAAGTTTTAAAATATAAATTAGGAATAAATATGCATATAAATGTATATGTATTATAATAGCATAATGAAATGATATTTGATTAACAATTAATATAATAAGATTCCTTTAGCGATCTATTCTGAATTTATAGAAGTGTTTACAAATAGGGAGGTTGATCAACCTTTCGAGTTCATGGGATGGGAATAACCACATTTTACTTCATCAAGTATGTCACCCCCAAGATGTAGTGGTTGTGGGGCCAAGAGGTGTATGAGTTCTCCTGGGCTTGTTGAGGGAAGTAGTCTTCATGTATCTTATAAATCACACCACCCTGAAATGTAGCACTTGTGGGCTAGGAGGAAAATGAGTGCTCTTGGGCTTGATTAAGGAGGATAGAGCACCTCCAAGGTGGATTGAGGTATGGTGTGGACCTAATATCTTTCCATGTTCATGGGATAGGAGATGGATGAGTGCTCCTAGGCTTGAAAGGAAATTCCTGAGTACACAACTCTTGAGATGCAACACTCATGTCATTGGGAAGCATATGAGTGCTATCAAGCTTGAGGTTCTTCTCATGTATGCCACCTTGAGGTGAAGGGACAAGGATTCACCCATGCTCTTGCAATACAAGTACAATCATCCTTGAGATTGTGATTTGTAAGTATTTCAAGTGAATTATTTATATGATTGGCTATAGGAATATGCTTTGAAATAATCTTTAATGGCGTTAAGATATTTTGAATTCAAATGTTAACGATGTTATGAACTATTGATCTAATGATTATGATGTTTTAGCTATGATTTATTGCTCTCAATATTATACTATTTTATGTATTCATTTGAATATTACCAATAAGTTGATACTTATTATTACTAATATCAATTTTTTGTGTTTATTATTATTTTACATGCCTAAATTAAGGAATATCCCAAATTGGGGCATTACAACTGGTAACAAAGCTTTGGTCTTTCGAAACTAAGGATCAAAAAATAAGTATATACCTTGGAGTTTCAGACCAAAACTATGAGACCTACATGTTCTTCTGATTACAAGCTATTAGATTGTAAGATTCCCAATGGAAGAAATAAATAACCATTCTCTAACAACTCAACATAGTTAATGATATATATCACAAATTCCATCTATGATATATATCACAAACATAAATGTATATGTGCACATACATAAATAGATCTAAAACATAAACATAAACTCAATTTTTTGGAATTGATATAAATATGTCTAGACTAGAAATGAAATGTAAGTTCATAAACATAACATGTTCACATGCATATATATGATAGATCTCCAACATAACATATACATGTTCTAGAGAATATATACATAAAAAGATAAACACGTATAACATAGTGCCTTAGCTAGTCTTTGGGTCATCATGTCGGCTCTTAGTCGAGTGACCATCGAGTGTTAATCCTACTCTAATAAATGTATCGATCCTTGCATATATACGTATATGAAAAGAAGGAAATGAGGTTCACCATAATGAAAAAAATGATGAACCTAATTTCATTCAATATATGTGCTATAATATGTAAATGGGTTACATAAATCAAATCTAACCCAAATACCAGTAAAAAGATAGATTTAGAGAGGGTTGAATGTTTTCTACCTATTGTAAAAAGTGTTTTTTAGACCACATTAAGAACTCATTCACACTATGGTGAATGGGTCTTGGCTAGGGCTCTTGAAAATTAGTTTTTGGGTTTTGTTCCTCTTATTTTGTACTCCCAAATTCTAGTCGAGCACTATCGGAAAGCAAAAAATAAATCTTGTAGCTTAGTTTCCATGATTTGACAAATTTCTTTGCAACTGTGAATACTTTGACAAATTTTGTAGTTTTTCTCTCCAAATGATTTTCAACCTAAAACCTGCAATTACACATCAAAGAGGAGAAAAATGTTGTTTGTTAGGGAATAGGCGTTTGCCTTGGTCAAACCCCATTTTGGTAACTAAACCTTGAAATGAATAAAAGCATGAAAGGAATGATGAATGAACAAATGCAATGTCACAACTCACCACACCTTAATTGAACCTTGCATAAATATGCAAACTAACATGAAGTGGCCTCAATGAACGTAGATCTTGATCATGAAACTTGAATGTGAAACAATGTCCTTGAATAATTGATTAGATCTTGAATGCTACATCAACACATTAGCACAACAACATGCATGATGCACTAAATATTTGACATGACAAAGGGAGTCTTGATTGCTGCAATATTCTTCTATAAATCTTCCCTTGAATGCCTTAGAAATGCTCTTGAATTCTCTATCAATGCTATTGTGAAGATACTCTTGCATAGATCGCTTAAATTTCTTAGATCTTAGTTATGAAACATAGTGAAACAACCTTATATTTATACATATCCTATTAGTAATTCTTAAAATTCAAATATCACAAGCCAACATTAAATTATGGATTTCAAATCATCAAAATACTGCCAAAAACATATTTCAAGGAGGGTTCCTAGGTCTAAGTGAGGACCCATTCGCCATGTGGAGAATGGGTCCTAAGAAATACTTCAAACAATGTGTAATTTCATGTAAAAATAGGATCATAGGACTAGGCTAGGACCCATTCGCCATGTGGCAAATGGGTCCTAGTTCACCTACCTAAGACACACACCTTCTAAAATTAAGTGTTGTGTAATAGTATTTATGAATGTCAAGTTTTATCCCTCATCATTTGCATTTAATTAAGATTGGATTTGAATTAAAGGGGCCAATTAAGGAAAATTAACCTCAATTAATTAATAAAGCCCTAGATTAATGTGAAAGTGTAAAGGTAGACTTTACAACACCCTAAATAAGGCACATTTAAGTCCATTTAGTTTAAAAGGGCCCTAAACTTAATTTGAATTTGTAAAACACATTACAACACTAAATCAAGACAACATTAGGCTCATTTTAATATTAATTATTCCCAAATTAAGGAAAAACAAATACTTTTTATGTTACTATAGGGTATTACCCACAAAATTGGTTTACAATTCTAGTGAGGAAGCAAAATTGCAAAAATGCTCCTATGAAAAAAATTGCTTTTTAGGGGTTCGCACGAATTGGGGTGTTTGAATGGACCCAAAAGGGGTTTGAATGGACCCTAGTTCAAGTGAACCATATTAAATGATGGGTCCCACTTTTTATGCATTTTTTTCTATGAACACAATAGAAAAGAGGGGTTTGATCGAACCTAGGTTCGAATGAACCCTGGTGTGAGGAAACCTCCAAGGGGGGCTCACTTGAACCTAGGTTCATTTGAACCTCCCTACTCCTCCCCTTTTCCCCCTCTAGCACCAAATTTCTACATAATTTTTCCCTTCGAAGCTCGAGTTGAGGATGTAAATGGAGGAGATTTCACATACCCAACTAGATGATGGTAGTCCTTAGAACGAGCTATCCATCAAATATAATTTTAATATGTTCGTTTTCAGTTTGATTAAACATAGGTTTTCACCGAAAAATCAAACTCTTTGTTCTGCACAGGTGGAAAAATAGCATATTATCAAAATAAAATTATGAAAAATATGTGCAGGCTAGGTATTGATGTCTTTGATCTAGTAAAAAAATGAATTTCGATACAAAATAAATTATGTTTTATATGGTTTGCCTATGTCTGAATTGTAATTGGTTTGACTTCCAAACTTGATTAAGGACAAAATATTCAATAAAAAACTTATGAAACCAAACGAAAGGGTTAGATATCATAGTTACAAATCTAAATTCAAAAAAACTAGAATTTTATCCTTCATAGAAAAAAATTTATGTTGTATACGGTGAGCATCACTTCTTAAAATGGTGTTTATTGATAAAAAATATTTTTTGAAGGAGATTGAAAAAGAAGTGTAATGTGATTCCAAAAATTTTGAAAAAAGATTTATTTAGAATCTACAAACAAAATATCACAAATCTCT
This sequence comes from Sequoiadendron giganteum, assembly GCA_007115665.2. Lineage (NCBI taxonomy): Eukaryota > Viridiplantae > Streptophyta > Pinopsida > Cupressales > Cupressaceae > Sequoiadendron > Sequoiadendron giganteum. The sequence goes on from CM021105.1 coordinate 395,610,112, forward strand.
AGTTTGCATCATCTTCAAATTCCTCACGATTTAGCTGCTATAGGTGCCCAAAAGTAAAGATTTAGTTAGAAAAAATCAGTTGAATGTCCAGTTTGGTGAAAAATTGTAAACCAGAATTGTGGGATCACCCTACAGTATATAAAAGTGTAATTATTAAAAATTATATTCAATATATATACACACACATGAAAAATTGAACATGTACTTATACACATTAACTTAGATGAAAATTAAAGTTCACCTATCAATTGACATGGTCAGGTGAAGAATGCATGCATACACCCTCTACCCTCAAACTAGGAGTAACACATGCTACCTCCACCTAGACACATATGCATGAATACATCAAAAAATAGATTTGAATTATATAATTTTTCTTAATGTGTTGTATAGTTCCAATGAACTTACAAGTACATACAAATTTCTTTAAAACTTTAAAAACTTTAAAATTATATATACATATACCTAAATCACCTTTGTATATTCAATGTTGTCTTCTACAATCATAGAATCCCCCAACTCCTCTATAGTACTTTATGTGACTAGATCTAACAATGATGTGTGTAGAAAACTATGCAAGTGAGAGGACATCAAACCTAAAGAGGGAATCTTCATAGAACCTAGACCTCTCATAGTCTGCTTGAGTGTATCAATAGATATCTAAGTGCCTACAATAGGAGATGCCAGAGCACCTATAGCAGAAAATGAGTGAGAACCTATAGCAACATAATCATCAATAGGTGGATGCACCTTTGTCAAAGTGGTAGAATGGTTGGTATGTATCTCATGTGCCCCACCAAATGATCTAGATGTAGGGTTGATATTAGAATGTTGGGATTGAACTACAAGAGTAGATATAAATTGACATATCAATGACCCACAAATGAATGAACATCTACTAAGGGGATCCCCAATTGTGATGAGATCACATGGTAAGCTCTCATTAGGCCATTAAATAATATAACTTATATCCCTCAGAATCTAGAAAACATATGCAATGTGGTCTATATCATTTGGAGATGGGATTCTTGTCATGGAATATGCATCTAAATTAATAGGTGAGCTACATGGATGTCTTATCAAGTATTGACCCACATGATTTGTAGATATTTGTTGATCTTGGACTGCAATATCAACAATACTATTAATTGCTTCCTGTTAGGAATAAATTCCAACCTCATCGCTAATAGGGCTAACACGTGGAGCAATGAAAAGAATCCTCTACCCAACCAAGGCCCTAAAAGTTGTGGTTTGTCGATCTACACAATGGTACAAGCATCCCTATTGTAGACCCTATCATGCCCTTGCCCTAAATGAGGTGATAAATCTAAATAGTTAAGATTCTATTACACTTAGTTGATTTGACCCTAATTCACCTAATCAATACAACTCATCATATCAATCACAACACACAAAAATAAAAAATGAGACCAAAACCCTAACCAACCTATCTGGACCTCCTTTTAGGATAGCAACCTAATAGTACCTCTTGGTTAATTTTGGCTCCCTAATATTTATGATGAAAGAGAATTGGTCTAGTTTAAGTCATGTATAGGTTGTATCTCCTTTCACCATCTTACATTCTTTTGAACTTGACATAACTTACATTTCCATTTTTTTTATTTCAATCACATATATTATCAAATCTAAATTACTTGATTATAGTATTTTATTAAATTTGAATATCTTATTTACTATTACAAGCATTTTATTTTAGCAAAGCATTGAAATTCTCGTTCTCTTATGTTATTGCAAAAAAAAAAACCTAAAACGCCTATTCTTTTAACATTACATCAACATATCCGTCTTGTCATCGCCTTCTTCTAAAAAATATTCTCTTCTTTTCTTATGTCATTGATAGACGTTTCTTTTTAACCTTTGGTATCCCTTCTTCAAGTGATGATGAAGCTAACACCTGTCCCTATCCCAAGATATGTCCTACTCAGGAGGACATTTTGGTATGTAAGAGGATACAATAATACCTTTCTTAACATCACTTTACTTGCTCGTCATTCAATTTATCTTCCTCTTCACAACATGGTGTGTATAGATGAAGAGTCCAAACTCACATTGAATCCCCCAAGGATAAATGTTAATCAAAATCCGATCAATACAAGTTATACTTATGATTCCAATGGAGAACCTATAAAACCTATAACACCATGACTCCACAATAATTTGCCTTCTACTTCTAACACATATCTCAATGATGATGGGGGATTTTTAGCTTTTACCCCTTATGGACCAGTTGAATATGATATTGGCCCTCTCCATCCTAACATCTTATCACTCAACAAGTATTTTCATTTTTACAAAATAATTGATTCTTCTTCTCATGTCAATTCTATCACATCTTCTTCAAAATGTGATCATACTTCTCATTTAGACAAGATTATGAATATGGCCTCTCCTCCTTTTTTCATTTTGGAGACACGTTATGGGATTGGTTTCAATATTATTACTAAACTTGGATAAAATTCTAATGATTTAACAAGGAGTTAAAGTTCCTATGAAAACTACACTGCACTTTTCTAAAGAGGGTTTAGGTTACTTTCCTTCTCCTTTTTCTACGCCCACTTAGGTCCATTGTTTTATGTACCTGAATCTTCCTATTGTGAGCAATCAAACCTTTCTTCACAAGAGAAGGGATTTATTCTTGCTCCTCATCCTCTATCTAAGTAAAAGCATATTTTATTGAGGCTTCTCAAATCTCACTCAATTACTCTTCCTCCTTCAATATGTAAGAAATTTCATAAACACGATCAAAAAAATCCTTCTTCTTGCACATATCATTAAGTGCTTAGTCATTCCAATAGTGAATATCACACCTTGGACAATAAAATAAAAAATATTCTTGACTCTAGTGCTATCACTTTTCCATTTTTTTATGCACCTATTGGCTCGTCACGTGACATTGGGTCTTACCCTTATCGAGTTCATTCTAAATGATACAAAAAATTCTTATGTATTGCTCCTCACTATGTGGCATTTGTAGCTCCATGTGTTTGCTCATTTCTATTCATGGTGGTACAATCATATATGAAACCATACTTTATTTATGATAGAAACACAATGGTATCTAGCATGGAACTATCCTCACCTATATACTAGAGGCAAGGATAATTGGTTTTTTAAGTGTGAATCCTTCTTAAGGATCCCCTCTCTTTTTCCTTCACCCCTTCTTTTCCTTAAAATATCAACATAGTAAATACGTTATTATTTTAAAGGGGCCATATCACCTATCCATTTATGCATCCACACATGCATCCTTATCCATTCATGCTTCTTGAGTTGTGTCTTATTGATATGCCTTGTCTATGGTGGTGTTTATTATTACGCCCCTAAAGGTGTGGTTATCAAATCATCTCTTGTTATGATGTTTATTTATACACTGCCTAAGGCGTGACTATTAATTCATCCCTTAAGACATTATTTATATGTGTTCTCCCCCAGGTGTGATTATTAATTCATCCCCTCAGACATTGCTCATTTGTGTTCCCAATGAGGTTTGATTACTAATTCATCTACTGAGATGTTCATGTTTTTGCTCCTTAAAGTGTGACTATTAGTTCATCCACTGAGACATTGTTCATTTGTGCACTCTTTGATGTATGATTATCAATTTTTCCCTTGCAGTTCATTATTCATTTGTGCACTCCCTGAAGCATGATTTTTATTTGTCCCCTATGATGTTCATTTATATTCTCATTGAGGTGTTAACAATACATGATTACCTAGCATTACACAAATTGTTATCTTGTTAATCCATGTACTTTATAATCCACATAGCATAACACAACTTGATATCCTATGTGCTTTATAGGGTTTAATTTGTCACATCCATGGTCACTTAGCATAACACAATTTACTAGCCTATGATCCATGGGGGATTTGTTATGTGTATGACCCCTAGTGATAGATCAAGTTGGTGCCCAAGTCATGTGCCCTTCATCTATGGTCACCTAGCGCAGAAAAAATTTCCAGCCTATGATCCATGTGGGCTTTGTAATGTGCATGACCCCTTTTTGACAAAGTAAGATGGTTCTAGAGTCATGTACCCTTATTTCTTTGTACTGATTTCTCCCTATCTATTTGTATGCATTATTCCTTTGAAGCAATCGATCGAATTGCTACATGCCTCTTTTCCCTTTAGAATTCCTCTATGTGTTTGTTGTATTTGAGGGATGATGTTTGGTATTGAAACAACCTTTCATACTAAGGTCTCCTTACCTTGTTGAATCAAAGTTTTTGCTTGAGACTTATGTACTGACGTTGTTGCTGTATTATTTTCTCTTTAATTATGCTTTATATATGTTTTATTCTTTTATGTATACTTCATGTATGCTTTGGGTATGATGCATGTATTATTTGTGTATGCTGTGTGCACACTCTATTGTTTTCTCAGTGAATGTGTCATATATGTTTGAATTTTTCATCTTGTGTATGATATATTTATGTGTGTGACCTTTTATCTGTTGGAGTTGAGAAGATACAACACTACAGAAGCCCAAAGATCTCTGCAAGCAAATAACCTATTACAAGGAGAAGCAAAGAGAAGCAACAAAGGAAATGCTCAAGAATGTGGAGCAATGTATTCACCTGAAAAATGTAAAATGAATTAATGATACAAAAGATAGTTTTCAACTACATATAGATGAAAACCCTAAAAAGGAAAACCCTAGGCTTGCACAATAATAATTAATAAAGTAATTAATTATTATGCACCTAATGTTAGCTTAAGTGAAAAAGAGGTAAAAGGGAACTTTACGTAATTAAACAAATATTGTTTAATTAATAAAGTAAATACCCAATTACTCTAACACCCCCCCTTAAGATAGACATAGGGAGAAGCTAAAACCTAGAAGAAGCTACTGAAAGCAAAATCAATGGGTCCCGACAACAAGGCCAGATCAGGTACCCATGTACAAAATCAATGCAAACTAAATAAAATGGGGTAAAGGAGAAAACCCAGTGGGAACAAAACTCCTCCCCAAAATAGAATGCAAGGAAGGAATGCAATGCACTAATGAAAGAAGGATAGGAGGTGGATAACATTATACCCCCCATAGACAACTTCTATCATATAAGTACATGTACAATGGTCTCCATAGGAGAGATAGAAAGAGAGAAGAAGGCCCCCCCACAATGAAGAAACCCTTGTCACAATGGTAGATGTCTAATGTAGAATCCAAAAGAAGATCCTGAAGTGGAAAAAGATATTCCTCCCCTTGGGAAGAAACGGATCCAAAGGACGATGTCAAAGAAACCCAGTGAAGAATGATGAACCAATCTGTCTCAAGATGTGTGCCATGATAGGATGCTAAAGAGTCTCACTGTCTGAATGAAAACAAATAATGTCAAATCCAAACTGATGTGGAGAATACTGAAATGCAACCTCTGAATGCACGGATAATGGTGGGCGAATAGTGATAACCTGACTATCAAGGTAGAGGAGATGAATGTCCTCAAAATAATCCTCCAAATCTGCAATATAGGACTCCACAAACAAGAAAGATATGTCTGCAACATAAGAGTCCAAAGTAGTTATGTTTGGAAGATGTATGATTCCCTGCTGCACTGAATCAAGAACAACAGGAGATGCTGATGAAGTCTCAGTCTAAAGAGTAGGAACTGTGAGACAAACCTCTGATCCATCGGAACATGTAAGGGTGTCTAAATACTCAAGCTCCTCTAAAGTATCATGATCAAAGGGTGTATTCTCTCTCCAAGCAATGGGTAAGAGACAATCTGAAGCAGGATCCTCTGGGAATGGAGAGAGAATTGGGTCTCCATAGATCTCCCAAAGACGTGTCCAAAGTGGGTGAGGACAATCAATTTCCGATATAGCCAACACAATGTCATGATCAGCACAAGATAATATAACTCCTACTATGTGATTTCTAATGATATCCCATGCTAATTTTCTCTCTATTCTTATTGTCATTATCACTTACAAAATGGACATGACACAAAACATTGCTAGTGTCTTAAACATCTTGTGCAAGACCTCATTGATTACAATCATCTTTCTATTGGAGGTGTTAGTGATCAAGGAAATAAGTTTGTTTCCTCTCCTAACCAAAACTTGCAAATTTTCACCAACCCCATGCCAAAACATAATATTTAATTTGTCAAAGCTAGTGAAACTACAAAGAATGATGTGATGAATGTTGAAATAGATGATAACAATGATTCTATTCAACATGATCCTATGGATGAAACATGGTAGGAGTGATAGGCGTCATTCCTCATAAGGGCCAAATGAAGAATCCTCTTGACATTACTTTCTCCTCTAAGGATATACTTAAACATGCACCCGATGGTCCTCTTTACATAGCTGGTAGAATCTATGACAAGCCCACTAATGAGATACTAATAGATCCCACTTGAGGTGAGAATGTGATCACTAAGGATTTGTTACTTTTGCATGAGAACTATCAAGACATATACGATAAACTGAAAGCATGGATAAAGACACATAATGGTTTTGCTTGCCCTACAATGGGATCGATCACTCTTCCTTTACAAATAGGACTAAAAATATTAGATTTTTCATTCTCCATCATCCCATAGTTGGACGAATTTCGTGTGAAGCTAGGCCATCCATGGCTTCACTCCATGAAATTTGTCCCTTCAATTGTGCATAAATGCTTAAAGTTTCCCTTTGACAATGAAATCTTCATTGTCCACCATAGTGGCTTTAACCCTTTGTCCTCCAAAGGAAACTTTTCCTTAGATTAATTTTGGCCCTAGCCCATGGAGCCTATAAAACAACAAAAAGACTTATTTTTCTTGTCTTATCAAAAGTTCAAGGGAAAGAAGATAGTAGAAATATACCTCTGAAACCATGCTCAGACCTAAAGAAATTCCAAACAACCAAGACCAAACTAAGACAAAAACTTCACCTATCTCCTCCAAACGACCAAGAGACAACATGAAACCAACCCCATCACATCTCCTAGAATAAAACAAGTGTACAAAATTAAAGAGAAAGTGGTTGAACAACCTTTTGTGGTTCCTTTTGTTCCTCTCCTTAGGGAAGAAAATAAACCAATGGTTGATCAACCCGCTCCTGCACAAATGCAACTTGAAAACAAAGTTAAAAGAAACAAAAGTGCTAGAGAGCGTAGGTGTAGGCGTCGAGCCCTTGCTTGTAGGTTACAAGAAGAATTAAACAAAGAAAATCAAAATCCAAACTTGACTGAAGCCGTGCATGATGACTCTAACCTTGCCCCAACACAAAACAATCCAATACAACAACCACAACAAGATTTGAACTCTTCCATGGACATTATCCTTTGACCTCCCATTGTGATTAACTTAGATGATGATAAGGTTGCTAAAATTGATGAAGAGGTGCATAATTAATTGAATACATTGTTTTCCTCTTACATTAGCCTAGATGATAAATCTCCTACAAAGAGTGTTGAACCTAGTGCTTCTCCTATTTAAAAACTTGCTCTTGTCCCTTTGGCTAGTTGCTCGCCTTCAGTATACAATGACCACGATTGGGAGTCAAATGACCTGCTTTAGGTTGACTCGCATGTGCTTTACTAATATTTTGCATTATTTCTTTTTCATTTTTATTTTGTGTGATTGCATGTGCATGATGTGATCTTCCGTGAAATTTTGTTCAATGTTCTCTCTCTCTCTTTGTTATATTCCTCTATTTTGTACCTTCATTCTTCTCTATATCATACATCTTTTTGCTTTTGTCTTTTATCTTGTGTTTTCCTTTTTGGGATGATGCAAGGCATCGAGACATTTATGTCTCTTCCATGTTGACCCAAAATGTTTTTCTTTTTTTTTCTCTCTTTGTGTCATTCTTCTAGTTCTATGTTTATTTGGGGAATGATGAAAATTTTGAGCTCTCGAAAAATATTGTAGCAAGAACATACTAACCCCAAATCTATAGATCCCTTATGTGTTTGGTGTTTTCATTTTGGGGGAAACACCTCTTCTCTCTTTTCCTTTCCTTTTACATGATGTGGCTTTACATGGAAACATATGACTTGGCATAGGGCTTTCCAAGCTGCCTCTCATGTCTTCTTTATTATTAGTATTTATCATTTGCTACTTTAAAGTAATTTTTCATGGTATGGTGTTTAGCAATTTATTTAAAGTGGGGGCATACATTGGGATTATTCGTTTGCATTTTTCATCTTCATGATTCATGGTACAGTTTTCTTATTTCATACGATGCGTTTTTCTCTATGTGGATGAAATTGGATGTGATGTCCTTCAAGAGCGTGATATCTCTTAGCATATTACATTCCTCTTAGTGACTTGATGCGGCACACTGCATCCCCTAAGTTGCGAAGTTTCTATTCTTTGTTTGGCTCTCTCTTGGAGACATTAGGTATAATGTTCCCTAAGTTAAATACCTTGCATGAACTGAGCAAGACTCCTTTCAAAATTCCTTATTTTGCATTTGTAGTTATATGGCCACCTTGCATAACACAACTTGCATGCCTATAGATCCATCTTGTTTGTTCATGAGCTCCAAAAATAAAAAGTTTTTCTTTCCTCATGAAGCTCAAAAACTCTTTTTTTTTTGGTGCCTTATTAAACTTATCAAGAGGTATAATGTTGGTATGGTTTGAGCAGGAAGCCTAACTAAGGCATGACTTTCCCCATAGCCACTCGTGCATGTGTGTGAATGCATACCAACTATGAGTATATGTTTCTCACCTTTTTAGAATTCCCACCCAACGGACAACCAGGAGTTCTGTTGCCACAGAGTGAGTGCATTTTTCAGAGAAACAACATATATTTGATCCACATTGTGATGGAAAAATGGTCAAAGCTTGATCCAACTTTTTTTTTACCTTTTCTCTCTTTCATCTTTGAAAATGCATGCTTGTGCCTTGTTTTTACTCTTTGTATTGAATTCTCATGTGTCTTCTTTTGTGCTTATGTTGGCTTTCCATGGGATCTTGATCTTTGTTGTCTCTTCTTACTAGCATTGGTACACTTGAACCCCTCTTGATGTGTGTTTGTCTACTTTAGTGTGAGTTTGAAGCAATTTCATCCTCTCACTAAAGTCAGGGCTAAATGTAGTCACCGAAAAAAATTATCCCTTCTACTTTTCCTTGCTTGTTTGGGCCCTCCTTGTGAGAGGATGAAATTAATGTTGCCTTGATTTAGTGTTGTAATATGGTTGAGACATTCACATTAGGTCTTGGGCCCTTGTGAACTAATGAATTTAAATGGTACCTTGCTAAATTGTTGTGAAGTGTTATAACAAACTTTCACACTTTTCACACTTTTATTAATTAATTGAACCTAATGAACCTATTTTAAATCAAAATAAACCTTAATCTTGCCTTATTTTTAAGTGTTGTAACATGCTTTTAAACTATTCTAGGCTTGTCATTAATAATTGGGCTTTCTTATGCTTTAATTAGCCCTATTTTTTATCCACAAGCCTCATTTATTGCATCTTTTCAAAGATAATCCTGACACAAATCATTAGCCAATCATAATTCAAGTGTTTCATGTTTGAATGGCCTAGATTTAGTGATCTAGGACTCATTCGCCACCTTGGGTGAATGGGTCCCACCTAGATATTTTGGTTCCAAACCTGGTTTCACACATTTCTAAGCACTTTTAAAAATGGTCCCAAAAATCAAGCTTGGTGGGACTCATTCGCCACCTTGGGCAAGTGAGTCCCATGTGGCTCAAAATCAAAATTAATTTTGATTTCTGGCAGGATTTTATTCTCCTAGATCTGATGTTGGCTTGTAGTGTTGTAATTTTGAGAATTCTTACATAATTGAGTATAAATACAATGTTTTTTCACTCATTTTAACCTATGAATTCAAGAGATCACCTATCAATGTAACAAGAAACCAAGTGTTCACAAGCATTCACAAGAGCATTCAAGAATTTTAGAGCATCATTCAAGCATCAAGCATCATGTCAAAGATTTCATGCATCATTTTTATTTTTGAGCTAACAATTGTGATGTAGGGTTTATGATTCAAGCAAGCATTGCATTCAAGATCTATCACCTTCAAGCAAGAGTAAAGATCTACATCTATTGGAGCCACCTCATACATGTTTGCAACCTCTTATTGCTAGGGTTTGGTGATTTGCAATATCTCATTTTGTTCATTCAACATTCTCCATTCATTTTCATTCTATTTCAAGGTTTAATTACCAACAAGGGGTTTGACCAAGGAAAACTCCTATCCACTAAACCAAAAAAAATTTTCCCTCTCCTTTGTGTGTGATTTGTAGGTCTAAGTTGCAAATTTCCTAAGGAGCAAGACTAGAGAAAAGTTTTCAAGAACTCAAAGTTGTCAAAGTTGTCATCAAGCCTTGGAGAACCTTGGAGAAGACCTATAGGTTGCAAATCAGGGTTTCATATCCAAAAATCAATCAAGAAGGACAAAGCAGATAGAGAAAAGCAAGATCAACCTTTGAAGCTTTAGAAAATCCTACTTAGACTGATTCACCACTTCTAGTGAATGAGTCAAAGTTTCAGTCAATTTTCAGAATTTTGCAGATTTGAATATCTATTTGGTAGATTCCTCTTCCTACACAGTTTTCCAAAATTTGGACTGATTCGCCCAGCTTGGTGAATGAGTCCAAATCAACAATAAAAGCATATTTTCTAGTGTTCCATATCTCCTTCCAACCATTTCTAGATTTTGAGGTGCACTCCTTCCTTTCTACAGTTTTCTATTTCATTTCATTCACTTTTCTAGGTTATTTAGTGTTACATTGCATTCAATTAGGGTCAGTGTTGCATCTTGCATTTGATTATCTTTTCCAAGTCTAAACTTGGTGGTGAACCCCTTATTTGTCTACTTTCAGCCTCCAGGACAACCCTATTGCAAGATCTCTTTCTCTTTTGCATTGAGATCTCTAGGGTTATCCTTGAATGGAGTAGATAGCACTTAATAATAATCATTATTCCCCACCCATTTCTCGAGGTTCCAAATATATATTATATATTATATATTAATATAATTATTAAGGTATTTATTAAATTAATATATTATATAGTATATAAATTATATTATATATTAATACCTCTCCCTCTCTCTCTCTCAATTCTCTCCCTCTCAAGTATTTCTCTCTCTCTCTCTCTCTCTCTCTCTCTCTCTCTAGTCCTGATTGATAGGATGATTGAAAAACTTATATAACTTTCAAACTACTTTACATTTTTTGAACCGAAAAGATGCATCACATTCTATGCTTCGCATACTATAGGAAAAAATGAATATCATAAAGTTTTGACCAAATTATGGTGGTCACACACACCCGTTTTAATAATTCTGAAATGTTCTAATAAAAAAATCATAACTAATTATTTACATGCAAAAAAATTACAAAAAAACATCTAACACATCTTGGCATGTGTCCTCTATATATATTGAAAATTTCATATTTTTTTATTTATTTTTCTTGTACTTAGGGTGGTCAGACATACACCTACTTATTATCTTTTACCATAAAATTTAGTACCACTACATTGAAATTTCAAATTTTTATATTTATTAGATTTACCTTTTTTCCCAAAAAAGGACTAGTAGCCTATAAACTACATTCAATTTTCTACAAGTTTTCTTCTTACATATTTTTCAAATTATGTTAATAACCTATTCAAATTTTTATTTCAAGTTTCCTAATACTATTTTTCTAAATGTTTATTGTCACTTAGGGGCCTAGTTTGGACCCCATGATCTTGCACATACCCACATATCACTATTTACCAATACCAATTCCAAATCAAAATTACTCACAAAATTCATTGATTTATAAAAAAAAATCAAAATTTTGGATTACTATTTCATACCCTATCTCAATAATAATTTCAAATGAAAAGATAGTCACCTTCTATTTAATATATAATAAATCCATAGTATACAACAACTATAGTATCCTTCCCTCAATTCACAAGATAGATTCAATATCATGGTTATTATACTTAGAGGTTAATAGGAATCATATAGTGACATAAATCCACTAAAAATTAAAAAAACACGCTTTAAAAAATACTCAATTTCATGTTCCAAATCAAAATTTACAATTTTTTTATAATTTTCCTAAATTTGCATTAAATTTTTTAACTAAAGTTATGGAATGGAGGTCAATTTTAGGCCCCTTTCATACAATTAAAAATTCTTACAACTCCACAAAGATTTAGAAACACCAAACTTTCAATAGAAATTTGTTTAAAAGGCCTTTCCACAGGCCTAAATTTATAGATTATCTAAATTGTGAATTTATAAATTGCACAAAATTAACACACCTTGTTGAAACACAAGAAAAATTTGAATCGCCTCAGCAGATTTAAACAGCTTTGTAGATGTCTTGCAAATATTTCAAAGCGGACTGAATTTATAACCAAATTGAAGGTAAACGAGCAGATTTGAACAAATACTAGACACCTTTGCAAATATTTTGACATACACAACAAATTTCAAGTGCCTACAGAAGAAATTCACGACTGCTTCCTACAATAAAAATTTACAAATGCCTTTGCAAATTTGGAAAATCAAGATTCAAATACCTTTACAAAAATAGATTCATTTCCAAACAAATTATACCTAAATTTGCAGACTTAAAAGATGGATTTGTATATCTAAAGGAAAATTTGCAAATTTAAACAAACACTTGACGCCTTTACATATATTTAAGGGAAAAATTTGTAAATCATGGCTCGATTTGAACAACTCTGCACACAAAACCTCCGCACGGAAATAAAGCCAAAGAGACCTCCTGTGTAACGCAAAACATCTCACCTACATCCATGATGTCACAGAAAAACCTCCACGAATACAGAGATGAGATTTATGCTTCAAAACGCGTAAAGACACCCAAAAATATTTTTTTACAAATTCAAACCAATAGTCTAACCTAGTAGGCTTTTATTCCATTTGAAAATGAAGCTAAGAAATTCAGAAGAAAAACTAGTATATGAATCAACCAAAAATACTCGAGTGTAACAAGTGAAGATTATATAAAGGAACGAGACATAACTACCTCTCTAATCAACTCACGGCCTTAAAGAGTGATTAATTGACAAGGGTTAAATAAAAATCATAAATGAAGGTAATTTTACACCAACAAAAATAAACTAGATAAGTAAAGCCTCTTTTTACACTAATATTAGGATCTCTAAGTGAGGAAGGTTTGAGAGAAAAATGGAGTGAACAAATGTACATGAGTAAAAAAAATGGAGCTATATTTAAGACCCATGTTCTACATTGGAATAGGATATTTGGAACACATCTCTTTTTTTATAATGCACTATTTTGAATGAGTGGAACCCAAAAAAAAAGACAAAAACAGAATTAAGGGGTTTTACATTAAAGGTGCAGTAAGATAGAACATTATATATTCTACTCACAGAATGTACACCCAAATTAGATTCTTTGGTTTTTGTTTGGATTCAACTTATTCAGGCTTAGTACATTCTCTGTCTACAACTCCACTCTCCACACTATTTTTTCTAACCCTGTTTTTTCTCTTCTTCTCTCACTACCTCGTCTTACCCTATGCCCAATACTTGTAGACTCCTCACACACGCAGACAATTTTTTTATTGTCTGCTTTTTCTTCGTTGACCTGTAGTACCTTTCCTCGAGTTGTGCAACACTGAACAATATATTTGGATACTTTTATTAGGGTTTTCTCTCTTTCTTCTTTAGGAAGCATACTATGCATCAAGCTATACCCATACTAACTTTTTTTGTAAAAGATCTTATAAGATTAGCAATCTTTAAACCCTAAGATCATATATGCATTACTGTATTTTTTTTCATTGGATTTTAACCCAATCTCTATCAACTTAGCACTTTGTGCCACCGTTTTGCAACTCAAATAACCAATTAAATCAATAATTGGAGCAGGTAGACCAATTAATTTTATTCTTTTGGTCGTCTGCCAGTCAGAAACCACTTACATGGACTTAATCATTTGAAGCCTTCACTTTCAAACTCAGACCATCGATCTGTCTCTACACGCCATGATCCATGGTTCTCCATTCATCTCGACAACTTTAAGTCGCCTCTGTCAGATTGTTCTTCTTTAAATCTCTACTATCAATCTTACGACTTTATGATCAATGAGCATCGAAGGGAGTTATAGATTACTCACTCTGAAAACTTTATTTCTCTTCAATAAGTTTCCTTCAACCTACATGTCCACATTTTTCACACACAATTCACAATGAGGATGTGAATTGTTAAAATGATCAATCTCTTTTTCACCACTTATCATTACATGTCACACATCAGGCAAGGTGAAATGCCATGTAAAAATAGGGTTATAGTACTAAGTGAGGACCCATTCGCCCTATGGCGAATGGGTCCTAGGTCACCTACCTAGGACACACATCTTCCAAAGTTAAGTGTTGTGAAATGGAATTACATGTCACACATCAAGCAAGGTGAAATTACACTTAATGTATATTACACTCAAGATTTAGTCACTTTTATAAATTTATAAAAAATATGCCTTTGGATATTGATATGTAAGTCTAACCCTTGGGATTGAATGCTTAAGTAAAATCCAACCCTAAGGGTTGACAATAAAAATACATGACGAATCTCGAAATGGAACTTTATCTCAGTTCATGATTACAAAATATTTGTATAATCTCTCAATAATTTTGACACTTTATAATTTTAGTGTACGGTCAAATCCAGTTAGAATATTTGTTGACCTCAATAGTTTCACATTTTCACTAGAATGAATAATGTTTCTTGTAATAAAAAAAATTGACACCTACCTAGCCATCATACTTGTTATTCTAAAGCATGCAATAGGTTGAACATTTAAAAAACATACAAACATGCAAATATCTAGATCCTTATGTCAATTTATTGTAGCTCGGACAATTATTTTCCCCATTCCCAAGAATTATTATTTAATTCTTGAGACTTCTAGAAACGATTTAGTTAGAGATAATTAATTAATTAATTGATTGATTCCTTTAGAGACTTCTAGAAAGCAATTAGTTAGGGTTTCTTAGAGTCTAATTAATATTAGCCATTGATTGAGATTAAATCATGGCCATTGGTTTTTCAATGAGAATAGTTTAAAAGGGGATCAATGGGCATTTGGAGAATACACACACTTGAGAAAGATTTGCAGTAATAGCAAATAAATTTGCAGCGAGAGAAAATAGTCTTGCAGTGATAGCAAGGGCACAGTGATAGTGTTGGAGGCAGCAACAGTGGAATTTCAGCAAGAGAAATTAAGGGAAGAATTTTCGGAGAAGAATATTGTTGAAGCCCTGTCAGTAAGAGGCAAGCAGTTTATGTATCTCTTGATTTGTTGAAGATTTATAAAATTCCTCATTTGCAGTATTGGTTTTCCCTCCGGGGTTTTTCCAGGGATAATTTGTCCAAAAATATTGTGTTTATTATTTTGCATGTTTTCTTCTCTATTCCTATGGTTTTATTTGTGAAGTTGTAGTTGTGTTATTTTTCAGTATTTGCTATGAATTAATTTTTGACAGTCAAATAATCTTTATAGATAGGACACTAATAATTAGTAATTGCAATAGAATTTTCACATGGTATCATAGCAGATCTGAGGGCAGAAAGAGCTTAGCGGAGGAACATGAAGGAAAAATTGAGGGTTTATAAAACCTAGTTCTACCTCTTCAGAATTATTTGTTTTTATTATTATTATTTTTATTTGAGATGGCCTCAATAGGTTTAAGAGATCATGATAGATTAGATGGAGCTTCAAATTTTGGTGTGTGGAAAGCCAAAATTTCTTTATTGTTGGAAGAGAATGGTATCAAGGAATATATGACCAGTGTTGTAGATGTACCTATAGATCCAACACAACTCTTAGCATATAAGAAGGAAGATTCCAAGGTGATGAGGTTGATTCTTGATGGTGTTAATGATCGTATTGTTCCACATATCATAGAGTTAAATACAGTGAAGAAGATGTGGGACGCCATTCTAAATCTGTACCAAAATGCTACCACCAACAAAAAGTTGATTCTCAGAGAAAAGTTGAGGAATGCCTAAATGAACAAGGGAGAAGACATTACAAGCTACCTCACCAAACTTAGACTTGTCAAGGATGAGTTGGCAATTGTTGGAGATAAACCAGATGATGACGAGCTAGTATAGATAGCCCTAAATGGATTTATTAAGCAGTCGAATGCCTTTTTTCTTGAGTTATTAATGGACGAGACACCTTACCGAGTTGGGATCGACTATGGAGTGACTTCACTCAAGAGGAGCTTAGACTAAGTCTTATCGGGGGTACCAACAATAAGAGTCAGAAAAGTGAGGTAGAACAGGAAAACGTTGCCCTAGATGGAAAAGGGAAAACAAAGAAGGGGTCTACCAAAGGATCAAATCCTAAAGGTGAGAAGAAAAAGGAATTATCTAAAGTCAAATGTTATGGTTGTCACGAGTTTGGCCATTATGTCAACAACTTCCTGCAAAGGAAGAAAGGCAAGAAGTAGATGGTAGCTTTGGCAAGTGCAGATGAGCTCTCTAGTAAAATGGAGGATGAGTTTGTACTCATAGTTTGTATGGTTAGCTCAATCTCATAGGGTGTTTGGTATATAGATAGTGGGGCATCATTTCATATGATAGGAGTTCTAGAATACTTCTCTAGTTATAAGGAGGAGGATGTCAGAATCCAGATATCTATGGGGAATATGTCCAAACTCAATCCAGTTGGGAAAGGGATTGTTCTATTTTAGAGGGAGAATGACAAGCCGGTTCCCATTCATGATGTGTTACATGTACCAGGCTTGGGTATGAATCTAATTTTTGTATCTGTCCTTCAGGATAAAGGCTACAATGTACTCTTTAGAGGGGAAAATCTATTAATCAAGTACAAGGATTGGAAATCACCCATAGCTATTGGAGTTAGGAGTGACTGACTTTACAGGTTACAGTTTGATACTCATAAGGCACCGATGAGTAGCGGTAATTCTAGAGATCAAGGAGAGCTATGGCATAGGAGGATGGGCCATATACATCATGGAGCACTTAAATTGCTTCGTGACACAGTGACAGGTGTTCCAGAGGTGAGCATGTAGAGCATGATGATGTATGTAAGGGATGTGTGTTGGGAAGTTTGTGAAAGAAAATTTTCCAAGGAGTGACACCAAATCCAAGGGTGTTCTTGATCTAGTACATTGAGATATATGTGGACCAATGTCGATGAAGTCTCTCAGAAGTTATGAGTAATTTGTTACGTTTATTGATGATTTTTTTAGGAAGACCTGGATATACTTCTTGAAGAACAAGGATGAGGTTTTCAGTCATTTCCAAGAGTTCAAAGCTCTTGTGGAGAATTCGACAAGAAGGAAGATAAAGGTTCTTCGATCAGACAATGGAGGTGAGTACAAAGGGAAAGAGTTCTAGGAGTTTTGTACTAGGGAAGGAATCAAGAGAGAATGGACTATTCCTTACAACCTGCAGCAGAATGGGATTGCTGAGAGGAAGAATCGGTTTATATCTGAGGTAGCAAGGGATATGTTATATGACTAGGATATGCCACGCTACTTAAGGGAAAAGGTATGCAGTACAATAATATACATACAGAACATGGTTCCACATAAGGTATTGGGAAAGATGACACGAGAGGAGGAATTCTCAGGGAAGAAGTCATATGTCAGCCACTTCAGGATATTTGGGAGTTTGGCATATTGTCACATTCCAGGGGCTACACGTTCTAAGTGAGATTAGACTATAGAGAAAGGGTACTTTGTGGGGTACAGTGAAACCTCGAAGGAATTACGGATATTTATCCTAGGGGCCAAGGAGATTATAGTTAGGTGTGATGTCAAGTTCATGGAGGACAAGGAATTTAGGAGGTCCAGATATTTTCCAATAGATGATCAGAGTGAGTAGCCAGTAGAAGCTCCAAGGATGGAGTAATCAGATCAGGGACAACTAAGTTCAAGTATGGTGACTAGTACAAGCACAGGTTTAGGTGTTGGGAGTACACAAAGTATGGAGCAAAAGATGCAACATATCCAAGAGATGCATCAAGAACACATGGAGGTTGATACTTCATCCTCTACAGTTGGTAGTAGTAACCAAAAGACACAAAGGGATACTCAGGAGTTTGTGGGAGCTCCTAGGATGAGTAATAGACATCAGAGACAACCAACCAGGTATAATGACTATATGGCTTTAGTTAGTCAATTGATAGATAGTGAGCCATCCAGCTATCAGGAGTCCACACAACAACAAGCATGGCAAGATGTGATGGTTGAGGAATATACCTCAATAGTGCAGAACAATGTGTAGGAGGTTGTGCCTAGACCAATAGATAGGGTAGTATTGGATCATGTTGGATCTATAAGATCAAGCACGATGCAGATGGTAGCATTGATAAATACAAGGCAAGGTTTGTGGCCAAGGGTTTCTCTCAAAAGGAGGGAATAGACTATGAGAAGACATTCTCTTCAGTGGCCAAGTATACTTCTATACGAGTCGTGATCTCTCTTGCATCATAGATGGGATGGAAGATCCATCAAATGGATGTCAAGACAACGTTTCTTAAATGGTGAATTAAAAAAGGAGGTATACATAGAACAACCAAAGGGCTTTGTAGCACACAATAGTGAAACCCACATGTGTAGATTGAAGAGAGCTTTGTACAGACTCAAGCAGGATCCTAGGGCATGGTATGAGTGCATTGATAGATACTTGCAGGGAATAGGCCTTGTGAAGAGTGAGTGGATGATAACCTCTACTACTTAGTGGTTGGGGGTGAGGTTCTCATTCTTGTTCTATATGTGGATGGCTTTTTTTTAACAGGTTCACCGGGGCTCATAGAGGAATGCAAGCAGGACCTTGTAGAAAAGTTCGAGATGAAGGATTTGGTGCTTATGCACTACTTTCTAGGCATGGAGGTATGGCAGATAGATGGAGATATTTTCCTTGGACAAGGGAAATACTGCATCGAAATATTGAGGAGGTTTGAGATGGAGGATTGCAGAGCCATGTCTACTCCTATGATCATGAATTGGAAGAAGGTAGACACATCCAGGGAGAAAGAAGTAGACCCCACCTTATAAAAGCAGTTTATTGGGTCTCTCATGTATTTGGTCAACACCAGGCCAAATATATCCTTTGCAGTAAACTCTCTTAGTCAGTTCATGGTTGAGCCAAAGAGAGTGCATTGGACAGTGACAAAGCATGTGTTGCGGTATTTGCATGGTACAATCAAGTATGGGATCAAATATGCTCGAGGTGATGGTATCAAGTTGATAGGCTATACTGACATAGATTGGCAAGCAGTACGATGGATATGAAAATCACTTCAGGGCATTTCTTTAGCTTGGGATTAGGGGTTGTCTCTTGGTATAATAGGAAACAGAAGTCTATGGCTCTGAGCTCTGCAGAGGCAGAATATATAGCAGCTAGCATGGTGATGTTTGAGGCAATATGGCTTTGAAATTTTTTTGGTAGCCTTGTTTGGTCAAAGGGTTGAGACTACAGTGATACACTTCGACAATTAGAGTTACATCAGGTTTTCTACGAATCCGGTGTTTCATGATAGATCTAAGCATATAGACATCAGGTATCACTTCATCAGGGATTATGTATAGTAGAGGATTATTCAGCTACAATATATACCTACAGATCAACAGGTAGTAGACATTTTGACAAAGGCATTGGGGAAGGCAAAATTCATCTTCTTCAAAGATATGTTGGGTGTTATGCAGAACACCTTCCTTGCTAAGAGGGTGTGTTGATTTATTGTAGCTCGAAAAACTATTTTCTCCATTCCCAAGAATTATTATCTAATTTTTGAGATTTCTAGAAAGGAGTTAGTTAGAGATAATTAATTAATTGATTCCTTTAGACTTTTAGAAACTAGTTAGTTAGGGTTTTTTAGAGTCTAATTAATCTTAACCATTGATTGAGATTAAATCATGGCCATTGGTTTTTCAACGAGAATAGTTTAAAAAGGGGATCAATGGGAATTTGGAGAATAGACACACTTGAGAAAGATTTGCAGTGAGATAAAATAGTCTTGCAGTGATAGCAAGGGCATAGTGATAGTGTTGGAGGCAGAAGTAGTCAAATTTCAGTAGGAGAAATTAAGGGAAGAATTTCCAAAGAAGAATATTTTCGGAGCTTTGCTAGTAAGAGGAAAGCAATTTATGTATCTCTTGATTTGCTAAAGATTTATAAAATTCCTCATTTGCGGTACTGGTTTTCCCTTCGGGGTCATTCCAGGGACAATTTGTCCAAAAATATTGTGTTTATTATTTTGCATGTTTTCTTCTCTATTCCCGTGGTTTTATTTGTGAAGTTGTAGTGTTATTTTTTAGTATTTGCTGTGAATTAATTTTCAGTGCCTCAGTCAAATAATATTTATAGATAGGAGATTAATAATCAATAACTACAATAGAATTTTCACACCTACAACTTCTTGTAGATTTAAAAATTCTTACAACTCAACAAAGATTTAAAAACACCAAACTTTCAATAAAGATTTGTTAAAAATTCAAAAATGTCATTCCGGAGGTCTAAATTTACATATCTAAATTATGAATTTATAAATTGTGCAAATTAACAAACCTTCTTGAAACACAAGAAAAATTTGAATCACCTCAACAGATTTAAACACCTTTGTAGATGTCTTGCAAATATTTCAAAGTGGACTAAATTTATAACCAAATTGAAGGTAAACAAGCAGATTTGAACAAATACTAGACACCTTTGTAAATATTTTGACATACACAACAAATTTCATGTGCCTATAGAAGAAATTCACAACCGCTTCCTACAATAAAAATTTACAAATGCCTTTGCAAATTTGGAAAATCAAGACTCAAATTGAAGGGAAAATAGGGAAGGATCTAATGACCCAACAGTGCGGAATACACTCCCTTAACACTAATACAACAGAGGATAAGAGCAAAAACAAGTTCTAATAGCTTCTTAAATCTACTGAGATGAAATACAAACAACATAAATGAGATAACAAAATATTAAGCATTCACAAATGACACAGTATTTACGTGGGAGAACCTTTTCAGGTAAAAAAACCACCACACCTAGCAAAAACAATTTTGTATTATAGCAATGAAAAATTACATGCAAAATTATTCAGTCTTCACTCTCTGATTAGCTCACAGCAGCACTCTGATTATTTTCTCTTTGTTACAATACTTCCTTGCAAAGTATATCATGAAACAACACTACTCACATGCATTTACTTGCACTCGACTTACATACCAAAAAGCCGTCACCTTTTGTTTACATAAAATATTGTATTTGACTGACAAAGTCATACATCACATTCAATGTCTCAACCAATCCCATGGCTTTAGGTTCATGCATCAAACTTTCAGTACGCCATCGATCTTCTCTGATCTCATCGAGCCACCCAAGCATTCAATTCCTTGCCATAATTGGGTTCCTATCACCAGCTGAACAAGTCATGCAATTACTGCCTTTACTGTTTTGGCTTTTGGCCAATCAACATTCAATCAAACTGCCATGTGTCCTTTTGCCATTCGCTGTGTGCTTTGACCACCTGGTCCAACTCGGTCAACCAAGCCGCGAGCTCGTCTGAGCTCCTACCGTGCTACCGCAGCTTTATCCGAGTCACCTCGCGGTATGGCAGTGGGCTCATCCAAGCTCACACCGACCTTACTTGTGCTACCGTTGAGTCCATACGACCTGACCGCGGTATAGTGGTAAGCAGTTTGGGGAACCACTGGCGGTCAAACCACACTACCGTGGAGGCCACCAGGCCACCCCTAGGTAGGGCGGTGATCGTCGGCCAGACCGCTGGCAGGCTTACCGCAGCCACTATAGTGAGCAAGCTCACCATCTACGGTGGAGCAGTAACTGCCAGGCACACCGCTGGCGGTCTCACCACGGTGAGCGAACTCACCGCCTGCAATGGGGTGGTAATAGCCAAGACCACCATTGGTGGTCTCACCGCAGACACCATAGTGAGAGGACCCACCACCTGCGGTATGGTGGTAATCACCAACCAAGCCTCTGGAAGCTTCACCATGGCCACCACGGTGAAGGCCTTCACCGACCGTGGTAAGGCAGTGATCGGTGAGGCAGGTGGCAAGCCACCTATCGCGACCACCATGGTGAGTAACTCACCACGTGCGGTAAGGCGATAATCGCCAAGCCTGTCACCGTGGTACCACCAGGGGAAGACTAGAATGCCGCGATAAAGCGATAAAGGGTGAGAAAGACCATTTTCTACCAAGTCTGAATAAGGAAGAGGAACAAACTAGAAATTGAGACATGATTTCCCAACAAGCTCCCACTTGGCGAAGATTTCCAGCTTCCTCTTGACTTCAAAAAATCACTAACAGTCATAGGCCCCAAGGCCCATCGATTCTGCGCACCATCTGAAATTGTATGTGCTCATGGGATTTGTCCAAGCATCTGCAACATTCTTCAAAGTGTCGACCCTTTCAAGACAGACTCTTCCATCTTCCACCATGTCCCTCACGAAGTGAAACTGCACATCAATGTGCTTCGTCCTGCCATGGAAGGTCAAATTCTTTGCCAAACAAATGGCACTCTGACAGTCACAACAAATAGTGACCTACCCTGCATTAAAACCAATGTCTGAACACAAATGCCTCAGCCAAATTTCTTCCTTGAAGGCGTGAGTTGCAACCATGTACTCTAGCTCTGTCGTGGATAAAGCTACTATAGCCTATCGCTTGCTCATCCAACTGATTGCTCCACCATTAAGCATGAACGTATATCCACTAGTGGATCTCCTACTGTCAATGTCCCCTACCCAATCATAATCAACATATCCCTGAATGCTAAGAGTCCTCTGTGATGCAACCAAACTACCATGGTAACACAGAGCATAATCTGAAGTCCCTTTCAAATACCTGAATACTCTCTTCATAGCATCCCAATGTGATCTTCCCGGATTTTCCATAAAACAACTTAGAACTCCCACTACTTGGGAAATGTCTGATCTTGTATAGACCATTAAATACATCAAACTGCCAACAATACTTGCATAGGGCACACTAGTCATGTCCTCCATCTTAGTAGCAGATTTTGGACAATCTTCAACAGATAGTTTCATTCCCTGCATGACTGGAACAACTAGTTGTTTGCAATTGTTCATCCCAAATCTCTCCAAAATGGTGTTCACATACTTACTCTGACTTACCCAGAGCTTTCTTCTTGTTTCATCCCTGGTTATCTCCATTCCCAGAATATACCTAGCTGTACCAAGATCTTTCATTTCAAACTTTGCAGACAACTGATATTTAAGATCAGAAATCATAGTATTGCTATTACCTATGAATAACATATCATCCATGTATAGTGTACTAACAAGCACACGATCATTCTCGTATTTATGATAAACACAATGATCAGATTTTGATCTTACAAATCCCATAGACAACACAAATGTGTCAAATTTTTGGTACCACATTCTAGCAGATTGCTTCAAGCCATAGAGAGATTTATTTAACTTACAGACCATATTTTGTTTACCTTTCACAATGAAATGCTCAGGATGGGACATAAAAATTTATTCTTCTAGATCACCATGGAGAAACATTGTCTTCACATCCATCTGCTCAATTTCAAAGTCATACATAGCTGCCAATGACAACAAAAATCTGATGGATGTCAGCTTTGCTATTAGGGAAAAAATCTCTCCATAATCAATTCCCTCAATTTGGGAAAATCCCTTTGCAATAGTTCATGCCTTATACTTCTCAACACTGCCATCAAGGGTTGTCTTCTTTTTGAATATCCACTTACAGCCAATAGGCTTTCGCCCTTTAGGTACTGGTACCAAATCCCAGGTTTCATTCTTCTTCAATGAATCCATCTCTTCATCCATGGCTTCGAGCCAAGAATTCAAATTAGACATGTTGATTGCTTCTTTTACAGTCCTAGGCTCATCAGTGCTAGTAATTAAGGCATAGGCACAGTTCAAATCTAACATTGAGAAACCAAACCTCTCAGGTTGTTGTTTTTCTCATGTAGATCTTCTTACAGGCTGAGGTTGTGGTTCTTCATCATCAGAACTTCTAGAGCTGCTTGAACTCTCCTCAGTCTTAGGTACACCATGCAGCTCTTCCCTTTCTAGAGTTTGGGGAATCTCAAATGCATTCTTCTTCTTGTCACTCTAATCTATCTCAAGCTATTGATCACTTACTGAAGGTTTCAGCTCACGAAATATCACGCTTCTATTGTACAGAACCTTCTCAATAATAGGGTTCCAAAGCTTGTATCCCTTCACACTAACCCCATAGCTAATGAGAATACACTTGACAACCTTGTTATCCAATTTTGATCTCTTTTCATTTGGCACATAAACATATGCCTCACAGCCAAAGACATAGACATGCCTTAGAGATGGCTTCTTACCAGACCATGCTTCCAAAGGTGTCTTATCAACAAGAGCAGAGCAAGGAGATTGGTTTGCTAGATAACATGTTGTAGCGACAACCTCATCCCAGAACTTCTACTCCAGAACAACACCGCTTAGCATACTCCTTGCCTTTTCCATCAACATCATGTTCAACCTTTCAACAACTCCATTCTGCTATGGAGTGTAAGGCATTGTCTTATGCCTTTTAATTCCATGATCTGTACAATACCTTTCAAAATATGCAGAACAAAATTCACTGCTATTGTCTGTCCTCAAACATTTAATTTTCCTTCCAGTTTGATTCTCTACCAAGGATTTAAATTCTTTAAACTGACTGAACAATTCTGATTTACTTTTAAGAAAGTATACAAATGCCCTTCTTGAATAGTCATCAATAAAGAAACATAATATCTAGACTTCGATAACGAAGGAAAATTACCTAGAACAAACACATCAGAATGAACATAATCTAGAATACCAGAAGATTTATGAGGACTAGAATAAATTGAAACACGGTGTTGTTTTCCATAAATGTAGTGTTCGCAAAAATCAAACTCAAGGTTACAATCATCAAGCGCTTCTACAAGATTTTTATTCTTCAAGGTTTTTAAACCTTTCTCACCTATGTGACTTAGTCTATGATTCCACAACATAGTCTTCTTAGCTGGGAGTTTTACCTCCAAAGCATTTGCAGATAGAGAAGTGTCTTCATCTTCCTCTACAAGAGCAGCATTGCTTGACTTTACAAAGGCACTGTTACATTGAACAAGATGTGCATCCAGATTGTACAGAGTGCCAGTACGAACACCCTTAGCCAACACCATTGCACCTCTAGCCATTTTACATCTTCTACTAGAGAAAGAAACTTCTACACCAGCATCATTTAACTTACTGATAGAAAGAAGATTTCAAGCTAGACCTGGAATGTGTAGTACGCAACCAATCCCTTTGAATCTCCTGTCAGGAAACTAAATCCCAACTCTTCCTCTGCCAACTATCTCCAGTGTTGAATCACTTGCCAGGTACACCTTTCCACCATCATACTTCTCATACTTAGAGAACCATTCTCTATTACATGTCATGTGAAAGGATGCACCTGAGTCAACTAGCCAGACATCATCTGATGCCTGAGTTGTCAAGGCTGCTGCAATGAAGGCGTCTGCATCACTTTGAGAAGATTCATTTTTTAGAAGCATTCTTCTTCTTCTCCTTGCAGTCCTTCCGGATATGATCAGGTTGCCCACAGTTCCAACATCTCACCTTGAAATTTTTACCAAGAGAGTTTGATCTCCCTGCAGATTTGGATTTCAACTTCTTGTCCTTCTTCTTGCCTTTCTCCTTTGGTCTACCTCGAACAACCAGAGCCTATTTGGCCATCTCAGAAGACTTCCTTCACATTTCTTCAGACATAAGCAAAGAAACCACGTCATCTATCTTGAATGCAGTGGTTTTGATTCCAATAGCCATCACCATATGATCCCAAC
>CM021105.1:395636048-395713083 GCA_007115665.2 Sequoiadendron giganteum
CCATTGCATATACAGTAAAATTAGCTAGCAGAATCATTACAAAAAAAATGAATATGAGTGGATGAGAAAACCTGTTGGAACAGCTAGACAAAGGAAATCTGCATTTCTCTCCGCATTGTTCCAATGACCTCATGTAAATCCTCACATAGGAGGATTTGCCCCATCTGCAGAGCATATGTTTGAAGCTCCCTGATCATGAAAACCGTTGAAGAAAATGCTCTCTTGATTGAACAACACATAGTAGATGCAACAACACGAAAAAGTGAGAACTTCACATTTCCAAGGGAGCGGCTTCAGTCACTCGCTTGGCGGTAGATGCCACATCCTTTTACATGCCTATCTCCCCTTGTTTAGTTGATCTTCGGTTTCAAAACTTCCCTGATTTTTGAATGTGTCTGACGCTTACTTGTATATATGTCAGCTTATTGGAAAATTCTGAGCATCCATTTTTTGGGGCTATGATAATATCCGAGTTTTCAAATTTTAGGTTCATTGTTACTGGGATGGAAACCCTGCATCAATATATTAAATTCCTGAGTAATAGTGTTTCAAGCTATCAGCACATAGCAGGTTCATGCATCCATCAGGAGGTGTATGCATTTTAGACACCAATGATTACCAGATCCAGTTTCCAATCAGCTCTAGGCACCACAAATCCAAATACAGTCCAAGAAGTAGTTGGTTCTTACTGGAGTCAGATCTATGTAGGAGAAGGCAAGGGGCAGTTTACAATCATCAAGGTAGGAAACCAGCAAATTAGAAACATACAAATCAACCCTAATATATACCATATTACCCCATCCTTGATTTTTGAATGTGTCTGTCGCTTACTTGTACCTCCAACTTAACTAGGGTTCTAGGTTTAATACACTTGAGACAACTTCTCACTTCCATATGACCCTCAGCTAATTTTCTAACTTGTTCAAGATTGACGAGGAAGGCAGAGGATAAACAGAGATTAAAAAAAATAGACATAGAAAACATAGGTGAACTGAAAATGAAAACATACAAAGTTTGATGACATATGCTCTTTCATGTATTCAGAAAACTGAATAAAAAGATTCTTTTTTATTTTCACATAGTCTGCCAAGTTTAGCCTGGGTAGAGAATAAAAGAGAAAACAAAAAACAACTTAGTTACATATAATTTATGAGATTACAATTTAAATTCTCATTTAAATTTGTCGTTAATGTAGAGAAAGTGGAGACAAGTGAAATGGATCTGGGCTAGTTACGTGCTATGGACTCTTGAGCATGGCCAAAAGCTTGGTTATTGCTAGTTAGCTTTAGTGAAAGTAAACTACACTTAATAAACACTGAATTTTATATGCCTCACGCATGGGGCTCTTCCTGCTGTGAACTTAGAAACTCGCCAGATCTTCATTCAGCAAGATTGTAGAGCATCTCCCATGATTTCAATATAGTTTTTTCTTTTAACTTAAACAAAGTTTATTATCATTTTTTGACATTTTATCAAGAAAAAGCAAATTACTATCAGTATAACTATAAATTCATATACTGATACAGGAGCATAACTATAAAGGCAAGCAAGGGGATTACCACCAGCCAAAACAACAGATTTCAACTCCAAGTCGTCAAGAGATTGAGGGTTCCACACCCCAATTTTCAGTCAGGTGTTGCAGCAAGTTTCTCTAGATCCAAAATGCCTAATCAAAAAATTGAAACCACTAGAAGTTGCGTTGCGACAAAAGGTTGCTGAAGAACCCCTAGCAGGACCAGATACATTTATTCAGTCTAAACCAGGCCTAACCCTAGGGCATCACTCAAGTGTGTCAAAGATCCAACATTCACATATTTAGGAAGTACTATCGCTTCCTGCACAGTGAAGTCTACCTTCTTCAATTCTGCCAGATAAATCTGACTACAAGAAAGAAAACCTGAAGGAGGAGATGAAGAAAATATTCAATAAAAAATTCAGAAATGGAAGAAGAGACCATCAAAGTTGTCATTGGTGAAACCCATAATGCAGAGATTTTGGACACGATTTTGTAAAATTTAGTGAGTACATCAGACAACTTTGAATGGACAGCTTTGTGAACCCTAAATATCAGACAACTCGTGCATAAAAAATAAAAACATTTCAAATCATTCAACTACACTAAAGTGTAGACCAAATCTCTGTACCCATCAAAGAAAGAAATTATTTAATATAAAATAAGTGGTCAAGTGGTGAGATTGCCTGAATATGAAGATTATGCACCCCCAGTTTGCCATAAAAAGTGTGCATAACAGCCAACATGGAAAGGATTCTTAGGAAATAGAACTATGGCCTTTAGATATGTGTTCTCTGCACTAAACAGATCACCCTTTTCCAACCATAGAAAATTTCCAAACTTGACAATAGCGTCTCCATCCCTAGAATCAGATCTCAAGGCTTCACCAAAATACTCTTTGGCCCTATTGATCACAACAAAATGAAGATATTAAACTTAATCCAATTCAAAATTTCGTAGTCAATTTGGAAATAATTATGACCATGGAGAATTTTATATCATTCACAATATCATTTTGCTATCTGAATGGGGGCACAAGCTTAGGTTAGAATTTTTTTACTGAGTTTTAAAGACTTGGGTATCTATTTTACTAAAGTTGTCCGGCACATGATACTGGTCCCATTCCTTATGCTGTCAGAACCTTGCACTTTAACATGATTAATTCAACTTCATTAGCCAAAGACTCATTGACATTATGACCATATATATGGAAATGTAGGGCACAGAGGGAATAAAAAACAAGTAATACAACTTAATTAAATCTTCTAGATTGTGAATATAGATTCTAATCAAAAGGCCAACCCAAGAGAGCATTTGAAATCATTAATGTGAAAATCTGAAACTAGTCCAAAATCATCTCTTCTGCAACAACGAATAACTTTACATGACATGTATGATGCAAAAATATAAATTGTCTATACAAAACAAGTGCTAGGAGAAATAGGGAGGACATGCTTACCTGTTATGGTCATGCTTGAAAAGATGAAAGAATTGTGTGTAATTTGAAAGAAGAAGAACATTTTCAGGATATGCACTGATAGCTTCCTGATAAAGCAATTCAATTTTATCATAGCAGTTATAATTTTCTGGCTCAAGGGGAGTACTAGTAGCTGTAGCTAAACTCTGTAGGCTTTCATGATCAAGACGAGTCCCGCTTATAATTTATCCCTCTGAATCCAACTCAAATTCCTTGAGAAAACATTGCAACAGTTGTGCAATTTTTATAGTTTGGTTTGAAGGATTCACAGTCCCCTGGGTTTCCACAGTTTGGGCTGTACCATGTTTTGGCCAAATCTGGATTTGACAAAGAAGATGTTGATGCCTTACAACAATTGCACTCCAAAAACATATAGTGTTTTAGGTTCATTGTTGCTGGGTCGGAAACCCTGCATCAATATATTAAAGTCCTGAGTAATAGTGTTTCAAGCTATCAGCACATAGTAGGTTCATACATCCATCAGGAGGTGTATGGATTTTAGACACCAATGATTACCAGATCCAGTTTCCAATCAGCTCCAGGCATCACAAATCCAATACAGTCCAAGAAGCAGTTGGTTCTTATTGGAGTCAGATCTATGTAGGAGAAGGCAAGGGGTAGTTTACAGTCATCAAGGTAGGAAACCAGCAAATTAGAAGCATACAAATCAACCCTAATATATACCATATTACCCCATCCCTGATTTTTGAATGTGTCTGACGGTTACCTCCAACTTAACTAGGATTCTGGGTTAAATACACTTGAGACAACTTCTCACTTCCATATGACCCTTAGCTAATTTTCTAATTTGTTCAAGATTGATGAGGAAGGCAGAGGATAAACAGAATTTAAAAAACATAGACATAGAAAACAGAGGTGAATTGAAAATGAAAACATACAATGTTTGATCACATATGCTCTTTCATGTATTCAGAAAATTGAAAATAAAATAAGCACTCTTTTTTATTTTCACACAAACTGCCAAATTTAGCCTGAGCAGAGAAAAAAAGAGAAAACAAAAAACAAATTAGTTACATATAATTTCTGAGATTACGAGTTAAATTCTCATTTAAAATTGTCCTTAATGTAGAGAAATTCTGGGCTACTTACGTGCTATGAACTCTATGAATTAGTCAACATTACACTAGTTACGTGCTATGGACTCTTGAGCATGGGAAAAATCTTGGTTATTGCTAGCTAACTTTAGTGAAAGTAAACTACACTTAATAAACACTGGATTTTCTATGCCTCACGCATGGGGCCCTTCCTGCTGTGAACTAAGAAACTCACCAGATCATCATTCAGCCAGATTGTAGAGCATCTCTCATGATTTCAATATAATTTTTTCTTTTAACTTACAAAGTTTATTGTCATTTTTTGACATTTTATCAAGAAAAAGAAAATTACTATTAGTATAACTATAAATCCATATACTGATACAGGAGCATAACTATAAAAGCAAGCAAGGGGATTACCACCAGCCAAAACAACAACAGATTTCAACTCCAAGTCGTCAAGCGATTGAGGGTTCCACATGTCAATTTCCAGTCAGGCGTTGCAACAAGTTTCTCTAGATCCAAATGCCTAACCATTGGAACCATTAGAAGTTGGCGTTGCAACATAAGGTAGCTGAAGAAACCCTAATAGGACCAGATACATTTATTCAGTCTAATTCAGGCCTAACCCTAATATGTGTGTGTCAAAGATCCGACACTCACATATTTACGGGGCACAGTGAAGTCCACCTTCTTCAATTCTTCCAGAAAAAGCTGACATTCACATATTTAGTAAGCATAGTGAACTAATGAACAACACTGGTAATCCTTATTGTACTACAGTTGTAATTTGAGGACATACTAATGGAAGACATTGTTGTAAGAATAATTTATTCTTTACAGATCTGAATTTTCTCATTATCTACAGAATTGACTGTGGCTTCATTTCTTTAAACGTGAGTGCAATGAATGAGCATAATTGCCACAAATCTGATAGTCCTTTTCAGGTTTACAGTTTTCTGATTATTATTTACTAGGGTTTAACAATCATTGACAATAGTTATTTGATGTGCTTTGAATTTGGTATTTCTTAAGACCCAACCCTAGGGATATAACATAGAAGAAGCTTAATGCTTTGGGGATCACATTCAAAAGTGTAAGGAATGCAAGAATAATGATAGGAACTGAAGAATGTCTTTAGAAATTTCTTGAATGCTCTTATAGACAATCTGATGCCTTAGTCTAATCTACAAAGTGAAAGAAAGCCTAAAACATAACAAACAACATTGGATCTCATAATACATCTGTGCTAGTCATAGTATTAAGAGATTGTCAGAATGGTCAAATTTCTAATAAGATAAGCAGTGGTGAACAAGCAAAAGCTACAAGAAACATTAATACCAAGATCCACAAATAATTCGAAAAAGAAAATAGATTTGGGCAATGAGGCATGCAAGATTAATGATAGGAACTAAAGAATGTCTTTGGAAATCTCATGAATGCTCTTATAGACAACTTGATGCATTTAATAGATCGATCCTCTTTGGTTACCTTCCGAAATATGTCGGTGTATGATTATCTCCTTGACGAGGGTCATGTTGAAAGAGTGGGATCAGAAAATGAGACGTATCAAGGGCCTTGTTCAAGCCCGTAACTTGTTCATGAATAAAAGTCACAAGGAATAGGAAGTCACGAGATCTGAATAAACAACTAAGAATAGTGCATCTATGAATTGATAAATAAACTAACAAAAGGGAAATCCATAATGCAGAGATTTTAAAGAAGATTTTGTACAATTTAGTGAGGACATTGGGCGAATTTCAATGGGTGGTCCAAAGGCACTGGATAGCTTTGCGAACCCTAAAACAATCCATAAAATGTAGTTTTGTTCAAGAGACAGAGAAAGAAAATACATTCGACAAGAAACACGCTGATATGCATTCAGGTGTTGAAGACATACCTCACATCTTCACACATTCCCATGAACAATCAGCTTGTGCAGAATAGTACATGCATTTTTCTGAATGATAGCAGCAAAAGGAAGAGTTCAGAGAAAATCCATGAACAGTAAAAAAAGCAAGAAAGCAGGTGGATCAGAATGTTGCTGCAAATGATAGAATAAAGAAAGCATCACTGTGTAACGGCTAGTTAATGTCTTAAGGTGTCCTTGTATGGTATTTTTTTAGCCATCTAGTTTTTATTAGTGTTTTTTAAATATAATAACAAATTTTTAAGTATAAATTGTTGTAGGAATTTTGTTTGCAATATCATTTTGAAAATCTTACTATTATTCATTTTTAGAAATTGGTTTCAATTTTTAGATTTTTTATTTATCATTGTGTAGATCAAATTTATGGCTGTAAAATTGATTCATAGTAGTTCTTAATTATAGATTTAAATCATAATTTTTTAAACTTTTAAAATTTACATTTACATCTTGCCAACCATTGATGTTCAATCTAGTGTAGTTTTTGTGTTGATTCAAACGTGACATGTTGTTGTATTTATCCTTCATTTATTCATTTGAAATCATTGAGAACATCTTAGCAATCTAATGATAAAGGAATAATCAAATAACATCAAGAGCACCATGCAACATTATTTAAAGATTCATCATCTTAGGTTAATTGAATGCTTGATTGTTTTTCTTGACCATTATTCTTGTTATAATCACTTCATCTAGGATTTTGACTTAGGAGGACATAACCCTCATGATTAAGTAGATTTTCCAAATGTGTGTAAACACCACCTATTCCTTATTATTATTTACATATCAAAAGATCAAGGTGAAGTATTTTCAATCAACCACATTTATGTCAATTCATTCTTGTTGATATAGGTTTAAGTCTATGTGCCAACTCAATTTCGTAGGCATGGATCTAAACTAGAGCAACATATAATCAATTTATAAATATTGAATCAATACCTTAAAATTCTAGCATTTAATGGTTAATGAGTTCGTAACATCTTTAAAATCGCTTTTTCATTTTCAAAATTTAACTAAGTGGTATTTTATTCATTTAAATTTCATATTTATAATTCCATTAATTTAGCTCTTAAATCCTTTATTTCATTATTTTCTCTCTGTAAATTGTAGTGGTATAACACTTATTTTTCATTAGATTTTTTGATTAGCCCATCCATAGACACACATACACAATATGAATCTTATGCATTATCACATATGCATTGTGTGGCTTGCTCATGCATACAACATACATATGCAATGTGAATAACTCAATATCATTATATGTACACAAGTGACCAACCAAAAAAAATATGTGGTTAGAACCTTACCACAAGCAACTTCCCCTTTACCTAGTTCTCTAATGCATAATCCCTTAAATACATCCCAACCAAAAATAATATTAGCTCATCCTATACTACACTATGGGTCCTATCATTTATACCAAATTTTCGCTACCATCTATGAAGGCAAGTGAGCATCCTTACTACTTGTGGTAATCACCAAAAATGGAACACTATAACAACAAACAACATATTTGGCCATTAATAATATTTTTTATAGATTGTTGAACTGTCCGAGTCAATGGATGTTAATAGATATTACCTCAATGCCACTAGTGAAAGTTAGTCCCACTCAGTATGAGGTATCTCTTTCCATCTACCACCTATATATGGTACTAGTGAAAGCTAGTTAAGCCATGTCATACCATGTGAAAATCTTAGCATGCATCATCTACACTCCATCAGAGATAGTTAGTGAAACTCTTTAAGGTATGACAATTACTCCTAACATATTTCACCTACATGATACTAGTGATATCCAATAAACCACTTGTGTATCATAACATACATAGCTCCTAGAATATTGGTGAACAACATCTAATCCTTAATATAGTATGAATAAATATATAGCATCCATCACCTACATAGTATTAGTGATAGCTAACTACCCATGTACCTATATCAGACTTGACTCTAACACGTGGGTCCATCTTATAACAAAGTATGCATAATCAAGATATCACAAGGATCCACATGTACTTGGTAGGTTGTATTTATTTTATATACAAACATAAATTGATCGATAAACCTATACACATAGTCTCATAGGTTTCTAAAAGCTATAAATATACTATATTCAACAATGCTCACTATTGCTTTTCCACTATTTGTAATGGAAATTATAAGGAGATCTATCTTTAATTCAACATATATCCATGCTAATTAATATTTATAATAGCTAGATCATCCACACATATTAAGGGTTGTTCAAACCATTAGATGAGAATGGCTTTATTCAACATAATCTACAAACACAAAGTTTGTAGGCTTCTATATCTCATTCATAGCAATGCCATATATAAGCTTATCATGCTCCTATTTCTTGGAAGAACATAATTCACTAAGTCCTTAGCCTAACATATACCAAAAATATACTTCTCAATGATCCAAGACACATTGTCATAATGTTCAACACATAAATTCTAATTATTTTAGTTCTAGCAGATCTCTAAGAGGCATTCTCATACATTCACATTAGAAATAGACCATATAAGTGAGTTAGTTTATGAGGAAGACCATAGAAGGGATTAAAACCATCTAGTGCAACAAATCACAATTTACCAATGGCCAATCTAAAATATTCATTGTTCCTAAAGTTTTATTAAGTAGTAATTAAACTTAAAATTCCTAAATTCTTATTTCATATCTCAACGGAGTTCTTTTAAATGATTCCCAAAAAATAAAAATTCTTACTAGTATTAAAAATCCAAGCATGTTCCTAGTTTAACAAACATATCCTAAAGATTTTTCATCCAAGGGCATCAATATCTCAAATTAAACCTCACCCTATTATAATTCATAACTCAACATGAACCTCTTAGAGTCCCTTACAAAATCATCTCATTAAAACATAGGCTAGGTTAATTACTTATAAATAATAAAAAATCAAATTGTGACAATTTCATAAAACTCATAATGCTTAAAAATCTAAAGTAATCACTAGTGCAAGTCTCCACACATACCCATTTGGATAAATAGAGTTGTATACTAGATCTCTTTAAACCCTTTCAAATTTATCACTTGGTATGAAATATTTCATTTATTTATGATAATTATTACATCATCCCATGTTAAGTATACAATTGTATACATATATATAGATCAACTAACACTAATACCCACTTTATATGAAAGTCTTATTATAAAAAAAATAGGTTTCATTGTCCCACCCAATTTGAACCTTACAACAATAAAATCCATACACAAAAATTATGCATATTAATCAATATAAGATAGGCATGGTCATATCAAAGCATAGAGAAAAAAGAAATAGTTAATATATTGTCACAATACAAAAAGTATGCAAAAATACTTTTATGTCTCCAAGTGGAGTCCAAACATAATATGATCAATGGTATCAAGTATCATAATCATATTATATTATATATATTTCGTGACAAACCATATCATGCATCAAGAAGCATGCATAAGAATCCTCTAAGGTTCAAGTGACATACAATAATAATTATAATATTTCTTTAGACATAATTGATACTTAATTCATATCAATATACTGGGAAACACTATATCCATTAGATCACCATATGAAGATATATGCCCAATAATTTTACTAATATTAATATTCTTAACTTTTTAATTTTTTATTTCCTTACGGTGAAACCAAATTATTATATTGGTATAATTCATCATCTATATTATATTTGCACTTGGTAATTATAATAAATGTGACCTTAATGGTTAGTACTTGTAATGAATCCATATAACAATGATATATTTATAAATAAAAACATATAATCTTATTATTACAATTTAACCCAAATCTTCATGTGCATGGTCATAGTAGAATACTATATAGGGATAAAGTTAGTGAAGTCTAGTATAAAAGGAATCCCATGTGAATTATGTACCCTAAATACATATAATTGGTCAATTTCACCAAAATCATCCTTGACCATGGTTTAGTCAAAAAGACATAATGATTGCATATTTAATACAATAAATTTGAATGACATAATATTAATTTACATGTATTTAACTCGTATATGGAAACAAGTCACCTACACATGTAAGTGCATTACAACTATACAATATAATATGAGCACAACTCACAAAAATACCTAGAGTTCTTCAAAAATAATATCCCTTAATCTCAACTTCTAAAATCTCTATGCATATATCAATGATGATAGTAATGCTATCAAGTTATAGTTTGAAATGCCATGATCTTGATATAACATTTATATGAATTTAAAATTTCTACTAGTTAGTCAACCAATACTCATAAATTTGATGACCAAATCCTTATTTAACATTCTATAAAATATAGACATTCATTTTCTTTTATTTTAAACATTAATACTATAGTAATAGAGCACCCAAAATAAACATTAGTAATGCTAATTTACAACCATAGTATACTATGTACATAGTAGTAAATACATCCCTCTAATAATTTTTTTATCCTCAAGATAAAAAAGAGTATAATAACATCTCCCCATTTTAAATAACAAATGTAACATTATTCAAATACAATCATGACAAAGATCTACTCATAATCCTAGTGAAATTCATACAACCAGATTCAATGAGTGTTAACTCAGTAATACCATCTATAATAATATCCATAACCTAAGATATTGGTCACATAAAATATAGAGATGCCATGAACATGTAAGAAATTGAAAGGAGATCTAGCCTAAATGAGTTAAACTAGATCAATTCTCTTTCACCATAAACAATAGGGAGCCAAAATTAACAAAGTAGTACTATTTGGCTATTGTCATCAAAGGAGAACCAAATAGGTTGGTTAGGGTTTTGGTCCCTATTTTTGTGTGTGTGTTGTTACTAATATGATGATTTATATTAAAATAGGTTCAAATTAGGATCAGCTGAACTAAGTGTAATAGAATTTCTAGAACTTACAGAACGAAATGAACAAAATAGAAAGTGGATTTGGGTAAGAGATACAAAGAGGAATTTGGCACTGAAATCTAGAGAAGAATTGGCAAGATAGGGAAGTTGGGTGCCCTAATCTAGAAGTGTTGAAATCTACGATTTTAGAACCTACATAGGTGTACCAATGTCTAAAGATATCTAACAACAAAAATTAGAATTCAAAGCCTGATATAGCTCAAGTAATCATTATGACCTAATTTGTTGATGACGAGTCCTTAAAACATGCATTGGGGTTTAGGATCCTTGAGATGTTAAATCCACTTCAATATGTAGCAAACCTATAAATCTACAAAATAGTTAGAGGGAGAAAGGTTGTTCCATATAGGGGCTTGCCTTGGTCAAACCCTATTTTAATGTTCCCACCTCCACAATAGCTATGATGATAGATGATAAAGAGTGTGTGCTCTCAAGGGACTAGAGGCAAGACAAATAAAAACTGATAATGAAAACATAAAAGGGGTTACTATTTACGACACTAGATTTAGCCCCCACTTTAGTGAGGGGATGAAACTACATTTGTACTCACACTAAATTATGAAGAAGATATATATATTTATCAAAATGATAAAGAGGTAGGATTACTCCAAGCTAGGAGATGTGATAGCCTCGAGATATAGGATCCTATAAAACTACAGTGTTAAGATAAAAGGTCACAAACATAAATATATCACACACAAGATGAAAAATTCAAATATATATGACACATACATTGAGAAAACAATAGAGTGTGCACAAAGCATACACAAATAATACATGCATCATACCCAAAGCATACATGAATTATACATAAAAGAATAAAACATAAATAAAGAGAAAATAATACAACAACAATGTTAGTACATAAGTCTCAAGAAAAAAATTTGATTCAAGGTAAGGACACCTCAATATGAAAGGTTGTTTCAATTCCAAGCATCATCCCCCAAATACAATAAACATATAGAGGAATTATAAAGGGAAAAGAGACATGTAGCAATTCGATCGATTGCTTCAAAGGAATAATGCATACAAATAGATAGGGAGAAATCAATACAAAGAAAGAAGGGTACATGACTCTAGAACCATCTTACTTTGTCACAAGGGGTCATGCATGTTACAAAGCCCACATGGATCATAGTCTGGAAATTTTTGCTGTCCTAGGTGACCATGGATGAAGGGCACATGAATTGGAAACCAACTTGCTCTATCACTAGGGGTCATAAACATAACAAAGCCCCCATGGATTATAGGCTAGTAAATTGTGTTATGCTAAGTGACCATGGATGTGACAAATTAAACCCTATAAAGCACATAGGATATCAATTTTTCTTATGCTATGTAGACTATAGAGTACATGGATTAACAAGATAGCAATTTGTGTTATGCTAGGTAATCATGTATTGTTAACACCTTAGTGAGAATATAAATGAACATCATAGGGGAAAAATACAAATCATGCCTCAGGGAGTGCACAAATGAATAATGAATTGCAAGGGAAAAATTGATAATCACACATCAAAGAGTGCACAAATGAACAATGTCTTAGGGGACGAACTAATAGTCACGCCTTAGGGAGCAAAAAAATGAACATCTCAGTAGATTAATTAGTAATCACACCTCATTGGGCACACAAATGAGCAATGTCTTAGGGGATGAAGTAATAATCAAGCCTAAGGGAGAACAAATATAAACAATGTCTTAAGGGATTAATTAATAGTCATGCCTTAGGCAGTGTATAAATAAACATCATCACAAGAGATTATTTGATAACCACACCTTTAGGGGCATAATAATAAACACCACCATAGACAGGTCATATCAATAAGACACAATTCAAGTAGCATGAATGGATAAGGATGCATGTGTGGATGCATAAATGGATAGGTGATATGGCCCCTTTAAAATAATAACATATTTACTATGTTGATATTTTAAGGAAAAGAAGGGGTGAAGGAAAAGGAGAGGGGATCCTTAAGAAGGATTCACACTTAAAAAACCAATTATCCTTGCATGTAGTACATAGGTGAGGATAGTTCCATGCTAGATACCATTGTGTTTCTATCATAAATAAAGTATGGTTTCATATATGATTGTACCACCATGAATGGAAATGAGCAAACACATGGAGCTACAAATGCCACATAGTGAGGAGCAATACATAAGAATTTTTTTTATCATTTAGAATGAACTGGATAAGGGTAAGACCCAATGTCACGTGACGAGCCAATAGGTGCATAAAAAAATGGAATAGTGATAGCACTAGAGTCAAGAAAATTTTGTATTTTATTGTCCAAGGTGTGATATTCACTATTGGAATGACTAAGCACTTAATGATATGCACAAGAAGAACGATTTTTTTGATCATGTTTATGAAATTTCTTACATGTTGAAGGAGGAAGAGTAATTGAGTGAGATTTGAGAAGCCTCAGTAAACTATAATTTTTCTTAGATAAAGGATGAGGAACAAGAATAAATCCCTTCTATTGTGAATAAAGGTTTTATTGCTTACAATAGGAAGATTTAGGTACATAAAACAATGGACCTGAGTGGGCGTAGAAAAAGGAGAAGGAAAGTAATGTAAATCCTCTTTAGAAAAGTGTAGTGTAGCTTTCATAGGAACTTTAACTCCTTGTTAAATCATTAGCATTTTATCCAAGTTTAGTAATAATATTGAAACCAATCCCATAACGTATCTCCAAAATGAAAAAGGAGGAGAGGCCATATTCATAATCTTGTCTAAATGAGAAGTATGATCACATTTTGAAGAAGATGTGATAAAATTGACATGAGAAGAAGAATCAATTATTTTGTAAGAATGAAAATCCTTATTGAGTAAAAAGATGTTAGGATGGAGAGGGCCAATATCATATTAAACTAGTCCATAAGGAGTAAAAGCTAAAAATCCCCCATCATCATTGAGATTTTTTTTTAGAAGTACAAGGCACATTATTGTGGAGTCATGGTGTTATAGGTTCTTTATTGGAATCATAAGTATAACTCATATTGATCGGATTTTGATTAACATCTATCCTTGGGGGATTCAATGTGAATTTGGACTCTTCATCTATACACACCATGTTGTGAAGAGGAAGATAAATTGAATGACGAGCAAGTAAAGTGATGTTAAGAAAGGTATTATTGTATCCTCTTGTACCAAAATGTCCTCCTGAGTAGGACATATCTTGGGATAGGGACAGGTGTTAGCTTCATCATCACTTGAAGAAGGGATACCAAAGGTTAAAAAGAAACATCTATAAATGACCTAAGAAAATAAGAGAATATTTTTTAGAAGAAGGCAATGACAAGACATATATGCTGATGTAATCTTAAATGAATAGGTGTTTTAGGTTTTATTTTTTTGCAATAACATAAGAGAACAAGAATTGCAATGCTTTGATAAACTACAATGCTTGTAATAGTAAATAAGATATTCAAATAATAAAATACTAAAATCAAGTAACTCAAATTTGATAATATATGTGATTGAAATAAAAAAATATGCAAATTTAAGTTATGTCAAGTTCAACAAAATGTAAGATGGTGAATGGAGATACAACCTAAATGACTTAAACTATATCAATTCTCTTTCATCATAAATATTAGGGAGCCAAAATTAACCAAGAGGCACTATTTGGTTGCTAACCTGAAAGGAGGTCCAAATAG
This sequence comes from Sequoiadendron giganteum, assembly GCA_007115665.2. Lineage (NCBI taxonomy): Eukaryota > Viridiplantae > Streptophyta > Pinopsida > Cupressales > Cupressaceae > Sequoiadendron > Sequoiadendron giganteum. The sequence goes on from CM021105.1 coordinate 395,650,618, forward strand.
GTTGATTAAGGTTTTGGTCCCAGTTTTTCTTTCTGTGTGTTGTGATTGATATGATGAGTTGTATTGAATTAGGTGAATTAGGATCAAATCAACTAAGTGTAACATAATCTTAACTATTTAGATTTATCACCTCATTTAGGTAAAGGGCATGATAGGGTCTACAATAGGGATGCTTGTACCATTGTGTAGATCGACAAACCACAACTTTTTGGGCCTTGGTTGGGTAGAGGATGCTTTTCATTGCTCCATGTGTTAGCCCTATTAACGATGAGGTTGGCATTTATTCCTAACATGAAGCAATTAAAAATATTGTTGATATTGCAGTCCAAGCTCAAAAAATATCTACAAATCATGTGGGTCAATACTTGATAAGAAATCCATGTAGCTCACCTATTAATTTAGATTCATATTCCATGACAAGAATCCCATCTCCAAATGATATAGACCACATTGCATATGATGTCTAGATTATGATGGATATAAGTTATATTATTTGATGGCCTAATGAGAGCTTACCATGTGATCTCATCACAATTGCGGATCCCCTTAGTATATGTTCATTCATTTTTGGGTCAGTGTTATGTCAATTTATATCTACTCTTGTAGTTCAATCCCAACATTCTAATATCAGTCCTACATCTAGATCATTTGGTGGGGGACATGAGATACATACCAACCATTCTACCACTTTGACATAGGTGCATCCACCTACTGATGATTATTTTTCTATAGGTTCTCACTCATTTTTTGTTATAGGTGCTCTGACATCTCCTATTGCAGGCACTTAGATATCTATTGATACACTCGAGTAGACTATGAGAGGTCTAGGTTCTATGAAGATTCTCTCTTTAGGTTCGATGTCCTCTCACTTGCATAGTTTTCTACACACATCATTGTTAGATCTAGTCACATAAAGTACTATAGGGGAGTTGGGGGATTCACAACATTGAATATACAAAGGCGATTTAGGTACATGTATATATAATTTTAAAGTTTTTTAAGTTTTAAAGAAATTTGCATGTACTTGTAAGTTCATTGGAACTATATAACACATTAATATAAATTATATAGTTCAAATTTATTTTTTGATGTATTCATGCATATGTGTCTAGGTGGAGGTAACATGTGTTACTCCTAGTTTGAGGGTAGAGGGTGTATGCATGCGTTCTTCACTTGACCATGTCAGTGGATAGGTGAACTTTAATTTTCATCTAAGTTAATGTGTATAAGTAAATGATCAATTTTTCATGTGTGTGTATATATATTGAATATAATTTTTAATAATTACACTTTTATATAATGTAGGGTGATCCCACAATACTGGTTTACAATTTTTGACCAAACAAGACATTCAATTAATTTTTTCTAACTAAATCTTCACTTTTGGGCACCTATAGTGGCTAAATCGTGAGGAATTTGAAGATGATGCAAACTAGAGATTTGTGACATTTTGTTTGTAGATTCTAAATATTATTTTTGTCAAAATTTTTGGAATCAGATTACACTTCTTTTTCCATCTCCTTCAAAAACTATTTTTTATCAATAAACACCATTTTTAAGAAGTGATGCTCACTGTATACAACATAACTTTTTTTCTATGAAGGATACAATTCTAGTTTTTTTGAATTTAGATTTGTAACTACGATATCTAACCCTTTCATTTGGTTTCATAAGTTTTTTATTCAATATTTTTTCCTTACTCAAGTTTTGAAGTGAAACCAATTACAATTCCGACATAGGCAGACCATATACAACATAATTTATTTTGTATCGAAATTCATTTGTTTTACTAGATCAAGGACATCAATAACTAGCCTGCACATATTTTTCAGAATTTTATTTTGATAATCTGCTATTTTTCCACTTGTGTAGAACAAGGAGCTTGATTTTCGGTGAAAACCTATGTTTAATCAAACTAAAAAAATCATAATAAAACCAAAACATATTAAAATTATATTCGATGGATAGCTCGTTTTGAGGAATACCACCATCTAGTTGGGTCTGTGAAGTCTCCTCCATTTTCATCCTCAACTCGAGCTTTGAAGGGAAAATTTTTGTAGAAATTTGGTGCTAGAGGGGGAGAAGGGGGGGAGCAGGGGGGTTCAAATGAACCTAGGTTCAAGTGAACCCCCTTGGAGGTTTTCTCAAACCAGGTTTCATTCAAACCCAGGTTCGATCAAACCCATCTTTTCCATTGTCTTCATAGAAAAAAAATGCATAAAAAGTGGGACCCATCATTTAATATGGTTCACTTGAACTAGGGCCCATTTGAACCCCTTTTGGGTCCATTCAAACACCCCAATTCGTGCGAACCCCTAAAAAGCAATTTTTTTTCTTAGGAGCATTTTTGCAATTTTGCTACCTCACTGGAATTGTAAACCAATTTTGTGGGTTTACCCTGTAGTAACATAAAAAGTATCCCTTTTTCATTAATTTGGAAATAATTAATATTAAAATGAGCCTAATTTTTCCTTGATTTAGTGTTGTAATGTGTTTTACAAATTCACATTAAGTTTAGGGCCCTTTTAAACTAAATGGACTTAAATGTGCCTTATTTAGGGTGTTGTAAAGTCTACCTTTACACTTTCACATTAATCTAGGGCTTTATTAATTAATTGAGGTTAATTTTCCTTAATTGGCCCCTTTAATTCAAATCCAATCCTAATTAAATGCAAATTATGAGGGATAAAACTTGACATTCATAAATACTATTACACAACACTTAATTTTAGAAGGTGTGTCCTAGGTAGGTGAACTAGGACCCATTCGCCACATGGCGAATGGGTCCCCACCTAGTCCTATGATCCTATTTTTACATGACATTACACATTGTCTGAAGTGTTTCCTAGGACCCATTCTCCACATGGTGAATGAGTCCTCACTTAGACCTAGGAGCCCTCCTTGAAATATGTTTTTGGCAGTATTTTAATGATTTGAAATCCATAATTCAATGTTGGCTTGTGATATTTGAATTTTAAGAATTACTAATAGGATATATATAAATATAAGGTTATTTCACTATGTTTCATAACTAATATCTAAGCAATTTAAGCGATCTCAAGAGTATCTTCACAAGAGCATTGATAGAGAATTCAAGAGCATTTCTAAGGCATTCAAGGGAAGATTTGTAGAAGAATATTGCAGCAATCAAGACTCCCTTTGTCATGTCAAAGATTTGGTGCATCATGCATGTTGTTGTGCTAATTTGTTGATGTAGCATTCAAGATCTAATCAAGTATTCAAGGAAATTGTTTCACATTCAAGTTTCATGATCAAGATCTACATTCATTGAGGACACTTCATGTTAGTTTGCAGATTTATGCAAGGTTCAATTAAGGTGTGGTGAGTTGTGACATTGCATTTGTTCATTCATATTCCTTTCATGCTTTTATTCATTTTAAGGTTTAATTACCAAAATGGGGTTTGACTTGGCCTAACAAACAACATTTTTCTCCTGTTTGATGTGTGATTGCAGGTTTTAGGTTGAAAATCTATTGGAGAGAAAAATTGCAAAAGTTGTCAAAGTTGCAAAGAAAGTTGTCAAATCATGGAAACTGAGCTACAAGATTTATTTTTGGCTTTCCGATAGTGCTCGACTAGAATTTGGGAGTGTAGACTGAGAGGAACAAAACCCAAAAACTAATTTTCAAGAACCCTAGCCAAGACCCATTCACTATAGCCTGAATGAGTCCTCAATTTGGTCTAAAAACACTTTTTGCAATAAGTAGAAAACATTCGACCCTCTCTAAATCTATCTTTTTACTAGTATTTGGGTTAGATTTGATTTTTGTAACCCATTTACACATTATAGCACATATATTGAATGAAATTAGGTTCATCATTTTGTTTCATTATGGTGAACCTCATTTCCTTCTTTTCATATACGTATATATGCAGGGATCGATACATTTATCAAAGTAGGATTAACACTTGATGGTTGCTCGACTAAGAGCCGACATGATGACCCAAATACTAGCTGAGGCACTATTTTATACATTTTTATTGTTTTATGTATATATTCTCTAGAAAATGTATATTTTATGTTTGAGATCTATCATATATATGCATGTGAACATGTTATGTTTATGAACTTATATTTCATATCTACTCTAGACATATTTATATCAATTCAAAAAAATTGAGTTTATGTTTATGTTTTAGATCTATTGATGTATGTGCACATGTACATTTATGTTTGTGATCTATATCATAGATGACATTTGTGTTTATGACTTCTTATGTTTCAGATATGTATATACGTATGTTTATATATGTAAATATAAGATATCATGTATCTCCCAAGGACGCAATTTATGTTTATGTTTATGTTTATGAACGTATATTTTGAAAAGAGTGATAGCTACATATGTATACATGATATGCAATATAAAATTTGGTTAAATAGATATATATATGTACATGTGTATAATTTTATTCAATTTATAGGTTATAAGTAATACAAAGTCCCATCTACATGTAATATATAGAAAATATGGCCACATATAACAAATAATGTAAATCCATCTTGGAATGTGGAAGTAATATAATATAAATCCATCTTTGTATCTTAGTTATGCCTAAGTTCTAGTGAAAACTAGTGATGGAAACATGTGGATTTCTATTACAAAAATGAAATTCAAGTTATATCGGTTGATATTATCATTAACCATGTTGAGTTGTTAGAGAATTATTATTATTTTCTTTCATTGGGAATCTTACAATCTAATAGCTTGTAACCAAAAGAACATGTAGGTCTCATAGCCTTGGTCTGAAACTCCAAGGAATATACTTATTTTTTGATCCTCAGGTTGGAAATACCAAAGCTCTGTTACCAGTTGTAATGCCCCTATTTGGGATATTCCTTAATTTAGGCATGTAAAATAATATTAAACACAAAAAACTGATATTAGTAATAATAAGTATCAAATTATTGGTAATATTCAAATTAATACATAAAATAGTATAATATTGAGAGCAATACATCATAGCTAAAACATCATAATCTTTAGATCAATAGTTTAGAACATCATTAACATTTGAATTCAAAATATCTTAATGCCATTAAAGGTTATTCCAAAGCATATTCCTATAGCCAATCATATTAAGAATTCACTTGAATTACTTACAAATCATAATCTCAAGGATGGTTGTCCTTGTATTGCAAGAGCATGGGTGGATAATTGTCCCTTCACCTCAAGGTGGCATACTTGAGAAGACCCTCAAGCTTGATAGCAATCATATGCCTCCCGACCACATGAGTGTTGCATCTCAAGAGTTGTGTGCTCGGGAATTCCCTTTCAAGACTAGGAGCACTCATCCATCTCCTAGCCCATGAACATGGCAGGATCTTAGGTCCATACCATACCTCATTTCCACCTTGGAGGTTCTTTATCCTCCTTAATCAAGCCCAAGAGAACTCATTTGCCTCCTAGCCCACAAGTGCTACATTTCAGGGTGGTGTGCTTTATAAGATACATGAAGACTACTTCCCTCAACAAGCCCAGGAACACTCATACACCTCTTGGCCCCACGACCACTGCATCTTGAGGGTGGCATACTTGATGAATGAAAATGCAGTACTTCCCATCCCATGAACCCGAAAGGTTGATCAACCTCCCTATTTGTAAACACTTCTATAAATTTAGAATAGATCACTAAAGGAATCTTATTATATTAATTGTTAATCAAATATAATTTCATTATGCTATTATAATACATATACATTTATATTTTAAAACTTACTACCTAATAATATTCTAGCTAAAAATAATATGTATTTCCAATAGATCTCCTATATTTCAATTTCTTATTTTATTTTTCCAATACACTTCCATGATGCTTTCTCCACAAGGAAACAATCTCCCTCTTATATCTTATTATTGAGGGAGTCACAACCTTTCATATTTGGAGTCACAACCTTTCTTATTTGAAAGAGTCACAACCTTTCTTATTTAAAAGAGTCACAACCTTTCATATTTGAAAGAGTCATGACCTTTCACATTAAGAGTCACAAAATTTCACATTAGGAGTCACATCAAATTTATTCTTAATTGATTGTTTGAATAATTTTATGGATCTTTTTCTCAAATGAAATTCTCTCCCTTTTATATCTCAAGTTTGAGGGAGTCACACCTCTCCACATCAATAGTTACAATTCTTCATATTTTGGTTGACCATTCTTAACATCTTATTTATTTAATTCCATAATATTAATTACCTTTAGTGATTTATGTTGAAACATAGGTTGCAAATATTTAGGAATAAAGCAAGACATTACATATAACTCAATGCATCTTCATGATTTGGCATGATTGATCATGATAGATCCTTGCACATAAATTGGTTCATTCTTCTTGATATCTTGCAAACTTGAATTTGATTGATGAAAGTGTTGCAATAATGCTTCTAATTTTTCCCTTGGCTGATTTTAGGATCTTCAATTTGCTCAATAGATTTCTAGCTCTCTTTAGGAATTCAAATGATGAAAAACGATATTATTTATATGCAATTATTATAATTTCTTGAAAATGAAATATCAATAGCTAACAAAAAAAATTGGAAATTCAAATAATAAATTATCGATATCAACATATTCAAATTTGGGGACAAATTAGGTGGTCTAGGGTGCAATGCACCGTAGAGTAGATCCACCTTTTTTGGTGTCTAAAAGTGTCAAGGAAAAAATATTAAATGTATAATTTGATTTTCCATGTTTTATTTTCCAAGAATAAAAATGGAAAATTAATATATAATTATGTCCAACAATATAGGGGGGAGTAAAACCTAGTGTGAAATTGTCAAGGGTGACAATTTTCAATGCTACAACAACCATGAGGAATGACATAGAATTTCCTCTCATTACAATGGATGTTGTTGGAAAATGAGAATGTTGAATATAGGTTGTGCTCTATTCTCCTCCACATGCCTTTCTTTGTTGTCTCCTTGCAAATCACACCATGTGTTTCCAATATTGTCTTCTCATGCCATCATAGGCACAAAACAATCATATCATTTCTTGTAATGTAGAAAAATGTATCCCTTTACATTTTCACACTTGTTTGGGCCCTCCTAATTGAAATGGAATTAATAGTTCCTTAATTCAGTGTTGAAAAATCTATCCCTTTAAATTTTCACACTTTCTTGGGCCCTCTTAATTAAATTGGGCTTAATTATGCTTTAATAATCCCTATTTTACATCTACAAGCCTAATAAATTACATTTTCTAAAGGGGAAACCCGACAAAAAATAATGCCAACAAATAAAAAACACCTTGAGCAATGCGTGTTCCAAGAATAGGGACTTGAGACCCATTTTCCCATGGGTGAATGGGTCCTCCCTAGGCCTTGGAACCCATTTTTAAAACATGTTTTGTTATTATTTTTATCATCCCAAATTCAAATTTCAAATGTCATCTTGTAATGTTTAATTTTTGAGAAATTAAGGATAAATGTCTATAAATAGAAGGTTATTTTATCAAATTATTATTATATTTCAAGATCACAATTGAGAGAACTTCCACAAGAGATAATATTATTGTCAAGAGCATTCAAAAGTAGATTTATCAATAATTTATTGAAGCATTCAATATCTCAAGCATCATGTCAAAGTTATGTTCATTCAGGCATGTTTTCGTTGCTAACATTGTGATTTAGGTTTCAAGATCTAATCCAAGCATTCAAGTAAAATATTCAAAGCAAGATTCAAGTATCAAGATCCACATCCATTGAAGCCATTTCATGGAATATCCATATCAAGATTTCAAATTTCTAGAGGTTCATCCAAGCGTTTGATGAGTTGCAACATTGAGTTGTTCATTCATCATTCCTTTCATGCTATTTCATTTCATTTGAAGGTTTAATTACCAAAACTGGGTTTAACCAAGGAAAAACCCCATTCAACAAAAACAAAAGAAATTCCCATCGTGTTTGTGTTGCATATTTTAGGTTGAAGGAAAATTGAAGATTGGAGATCTCTAAATTGGAAAATTATAAAAGTTGTCAATGTTGCAAGAAAAGTTGTCAAGATCATGGAAACTTAGATCTCGGGCTCATTTTTTGTCATTTTCACATAAAACTAGTGGGAAATTGCATTTCAATTTTGTATTTAAAGGCTCCCAAAAATTCAGCTCAAAAAGTTGTCTTACCTGACCCATTCACCATTTTTGGATTGGGGGGTCCTAGACACTTTGCAACTATTTTTGAACACTCTGCAATAGATTTTGAGGTAAGTTTCAAGTGTCTTCCACTCATCCAATTTGCATAAAATTGATTTTTTTTGTTGGAGTTATGTTGCATCTACATGAATTAGGTCTTAGGTTATAGATTTGAGGTTATTTGCTATCCTATTTTCATCTCCCAAAAGTGTTGTCTAGTCATATTTACCTCGTCCACACACATAAAGTAAATTTGTAGATCTTCCATAGAATTGACTCACCTAAGGGCTAAAAGTGAATTCTATTTTGGAGGATCTCATTTCTTGAATAATATAGAAAATAGGTAGGTTGATTACACCCCATTTTTCCCTTTCTGTTTATAGTAAGTTTGGTGAAACATTCCAAATTTAGTATAAAAATCTATGTGTTTTGAACCCTACCCTATTTTTCTATGCTTCATTTCTATATATGTCTATTCTCACACAAGAATCATATGCTTCCATGATAGTTCTACACCATGCCTTCAAACACCCTCTTTTTATCTCTAGATCTAATACCAAAATATCCTTGCACAAGAAAAGGAAAAAGAGAACAAAAATAGGGGAATGAATTAGAGATTTTAAATGTTGAGGTAGCACCATATGCAAGGTTTACTTGTTGTAGAGTAAATATGAAAAATGAGTACATTGGTAGTTGGGATCAAGTAATCCAAGAGAAATTCCCACAAGGAGGATTGAGTACATATTAAAAAACTAAGTCAAAGATGAACATAAAGCTGATATTAAACCTAATAAAATTATCAAATAGAAAATTGTAATCCTACACATAGCATAAGTATTCAATAGATGTAAACCTTATATAAAATGAAACAAGTATGGATAAATACCCCAAATAATTACTTTTTATCACTTTTGTTATCTTCAACATCAAGAAATTAGAGACCATGATAAACACCCATAGAAATCTATACTAGAAAGGAATAAAAGCTCTTGCACCATGTCATTCACCTTCCTAATGATCCAAATGTAAACCTCTTGATCTTATTTATTCAAATCCAAGATGAAATTGTCGAAAAAATCCTAAAGTGGATAATGTCTTGTGCTATACATAATACCTGGGGTAGCCTCATATTTCAGTAGTAATTCCTAATAAAAAATCCCTCCAACTTCCAAGTCACCAACCTTCACATCATAATCCATGAGTGCACTACGAAAAACTTCACAATACCTACATCTCGATAGATATCTATACCATTGAATGAAAAAAAAAAGGCACTAGGGGAAAGGATCTAATAGTTGAACATGTTCTAATACTTGTTATATCATTTGTTGATTTATTGTCCAATATTTTTAACAATATTGCACCAATAGTTGTGACTTTAAATTTGTTAATATTAATCATGAGTACCCATAACTGAATGAAATGTATTCCTTAGATGTAAAAAAAAAAACAAATCATGTTACATCACATCAACATAGTAATAAAACACGACTTAGTGCACAACTATCCCTCTAAGATTATTTTGAGCTATTTTAGACACCTCAACAAAATGCATCTTGGTGTGACATCTGTAAGATGCCAAACGTATGTAGAAGTAAATGACTTACAAAAGATTTTGGTTTCAACACAACTCTAGTTTTATTGTGCAAATAACTCGGAATTGATTTTAATAACGGTGTAATAAATGAAGAAACAGTTGAATCGAATGGAACCCAAAAAAAATCACTACCCCTTAATGATGTAGTCTTGACATAAATAAATAAATAGAGCAATATGCAAATTTGAAGTGTTCGACTAAGACAGTTGATGCATAAGTAGTTACAAGGATGAATATAAATATTGATCACAAAATAAGCATTGAATTGAACACACACAATATCATCACCTGACTCATAGAGAGCTTAGACAACATGTAGCAAAGAAACTAACATATTTATAGATAGATACAGGTTGACTCTTTAGGTCCCAATTGCAATATCTTCATAATTGAGCTTCTACCTATGAATATGGTGAATGAAACTAGGATGGTGATTCATCCCACCTTGAAGTAACCCATAGAGATTGTCGCCTCCTGTAGATTTACAACATATGCATCCAACTTCCATGATCTCCAAAATAAAACATACCAATATAAATAGGAAGTCGATGGTGCTTTCCCAAGTGGGTCAGCCAAATTGGTCCAGAGTTTATTAAATTTAAATGTTATTATTTAATAATTTAAAATTATTTTATTAGTTAATATTATTTTAAATATTATTATCATTTTAATATTATTTTTAAATATTTAATAAATTTAGATTATGTGTTTAAAAACTCTATTTCCCTCCAGTTTGAAAATAGATCTCAACCAGGGATGAGGATATGACAATCCTCCCCGCCCAGATGTTGCTTGCTCTCAAGCAACTTCAGGTTCGAACGCTTGAAGATCTCTACTCCTTCCCATGACCTCTCCATCCTCTTGGATGAAACTACCTTAGGGCCTCCCTTGGAGAGACCCCAATGAATGACCTCCTTCCCAATAGATTTGAACTTCAACTTTATAGTTTGATAGTTTTTTGTGTACTCCCCAAGCAAGTGTAACCATTGCACTCCCAAAACCATATCTAACTCACCAATGCCAACTATGTAGGAATCATCCTACATCTTGTGTTGACCTAGGTTCAACTCCATCTATTGAATCCATTGAGTGCATGAAATAGTCTAACCATTTTCTACTATCACATTAAATCCTTCAAAGTCTTTATCCCTTAGGCCCATCCTAGGCACTAACCCTTCATCAATGAAATTATGAGTGGATACACTATCTATTAATATTGTTACCCTTTATCCTTGTAAGTCCCCTTTGATACAAAGAGAGTGATACCTTGGTGCTCCTGAAAGGGTTGTAAGAGTACCTCCCAAATGTCCTCCCTTCAATGTCACCAGGTGCTAATCCTCATTATTAACACCCTCGGGTTCACCTTCTCCCTCCTCAATATCATCATCAGAGACTACCTCAATATAGTGGATGTGTGCTTTCTACAAACACATGTGAACTAGTTCCCAAGGCTCCCTAAAAGTGAAGCATAACTTTTTCCTTTGGAGCTTGTTCTTAGACAGTTCAATCTTGATAGACCTTAGTGGTAGGGTCGTTGATTCAATATTAATCTCATGTGGTGGATTCTATTACTACCCTATTGGTGCATTCTTGAACATAGTTTTATTCTTTATAGTGGAATCCTTAAGGCCTAAGGCTCATCGAATAGCCTCCTCTAATGATATTGGCTCTAAAGCCCTCACCAATCCACAAAAAGACACTAATTTCCCTTCTATGAAAATGAACATAAGTCTCCCATTTGTCACATCAGGAACCATAACAACAATCTTATGAAATTTTGTTGCATAATCATGCATAGTCCCATGTTGCCTTAGTCATGTCAATTCCCTGAAGTAAAATTTTGGATCTCTTCTATCAAACCTTTATATGAGATTTTGTGTGAAATCAACATCTGTAGTAACAAGGTTAAACCCTTGTGTCATGATGCCATGATGCCACCATTTGCAAGCCACACCTTCCAAATATAGAATGAAAAATTTGACTACTTCATCTTCGATCATAGGGCTGAGTGAAAAGTATGTATCCAATTTTTGAAGCCAAGCACGTGCACTAACATTTCAAGAACTATCAAATGTAGGAAGTGACATTTTACTTACTTTATGCTGGAAGTCTTTATTGGATCACTACATATGTTGCCTTCCTTCATTCCTTGGTCCATTCCTTGATCTAGCATTACTGTAATGTTCAAAGGGAATCTCTCTTCGAGTAATGGTGTCGTCTCATATAGTCCTCTATGATAGTAGCAAAATTAGGCTGATTCTACCCTTCTTGTGGTGCCTCTATCCTAGGCAAGAAAGTGGGCTGGGATGGTTTGAGAGTTGATTCACTTGGAGTTCTACTTAGATTTCTAGCTCTAGATAATTTTTGAGTTACCCTCTTTAGCATTGTTTGGCACCGATCTGTTGTTGGTGACTGTTGTTGGTAAGGTTTTGCATCATAAATGCATCAACATTTGATTTATTTGATCTTGCTTTTGTAGAAGTGCCTTTATCTCATCAATCTGATCATCCATATTCTTCTTACATCTTCCTCCTATTCCACTGTCACTTTTCTGAGTGGATGAATTAGTCTTCTTCCTCTCCCTTTCTATGGCTCTCAGGTCTCTTTGGTTGTATTGCATGCACAAAAACTATCCCACATGTTGGGAGGATTGTGGATCTAATACCACTGTAAGATACAAGTGTAGCTAGAAGTAAACCACTTATAGAAGATTTTTGTTTCAACACAACTCCATTTTTATTGTGCAAATAACTCAAAACTAATTTTAATAACAATGTACTAAATGAAGACAAGGCTGAATCGAATCAAACCCAAACAAAATATCATTGAATTGAATGCACATAATATCATCATTTGATTCACAGAGAGCTTAGACATTATGTAGCAAAGAAACTTACATATTTAAAGATAGATATAGTTTGACTCTTCAGGTTTGAATTACACAAAAATTGTGATTGGATCACTACTTGCCTGATAGGATAATAACTGGGCGTCCCAACCACAATATCTTTAGAATTGAGCTTCTACTTCTCCATGTGATCACACATAGATGTAGCGATAACCATTTGTAGCCAATAGAAATTATTATATATGCCCTTTCAATGGTGCATTCCCATTGTGAGGGAGTCCCTCATGATTCTCGTGTATCTCCTCCATGCACAGATATAATATTGGGTGGCATGATCCACCACTATTGTGCAATACCTATGCTCCTTACTATTGACTCCAATATCAACTTCACCTGTGAATATGGAAAATAGAATTAATATGGGGATGATAGTATATTATCAAGAAGAAACACACAACTTCAAGGTGAGGGATTCGTCCCACCTTGAAGCTATCCATGAAGATTATCACCTCCTATAGATTTCCAACATATGTGTCCAACTTCCATGATCTCTAGAATAAAATATGCCAATATAAATAGGAAGTCGATGGTGCCTTCCCAAATGGGTCGACCAAAATTCTCTAGATTTTATTAAATTTAAATATTATTTAATAATTTAAATTTATTTTATTATTTAATACTATTTTAAATATTGTTGCCATTTTAATATTATGTTTAAATATTTTTTAAATTTAGATTAAGTGTTTAAAAATTTTGTTTCCTTCTAGTTTGAAAATAGGTCTTAATTAAGGACAGGGACATGACAACATCATATTTGATGATGTGGCCCCAAAACCTTAGTTATAAGTAGGAGACTTGCCAAGTAAGCTGTAAATTTTTTGGAGTGATTTGAAATTGTCAAGTAGAATTTTGAGAGTGCAAAGTTAGGATGCTCAACTACTAGATCCTCTACCTTATGACAAATAATTCTTTTGGGGAAACTCTAACAATAAATTTTATCCCACCACCACACAAAAAAAATATTCAACCACTTTAGAACAATATATAGAGAACTTTATTAGCTTAATCAAATCATATTTGTTGACATCCATGGATTCCCATTTACAAGAAGCTAAAGCCAATTTAAATTGTTATCAATTGACTAGGCTAATTTTAGAATAAAATTGACTCAAGCCATTGGAGAAATCTAGCAACAACTATATATAGAGCAACGATTGAGAGAAATTTCATGCATTGAGCTACTACCCTTGAGATGATGCAAATACACATCCATTTTTCTATATTCCAATGTTTCCTTGTTTCATATTAACAATGAACTCATTATATAAACTATTATCTACCTTCCTTTACTTTACTAGAAACACAACAAAAATAACCATATTATTTAGTACTTATAATAAAATAACACTGCTATTATTTCAAAAATAATGTGCCTCCCTATCTCTTAGTAAAAATATTGAAAAGTTAGAAAAATATGTAGTGAATATTTTTTTTGTTAGTGGGCAGAGACAAAATACAAACATGTGAAATTCGTGTTGCTGCAGAAAATACTTCAATCCTTGCCAATATTTGATTACATATGCCTATTTTCTAGAGGACTTTGTATATTACATAGAAGATTCTAGATGATAGATGATATGTAAATATTTAATATTTTTTCTCCTTATCCTCTAACATTATTTAATATTTGCGTCGACAATTATTTAATATTGTTCTCTATTAAATATAGGCGGGAGAAATTAACTACTCCAACACTCCCCCTTAATTTCTACCACTAATTATATCAATATTTATAATACCCAATTTTTCTCTCAAATACTCAAGTTGTTCCTTTGTTAAGGCCTTTTTGAATATGTCTACCAATTGATCTTCAGATCTGCAATACTCTAGATTGATTTCTCCATTCTTCACCCTCTCGAATGAAGTGATATCTTGTGTCAATGTTCTCACTCTTATGAAAGACATGATTCTTTGATAGTATAATTTATAATTTAATATCACAATATATTGGAGTAGGTTCCCTTTGATCACGTGTTAAATCCATCAAAAATCTTCACATCCACACTGCTTGACATGTTGATGTACCTACCACATATTCTACTTCTATCGATGAGATTGTCACTATAGGTTGTTTTCTTGATGCCCATGCAATGATTGTTCCGAAGTGAAATACATGCCTTGAACTAATTTTTTGATCATCTATGCTCCCTACAAAATAACTATATGTATATCCAACCAACTCAAACTTATCTATTTCAGAGTACAATATGCCATATTCAATAGTTGTTGCAATATACCTCAATATTATTTTTCAAACTTGCCAATGTGAATCCTTGGGTGAGTTCATGAATTTGGATATCAAACTAACTCCTTACATAATATCTGGCCTAGTTTCTATGAGATACATCAAACTTCCAACAAGTCATTTGAATATGGTTGAATCAACATTGGACCCCTTATATTTTTTTATAATTTTTGCACCTATGGCTATTCAAGTAGATTTTGGATTACAATGTATCATTATAAACCTCTTCATTACATCCTTTGCCTATTTAGTTTGACAAATGAAAATCCCATTATCATTTTTTACAACTTCAATTCCTAGAAAATATCCCATTAATCCCAAATTTGTCATTTCAAATTCCTTTTTCATGGCTGATTTAAACATGTCTATAAACAAATCTCCAATAAATGTCAAATCATCAATATATAAATAAAAAAGGATTTAATTTAACCTTACTTTTTGACCTTCATGTATAGTGTAGGCTCATTGTTGTTTCTATTGAATCTATTGTCCATCATGTATGCATCTATTCGGCTATACCATGCTCTAGAGGTGCTTGTTTGAGTCCATAAAGTTCCTTTTTTAACTTGTATACCTTGTCTCTATGCCCACATACCTCATATCCTTTTGGTTGTTCTACATAAACTTATTTCTCCATAAAACAATTAAATAAGGCTGATTTGACATCCATTTGATAAAATTTCCAAGGTCATGTTGAGCTGCAATTGCTAATACCATTCTAACAATATCAAGTTTTGTTATGGGTGAAATTTTTTCATTATAATCAACTCTATATTGTTGTGTAAACCCCTTAGCTACTAACCTTGCCTTATATTTTTCAACATCCCCATTTGCATTGAACTTAGTTTTGTAAACCTATTTCACGCTTATGCATTATTTTCCTTTAAGAAAATATACTAACTCCCATGTGTCATTATTTTCAATAGATTCTATCTCCTTGTTCATTTTATTAATCCAATATTTTTCCTTAATTGCCTCCTCATAATAGATATGATCATGAGAAAATAAAGAAAATTTGATTGCAAATCTATTCCTTCTCCTTGATCATAATTTTTTTGTAAACTTTTAATTTTCTTACCTCTAATTCTTGATCTCAATGATGCAAGTGTAGGATTAGAATCATTACTTACTTGTAAATTAGGAGAGGAATGACTTGATGATTCATCTTATTCTCTTTGTGGACTTCTTGATGGAGTACCCTCTTGCATAGTATTTTGGTCACCTTGATTTTCTTGATATTTTTCTTCTTCTTCTTCTTCTTCACTATGAGGTTTTATTGTACCATTTGAAATTGATTTATCTATACTTCCATCCAAAGCTTCTTCTTCTTTGAATATAATATCTCTACTTATAATAACCTTTTTATTGATTGGATTAAACAACTTATAAGATTTTTATTGCTCACAATAACCAATGAAAATGCACTTCTCACCGCTATCATTCAACTTACTTCTTGTTTCCTTTGGCACAAATGCAAATGAAATGCAATCAATTTTTTTTGAAATGAGATACAATATTATACTTACCATTTCATGCTTATTGTGGGATCTTGTCTTTCACACTCTTTGTTAGACACCTTTTCAATATGTATACCACACAAGCTATTGCTTCAACCCAATATTCATTAGCTATATTCTTGCCTTTCAACGTGCTTCTTTCCATATCCATTATTGTTCTATTCATCCTTTCTGTGACATCATTCTGCTAAGATGTATAACTTGTAGTGGATTGTTTCTTTATCCCATGGAACTTGCAAATGTCTAAGAACTCATTTGATTTGTATTCACAATTTCTAAAGGTTCCAATGCTCTATATGACATTTCCTTTCAATAGGTTTCTCTATGTTGTTTTTCCAAAATACAAATATCACAAGAATCCATTGGTTCTTCAATTAGGTTTAATCCAAATTTACCATTTTCTTCTTTCATAATAAACATAATCCTTTGAAATGAAAATGACCATACCTCAAATGTCATACCCATGCTTGATCTTGACAAATTTTCTTGAAATTTGTATCAACTCTTCCTACCTTTTCACTCTTCATCTGTAGTGGAAACATCTTATTCTTTGTCATTTCAACCCTTGCAATTGCCATGTTACTAGGAGGTACATCAAATATAGTGCAAAAAATGTTTTCAAAAATTATTTTGCAACCCCTTTGTACAAGTTGACCAATTATTATGAGATTATGCTTCAAACTAGGTATAAAGTAAGCATCAAGAATGGACCTCTTACCATTATTTGTTACCACATTGATTGCAACTTTACCCATGATTGCCACTGTATCATTATTACCCAAATTTACCTCTGATTTGACTAAACTATCCAAGATTTTAGACAAATATATATTTCATATCATGTGATTGCTACACCCACCATCTAGAAATCAAAATTCACTTGAATTTTCTTGAGCTACATGACATGTAATGGAAAATGTCCCTGAATTAATTTTTTTAAAATGCATTTATTTTTCTACATCTGCTTATTTCTTTCGATATTCACTTGCAATGTGTCAAAACTTCTTGCAATAATAACATTGAATATTATATTTATCATACCTTTGTGATATTTTATTATTACCACATCCTCTAGATCTTAAACCTTTACTTGGTCTACCTCCTAGATTGTGACTTCTTCTTTCTTCTCTTTGAAAATTGTTTCTTCATCTGGGATTTCCTCTTCTTCTACTTCTGCAAAATTTCATCTGTAATTTGAAAGCATTCTCCTATTAAACATTGTTATTCTTGTTCAACATGTATTCATGAGATAAAAATGATCCAAACAAGTCATCTAACGATAATTACGATATATCTTTAGATTCCTCAATTGCAACCAGAATAATATCAAACTTGTTAGACAAACTTCTAAAAATATTTTCAACAAATTTTTAATATGTTAACTCATCACCATTTTCTCTAAGCTAATTAACAACATTCATTACATGGGTTGAGAATTGATCTACTGACTCTGAATATTTCATTTGCAAATTTTCAAAAACCCTTCTAAGTGATTGCAACTTGACTAATTTTTTTACCTTAGATGTACCTTAATATATTATTTCAATTGTTTTCCACTCTTTTTTAAATGTATTTCAACTTTTAATTCTCCATGCCTTGTTGAAAAAGTTGCAAAGCCCTTCCATCCTTTCACCTATTTTCCTTGAGCTCATTTCTTTGATTTTTGTTTAACAAAGACTTGTCATGTAGTTCTACAAACCATATCTATGAAATCCAATAGATCTTGTGAATAAAATATAGTTTTCATCTTTATTTCCCAATTGCCATAATTTTTACCAGTAAAAAATGTGATTAGGAGCTGCAAGTAATTACTCCTTGATGCCATGATGCCAAACGATCAACTTCTACTCTCCAATTTGATTATATGCCATCAGATTCATGTGCCTACGATCCCTTTAACCAAATCATATCTACAATATTCCTTCGATGGTCTCCTTTTAATGCTACGATTCACCGACTTTAACGTTCAGTTGTTTAGACGATCTTCAACTCTTTTGATTCAACATGATACAAAGATGTCGACTTTAATTTTTTTCTAACATTACTTAATTAAGTTCAATCAGCTTTCTTTTTGGCTAGATGAGTTCATGTTTCAAATAGCCAACAATTTCCTTTGAGTGGCTTTAAAATCTCCAAATCTGCAATCAAAAACTTACGATCCTATCCTCAGTGGATCACTCTCTTGGGTAGTGATTGGAATCCTTTTATGGTGGCTTCAGATCTATATTTTTATGGTAACAACTTTAATCTTCTTGTGACTCCTTTTTAAACTGTAGCTCTCTGGAAGTGATTCACTATGGTTGCACCTTCATTGTAACCTTTCTTAACTCGATGGCTCTATTCTTCCATGATGTACTTTTTTTGGACTATGGTGGCTTCTTTTTGGAAAGATGGTAGACTCTTCTTGAAATTGGGCTTGCAGCCTTTTATTTCTCCTTAATCTACTTAAAATATTTTATTCTCTTGATTGGCAGCAATTTAGACTCCTTTGATCTACTAGGGCTACAACAATCTACTGCGGCCTAGAAATTTCCTTAATAGCGGATATGTGCAATCCTTTCTCTACTTTCGATCTTCTTTGGAGATTCCAACAACATCAATCAACACCTTACAAAATCCTTTGTCAGAACAACCTCTCTACAAACTATCTGCGGTCATCTAATCCAACAAACATGATTCTAATACCACTATGTTAGTGGGCAAAGATAAAATGCAAGATACTTCATTGCTTGCCAATATCCAATTACAATGTGCCTTATTGTTCCCTATTAAGTATAGGTGGGAGAATTTAATTACTCCAAAAACTTTCTCGATGTAAAGAATTTTGACAAGATTATTGTACGGTTGGTACAACTCAACAATAGTTGTGCTTAGACTTTATAAAAAGCAAAACCAAATGATAATTATTATAATAGTAGTAACAGTAAGCTCCCTTGAGGGCTTTCAAGCTCATGATCAGGCATAGCCCTTTCTCTCTTCTAAGAATATAATACTATTGAGTGTGCACCCCTCTCTCTTAGGGATTACATGGTCTCACTAACTTTTATTTCTCATCAGAAAAGTAATTTCTAGGGATTTAGTCTCTATTTGTATGTATGATTATCCTATGGCATTTTCTATAACAATCATTTGTTTCTCTTCACACACAAGGATTGATGGATGCCAATACCTTTCTATTTAAATTTAAAAGGTGAAAAATGGAGACATTAGAATAAGTTATTCTCACTTGAATAATAATCGTTCATGTAAGCTTTCTACATTTCAAAAATGCAACAAAATTGTTTCACACAAAAGTATATAAGGGATTCTTGAAAAAAAGATTCAATTATTTTTTGTGCTATATAGTTTTATAGAAATATGATTGTGCATATTTGAATCCAAGCGCAAGGATGATTTGTACATAATTTGGAGTAACATTCATGAAAAATCTTGCAGAGCCCCCAAATCTTCTTGGCATTATCTACTTAAAAGATCAAACAAAGCATACACCCCATCGTAGGAGGCTAGACACCTTTAGAATCACTTTTCCTAGAGATAAAGAGAAGAATCTTTTGTATACTTATTCCATGTTGGAATTAAAAATTTATGGAAAACCATGAGTTTCCTAAGCAAAAAAAAAGCCCTAGATTCACTATTGTGTATAAAAAAATTCTCTCTTTCTAATAATTTTTAATCAATGTTGAACTAGTTCGATGTATCATAGTTGTGATAAAATATTTTTGAGTTCTATACTATACATTAACTACCTAATTTGGCCAAATTCCAAGAAGGCACACATTTGTCTGGACTTAGATATTCTATCGAATATAATATTGATGGCAAGGCCCAACAATGAGAACTTTTTGCTTTTGTAATAAAAAACAATACATCAATGTTATCATATCACAAAAATTCTTTGCATTGGTGTATATTCCAATTCTTTTTAGAGAGAAGGTTTGCCTCTATTTTTGGTTCAAAAGTCTATACACTACAAAAAAATTGGTTCCATGAAACTCATATATATATATAGATCACAAAAATTATTTGCATTGTTGTCTATCCAATTCTTTTCAGAAAGAAAGTTTGCCTCTGTTTTTGGTTCAAAGGTCTTTACACTAAAAAAAAAATAGTTCTATGAAACTCATATCATATATATATAAAAGTTAAATTTTAAATTCAATTATATTTTATAATTAAAATGGTTAAATAGTTGGTTAATAAGATAGAGGTTTTGTGCATTAAACTCTATTAGGACTATCTATATATGGATCTATCTAATCTAATATCACGTGCTTTGGAATTATGACCTTCCATGAGATCTTTGTTATAATATATGGATTTTGAAGGCAGATCTATGAGATGTTTTCAATGTAATCATCACAAAAGAGAAATTTTCTCTTCCCTTTGGAGATCATAGTGTGAAAGAATATTCATGTAAAAATGGGCTCCAAAATAGGGATCACCTATAATAACTACTTATCAAATTGCTTTGCGGCTTTGATTGAGCAATAATAAAAAAAATGAATAGTATATTAGTCTTACTTCTACATTTATAATTATTTTCTTGTATATTATACACACTCGATTTGAAATCATGCCTTTATTTATATACTATCGTATATCATTTATTTATATAATATTTTATCTATATAGCTATTTGAATAAATGTGCTTATTATTTTATTTTTAAAATACATAGTTATTTTATAATAATTTTATTTAATAAATAAAATTATTTTATATTTAACTATATAGTTATTTAAACAATATTATATTTTTTTATTTTTGAAGTATATTACTTACTATTTTATTTACAAAACTACATAACTATTTATATTTTAATTGTTAAATTATATAAGCATTTCAATAGTTTTAGTTATTATTTTTATGTTCTATAGCTTTTCATAGATCTTGTCTTTATTTTATTTTCAAAAGTGTATTACATATTATATATTTGTGTATAAATTTACTAATTTATTTATAAATTACATAGATTCTACTTAACATTTTTTATGAATGAATTGTGGAATGAGGGAACATACCCTTTAAAAAAAACTATAATTAAAAAATGAGAAATCTTCATGCTTGCATTATAGGGAGTAGAAGTGAAGTATTAAATGGTAAAAATCAATAAGAAGAGCTACCAAAAGATACGAGGAAGGGGTTACATAGCATATAGAATATCCTCCAAAAATACACTATTTGTGCATTTATAAAAACCTTAGAATTTCTACCAGAAAATTCCTACCTTGGTAAGAAAATTTATTTTTCTTTCATTTACTCTTGGTAAGGAGATCATCCCTAGTCCATTATGTACCATCATCCATTGAGGCAAGGAGATCAGCCCTAGTCCATTATGTACCATCATCCATTGAGCCTTGGGATTTTATCCTTAATTTTTTAGCTTCTAATCTCCTCCCATTTCACTTTCTTGATGGTCCATAGTCATGTTTTGATTTCTTACTTGTTTTATAAGCAATAGTTGTAATTAAAGTTATCTTCACTCTCCATGAAATATAAAATTTCTAATTTTTACTCATGTGATGAGGCTTGTTGGAAGTGGTACTCATCCTCTAAAATATTCTTAATGTATTACTAAAATTATCTATGTGGGCTTGGTTTTGTGTTCTTTGTTAAGGAAAACTACTAGTGGAGATGAAGAACTAGGAATCTCAATACAATGTTTCACAAAAAAAATTGACTAAGAAAAACAATTTGGTCAAAAAAGGCTAGACCCAAAAACCACATCTTAAATTATGAGATGCATATGCTTTTCAAAAAAAAAAAACCATGATTACACTAAATAAAGTCTTTGTTTAGGATACCTACTTTGTGAATCCATTTTTTAAAGATAAATGGGTCAAAGCTAGGAATTGATCTGGTAGAACAACTTGCAATTGTATGGCCTACCTAGTTTCATCTGTAGAAATACTTAGGGAAACCTTAATAATTTAAATATTAAATCAAAGTATCATGAGAGAAATGAATTATAATCATTTATGTGACTATCTTAGATATGTCAACCATAAAACATACCATTACACACCTTATTGTATTTTCTATAGTTTATGTATCCAAATTTATAAATTCTCTTACTTGGATTATCAATGTTTTAATGAGTGCAAAATCTCTCATAACCAAAGGGAGGTTATATAAGCACAACCAAACCAAAATTTTGGTGGTAATCATTTTTTTAGGAGAAAATAAAGGTGCCTATTTAATGATTTGAGCAATCCATATTTTCAAAATATTGAGACATGATACTATACAAACTTATGTAAGAGAGGGAGACCAACCACATCGAGGCCCCAGATCACAGAGAGCTGAGAGCGGAAGGTTTCCCTAACTTACCTTGCTCTAAAGGAATACTATGAAACAAGGGACAAGAATGATGAGGACTATAAGGTCCCTATACCACTCCTCAAACTCCAAATCTAAGTCTAAGCTAGGCGAACTTGTTTTTAGATTCGGTATTGCACCCCAGATAGCTCTTTGTCCAAGGATGTAAGCACAGTTCTGGGATGATAGAATAGAAAAGATAATCTCACCCAGGTGCCAGTTCGCCAGCTAGCTCCAAAAGCACGTCCACCTACATAAAAGAAAGAGGGGAAAATTGTTGGGGTTTTATAGGGGTTTGCCTCAGTCAAACCCCCATTTTGGTGTTTCCACCTGAATGAATAGCCAAATAGCAATGGGAGAGAAATATGCGATAAAGTAAAGAAATAAGGAATGCAAATAAC
This sequence comes from Sequoiadendron giganteum, assembly GCA_007115665.2. Taxonomy (NCBI): domain Eukaryota; kingdom Viridiplantae; phylum Streptophyta; class Pinopsida; order Cupressales; family Cupressaceae; genus Sequoiadendron; species Sequoiadendron giganteum. The sequence goes on from CM021105.1 coordinate 395,673,755, forward strand.
CTTATAAAATAGTAAATAGCTACTCTACCAAGTCAAAAAGGAGAGAACCAAAACGTTACCACCTCCACCAAGAGCTCACTAGCCAATGGGGGAGAAAGAAGGCTTGAATAGTCACCACAACCTCGACTGTGATGAAGGGAGGTCTCACAAGAACCTAAGCCCATGCTACTAATGGCTTGCTTCACACTTGCTTTGTGGAGTTGACATAGTGTTGTTGCTGCAATGGAGTGTTGAAGTGTTTCTTGAGAGTGAAGAAAGTGCTATAGATTACAAAGAGATTACTTGAGAATGTGTGTAGAGATTGCAAAAAGAGATGAGTTGAATGAAGAAGGGATGAATTTAAAGGAGAAGAGGAAAGAATCTATCATTTTCAAGGTTGGTTGGTTGATGAGGGATGTTAAAAATTGACCCCAATTGAAAGTATAATGCCTCTACTAACTTCAGACACAAGAACTTGTCAGGGACATAAGTGTGCCACATGGACATACGCGAGCGACATGCGTGTTCTCGACAAATATTCTTCTACCGACACAAAGGATAGATGCCAAGTGGAAGGAAGGTTGCTTGCTAATGTGAAATTTTCCCTTCGAATTTGGTTTTCTAGGGTGAGGATGTGTAAAAGGGGAATTTGCATGAGGAGTACAAATTCGCTCCTATACATTTTTCCCCCACTTTAGGGAGCATGAATATTGATGAGTGCTTTGGTAAAGTAGATCAAAGAGTAGGTAGGGTTAGAAATATATACCTGAACTATTGAGGAAGAAGACCACGATTTGGCGAGCTCAAAAGTGTAGAACAAAACAAAGGACTCCATAGCCCCACAAAAATATGAAGCTACACAAGGTGCATCGAAGGCCCTCGAACCAACGATGGAAAAATATCGCAAGATGAAAGCATCTTATAGGCCCGCAAACCTGCAAGAAGGTGTACCTCAAGATATATCACATGAAGGAAACCCAAAGAAATAAGCACCTCACAAGCTTGAAGACCTACAAGGAGGCAGCCCCCAAGATCTCTCACATGAAGGAAGCCCCATGAAGCATGTACTTTATAGGCCCGTAGATTTGTAAGAAGGTATCCCCCAAGATCTCTCACATGAAGGAAACCCAAATGAAAGCATGTTAAAGGCTCGCAGACCTGTAAGGAGGTATCCCCCAAGATCTCTCACATGGAGGAAACCCAAAGGAAAGAGCGCCTTACATACCCACAGACCTGCAAGGCAGTGTCCCCCAAGATCTCTCACATGGAGGAAACCCAAAGGAAGGAGAATCTGCAGAGTTGAATTGGAAAGAGGCTTTATAGTTACACCTACAAAGTGGCACATTTACCTATAGATAAATCATATCTGAAGACAAAGAAGCCACACAGGTAGTCAAGCGGATAATCATGCAGTCCATCAACAAATATAGAGCTTTAAAAGGGGTCCCTTGGGAACCCGACGTGAACAAGGGGGTCCATTCAAGGGACACACTATTTGAAAGTGCAAGAAAAAATCTTTTTCTCAAATCGATTCATCATCAAGGAATCCTTTCAAAATATGTTCACTTCATCAAGGAATTTGGAAGGAAGAAAGTTTCCCCTCGTGAGGGGAAGGTAAAAGTTTATTCCACCTCAGAGGAAATTTATCAAGTTCTTTCTTTGCGAACCCATGATGAAGGAAACAAGTTTCATTAGGGGTCAAAGTCAAAAATGCGATCTTTAAAAATATTTTTAAAGATTCTTAAGAAAAGATTCATTGGAAATGAATGCATTTTCTAAAAATTGAAGTGTTATAGAAAATGCATTGTCGTGCATGAGAGGGACAACTCAAGCAAAGAAGAGAGAAGGATAAGAAAAGAGTGAAGGAGAAAAGAATCCAGATAACAAACACAAGGGTGATATGATATTTCGGGGTCAGATCTACTCATAACTATATATATATATAACTATATATATATATATATATATAAGTATAATAGTAGTATATAAATGAACTGTCATCAACCCCCTACTATATCAGACCATGTGAAGAATGTACGAGAAGACAAAACAAAATAAAAATTTGGTTCAACATGGAAGGGGAGCCTAAATTCCCCCAATGCTTTGCATCATCCCCAAATTTTCCAAAATTCAATCACAAACATGGAAGAATGATGATATAGATAGAAGAAGGTTTATGACACAAAAAATCACTCCAGTACCCAAGCACCAACAAGGGTGACAAGGGTCATCCAAGAACACATAGCATGATCATGAGAGAAAACATCACAACACACACATCTATTGTAAATATAAAGAGGAGGCATCCCGCTAACATTGATCGACCAAGAGTTCATTCGCTTCCCACTCTAGATCATCATAAGGGGAAGGAGGATGAGCCTGCAAGGGTGGAATATTTAGGGGAAGATCTTTTGACCCTCTTGCAACAAGAGCGAAGGAAGAAGCCCCAACAAGGTTTCCTCCGCTGAATTCTTGTGGAGCTAGGGTCAACGATTTTGCAAAGATTGCTAACAAGGCCAAAACTCCATCTAGGGAGTTAAACATGCACTTTACTGGAGTGTCATGTTGTACCTCAATGGATGGATAGGGTTGTGCCTAAGATTCACCACTAGGCTCACCGAGTGATTCGAGAGTGGTGAAGAACTCAAGGGAAGCCAAAACAATTTTTGTCACTAAGACATACCAAGCTAGCATAGGACCACCCTTCGGAGAAGGTGGGATCCTCTTATGCCCTCCATTGACAGAAGGACAAACCTCTACCTTATGCTTTGTCAAGGGAAGTGAACTCCCCACAGACGAGGCGAGAGGCATAGAGGAAGAGGAGGGGGGGGGAAACTACAGCAGATACCACCAAAGTATTTGACATATCTACAAGTTTTGGAAAAGAAGGTACGTTCAAAAGGGACATCAACAAGGGTGGCTTAATTGAAGGAGTGATGAACACTTATAGCCTTTTGGGGTCAAATGCACTCACAATAGGAGTCATAAGTGATATAGAGCTTGATTGAATGGAGGAAGAGGGGAGGAGAGAGGATGACACAACATGAGGTCCTAAAACTGGGGTGGCCATCTCCTCATCCTTTCTTTGTAAGGTGTTTTTCTCAGCTGCGAGCGCCTTTCACTACACTTGTGATCACGTGCAAGGTAGTTTCTATGACTCTCCGAGCTAGAGGCTGGAAGCTACAAAGGGATAAAAGAATCATTCTTGGCCATAAGAGTGTCTACCACAACTGTTTCCAGAGGAGGGACAGGCTCTTGGATGGGAGTAGGAGGAGCAGGTTGAGAAACAACTAGGGGAATTGGCTTTAGTGCCTCAGTAATGGAAATCTTCCCATTTATTGCTTTGGGAGTAGAGGTGGTGGGATGTTGCAGAGACTGAGACATAGATGATTCCCCATGAGGGCCTTTCTTCCTGCCGTATTGAATGGTCCTAGACTTCGTCAGCAATACAAGAAGTTTGAATGCAGGACGCTTAGACTTTCACCTAGCAGGCATCGTAGGATTCTCTCACAAGCATGAAACAAAATATGATGGTACCACAACAAGGCGAGAAGGAGTGTTAGGCTGAACAATGAAAGAGGAAAAAGAGGGACCTTGAGATGGTTTTTCTTCTTCCCTCCTACGAGCCTTGGTGGCATCACTATCAGCTTTTAGGCAAGCCTTATGTAAAATAGAATAAGGTGATGGAGGATATCTCACTTTAGGTGTTAAGTGCCCTTTCTTGTACTTTTGATATGTTTGGTAAAAGAGGTCTTTCCTAGGTGAAAGAGGACAAATGGGTGCAAGCTAAAAATAATCTAAGGAGTAACTATCACGCGCAACTAGTGGTTTATAAATAGTGTTGTGAATCATATTCACTAAACCCCCATGAATGAACTTTAGAATTTTTATAATGACCGAGGGAACTACGTTCATAGCTACTAACCAAGGGATACCCAACTTCACTCTGAAGAGTTCAAACCTTGGGATTATATCAAATGGTAGGTTCACAGACTTAGGTCTGCCAAGGAATGACAACACGATACTACCTAGGGGAGGTACAGAAAGTTCGTTGTGCATATGGATGGTGCTCACAAGTGCATTGTGCCCATCCTTGTGCATGAAGTTAATTGAAATAATCTCCTCAGTTATGATATTCACCTAAGACGTTGGGTCAATAAGAACACCCGCTACAATGTTCCCATTGATCCACACATGGATATAAAGAGGAGTTGGTTCTCTATTGAATCCCATTGTCAGGTCTTGCGAGGTGAAGGTTATACTTGTGCCACTACTTATAGGCTATGTAGAGGGGATAGGTTGATGCAAAAAAGAGGCCATCACACACACTAAACAATATTCTCATTAAGCCCCCCAAAGGTGGTAAAATAGGATAGTGACCCACTTAAGGTTTCATTGTGCAACACTTTTGGAACCTTCCAACTATGCCTACTAGGGGTCAGAGGTTGGGTTTCAAGATGAAGACCTTACAACATTCACACCTAAAACACTCCTAGAATACGAGGAAAGGAACTTTTAGTATCACAAAATGAAAGGCTATGTGTAGGATCATGATGGGCCAAAAAGTCGTGATATGTAAGTGATATGATGTCCCATGTGGCTAGCAACTATTGTTTTACCCAAAATTGATGAAATGAAAAGGGTATTTGAAGGACATTCTCAGCTTTCCACCAATATAAATTATTCTTTACTTTGAATTTAATAAATAATTATTATTCATTTTCTATTTGAATTACGACTAAAGTCCTGATTGAAAAAAATCTATAGCTTTCAAATGGTATCAAATTTTTTGAATCCAAAACATGCATCACATTCTATGCTTCACATACAATAGGATTAAAAAAAATGAATTTCATGAAGTTTTGACCAACTTAAGGTGGTTAGACATACGCGTTTTTATATTTTTTAAAAGTTGTAATAAAAAAATCATAATTAATTATTTACGTAGAAAAAAATACAAAAAAATATGCATCACATCAGGACATGAGTCCTCTACTAATATCTAAAATATTATTATTTTATTGTGGTAAGGGTGGTCAGACAAACACCCACTTCTTATTTTTCCCTGAAATTTAAGTACTACTACATTGAAATTTCAAATTTTCACCAAATAGATTTCTTTAAAAAAAAGATAAACCTATTAGTTTAGAAACTATATTCAATTTTCTATAGATTCTATTCTTACATATTTTTTAAATAATATAGATTACCTATTCAAATTTTTATGTCAAGTTTCCTAACTTTGATTTTTTTGAATTTTATCGCCACTTAAGGGCTTGTTTTTTCCATAATGATCCTGCACATACCCAAAATCAAAATGGTTCATGTTAGGTTCACCAAAAATGTAAGAGAGGGGGACCAAACACATCAAGGCCCTAGGTCATAGAGAGCCGAGAGCGGGAGGTTGTCTTAACTTACCTCACTCTAAAGGAATACTACGAAACAAGGGATGAGAATGATGAGGACTATAAGGTCCCTCTACCACTCTTCAAGCTCGAAATCTAATTTTTGGCTAGGCGAGCTAGTTTTTGGATTTGATATTGCACCTTAGACAACTCTTTGTCCAAGGACGTAAGCGTGGTTTTGGGATGACAACACGACACATTGGTGTCTCATAGGTACGTTGGCATTCATATGGCCAGAGGAGAGAGAAAGCAATATGAACCACCAAAAGATGAGTTGATGGCCTAGCTAAGTAATCCTAAAAGAAAAAAATAGAACTATGAAATATGAAAAATACAAGCAAAGGTGACAAAGTAAATATATGAGAGCTACAATAGCGAAGATAATCTCACCCAAGTGTCAGTTCGTGAGCTAGCTCAAAAAGCACATCCACCTACACACAAGAAAGAGCAAAAAATTGTTGGGGTTGTATAGGGGTATGCCTCAGTCAGATAGTCATTTTGGTGTTTGCACCTCCACGGACAACTAGATAGCAATGAGAGAGAAATATGTGATCACGAAGTAAAGAAAGAAGGATCCATGGTCCAAATTTTCTATAAATGGTGTCTTTAGGTTTCTTAAATTTTCTTCATGGGGAACCTCCTCATATTTCTAAAATTAAGGGTTCTAGACCCAATAATATTTAACATTGCATTGCCACAATTTTATGTAATGTGAAAATAAAGAGGATCTACTACCATTGTTAGCTTTGAATCCTGTAAGTTGAGAGCAATGAATTTTGTAGGTTGAGGGGAATATATAGGAGACTCAAGACTAATAGAATTATTCACCCATATTAGTAGATAATTTGGAATGCTCTAAACATACTTGATCTTGTCTTTTAGCACTAGAGTAGCATTGGGGCATCCTCATAGAATTTTATTTGTACAAAATTAATTATAAACATGGAAAGATTAGATAAATTTTTATAATCATTATAGAATTTAGGGCTAAGACTGAAATTGATTCCTAATAGATCAAGTTCAACTTGTTGATTGTTGGGTTTAAGGAGGTAGGAAAACTCCCTTGTTTAGATTATCCTTAGAAGTTAGGATAATCTTCTCTTGATCAATGATCACAAAATATGGAAAAGCTCCAAGTTATTAAATGGATCAAACAAAATGAATCAATCACCAAATACTTGAATAGTAAGTTTTTTGACCTATTTCCCTACCCACACTCTTGTATTTGGCAACAAAACACATTTGATGCTCTATTATCTTCCAATATCCCTTCCTATGTTTGGATCCTTTCACTCCCACACAAGCTTACTCACTTAATTAACTTACAAAATAGAATAACTCATCTACCACCATATTTTCCATAAAATCTACTTATTTATACTATGCATTAAAATATATCTAAGATATTTAAAAAATTACTTACTATTTTATTTACAACTTACATTTAATTTATTATTAATTTAAAATTATACATTCTTTAATAGCTATCAACATAAATTTAAAGTAATTTAATTTACTAAAATTTTAAATTTTAACTTGTTAATTTATTTAATACTTAAACTTATTTATATTTTTATAAAATTTTATTACATATATTGTTTATTATTTCATTGTTTAATAAAATATATATTTATAAATTTATTTAATAGCTTTTTTTTGGGACAAATCACTACCAAAAAGGGTAGCACTCTTTCATTGCTTCAAAAGAAAATATATCTATTACACTTTCCTCAGGGTGTGGTTGAGTATAAAACAATCAACCCTAAAACAATTAGCCCTAAACCTAAACTAGTCAACCTACTGATATGCTATTCAGTTAGAACACCCCTATTTACTATTACATGATTGAGGAAACATTGTAGATCTTTAAAGAAGAAATCTTCTTTGAAATTTCCATCAACCATTCTCACCACCTTGGTTTTCATTATTTTCTTTGCATCAACCACATCATTGAAAACCCCACTTCTGCCACTTGTCATAGGCAAAGATAAATTTCATAGCCACATCGAAATAAAAATCCTTCAAGAAATTGGCCATGATTTTGGCCACCATTTTCCTTCCGACTGTGTGCACCACATTGGGCAGGAATAAACCCATCAGTGCACCATCATTTATATGTCCTCTATTCAGCCTATGGTCACCAATGACCTATTTGATTATAGTTTAAAACTCCTGTGACTTGATTTTGAAGAAGTGATCTAGCAATGCATCAATCGTTTCTAGATGTTCATACTCTCTATTCACTCGATCGACTACAATGTGAGCACACTTGAAAATGGCTAGAACCTCCATATATACCAGATGGCTTGAGGTTTCTTGAGAAACTTTGCTAATAGATGGCACCTGCACATCTAAGATCTTATCACGCCTTTACTTCAACACCAACAACATTTTAGAAGACCAAAACCTTCTAGATACTTATTTAATGCTTCACGAGGCTGCTAGAACAATTACTACCATTATATATGGGGATATTGCATTCCTACAACCTTTACCAATACACATCCTCTATAAGATCTCTTGATCACACTATTGCAAAAAAATTATGGTCCACTTTGCTAGGAACATGACGACCTTGCTTTGTTAAGCGTACTACAAGCTTGTGAACCTTTCTGCTTGTTTTTTGAAGTAATCAAACATTCTTAGTACTATTCCAAGCTGCCTTGGCCACTACTACACCTAGTACATTGTCCGAAATAGTCGGGTTATTTGATCTCTTAAAAGCCTCAGCTTGGTCAATGTTGATGTTAGATAGCACGTCCGCCAACATTTTTGCTTGCCTAAAAATATGGTGAAGTGTGAATTCCCCCACCATATCCAGCAAAGGTGATTCTTTCTATCCACACCCTTAACTTCCATCTTGGTGCATGTTTTGAACTCACAACTCTTATAATGATCCCTGAATCACCTTCTATGTCTACCACATGTAGATTTTTTTCCACATAATATTTTAATCCTTTGAACAAACCAACCTCTATCTCATAATTTATTTCTAATGACAATTTCACCAAAGCACCCAAACTAGACTACTTGTATGATCTCTTATTACAAGTCTCGTGCTTGACAGCCCTAGGTTGTCTCTCGAGGTACCATTAAAGTTCTTTTTTAGCCTACCCCTCAAAGACAACACCCACTTTAAGTCACCTCTTTGATTCTTATTTTTAAGTAGATTTACTCTCAGATTTTTTACCAAAGGCCAACACCTAGTCATCAATTGGTACCAAGCCAAAAAATAGAAAAAAATATTACACTTTGAAACCGTATTGAAATTTTCACTAACACCATCTTCTATCTTGTTAATTACATTGCTTACTTGTGAATCCTTTAATTTGAAGATCCTAACATTTATTTGATTCCATAAATGCCAAATTATCATTGTAGGAACTTCCTACTAGATCCCTACAAGAGCAGAGCCTTTGCTAATTTGTGCCATGAATCAAAAATACCCTTCACACTATTAGGAAGTGGACCATGCCAAGACAATTTTGCATGAAATGTTTCCCAACAACTTTGTGTGAACTCACATTCCACCAAAAGGTGGTTGGTTGTCTCTTCACAACACTCACAAAGGGGGCATCTAAAAGGACTTGACATCCTAATTCTTTGGAGCCTCTCATTAGTTAAAATATGGTCGTGGTGTAACGCCCCGCCACGCAACCCTAGAGGATGTTGCAACAACTACTTAATAGGCTATTTTTTTTTTGTTTAAGTACAAATAGTATACAAGTTCACTTCCCAATGCAACAATCCCCTAAGGTTACAAGAGAAAAATTACTTAACAACCCACAACAACAACAACAAGAATAAAAACCATAACACTTATCTTCTCAAGATAATAAGTACGCATAAATTCCATACAAGATAAATTATAACAAAGCATAATAGATAACTGTTCAATCCATTTATCCATAATTAAATAATATGATTACAACACTCATTCCCTGAATGAGGCAAGTCCAATAAATAAGATTACATTTACAACTTCCACCTCGATAACAATGAGGGGTCAAATAATACAAGATCAACTGAAATGAAATAAAGCATGAACTGATACTGAAACCAACGAGCTCTCCAACTGGAAGTCTCGTCCACATAAACATGAAGAACCCAACAGATTTAGGTGCACACCACCCAACCAAGTGGAACCCAAAGGCCCACCCCCCATGCTAGGAGATAGTAACGAGGAATCCTAGTCAAGACCATCTACCTCTAGACACAGGCTAACATAAACTGAACCAAACTGAAACAATCAATCACATGCCACACAAGCACATCACAAGTATCACCCAAGTACCACATATGTACAATATAAGTACAACTCAAATACCATGCAAGTACAACACCAAAATAACATAAGTACAACTCAAAAGCATCATGAGAAACACAAAAGGACAACTCTACATGGTCACATTGCTTCCAGAAATAAAGCAGAACAAGTATGTTAAGAGAACCATACACATAATAATCGAATACCAACTATGGTCACATCAGGTATGTTACAGAAACCAGACCCACAAAATCAAATACCAAATATGGTCACATCAGGTATGTTAAGGAAACCATAGCCACAAAATCGAATACCAACTATAGTCACATCAGGTATGTTAAGGAAACTATACCCACAAAATCAAAGACCAACTATTGTCCTAGAAAGAGTGTCATCACACAGCTCATCATGGGTTATCCTTGGGAATCTTCATAGGCTCCGACCCCCACAAGAAAAGGTTATCCTAGTGATGTTTACCGAATCCTGGCCCCCATACTCACTCATGCGGAGCCAAATACCTTTCGTACAGACAAGATAGATGACCTTGCCATTACAAGCCTTCCCATCTCATCTCAAGTCTAAACGAGCACTTGAGTCCATGAGTGAGGCATTAATATCTTGATTAGTAAGAAGTTAGTCCTAATCTTCTAGGTATTGTTTTAGTTATCACTTGATTAAATAACTTACAACGAGTTATCCTTGGCACCACTTCGGGTGTCAGCCCTCGTTACAAGCCACTCTTCTACTAGACAACACACACACACACCATCCAAACAACAATGGAACCAAGGTGCAACAAACAAGACATCACAACCTCTCCTTTCTCAGGAGGTGACACAAACTGAAATGCACTCCAACACCGGAGGCAATAACCGCATAACAAGGTCGCTCCTGACCACTCCTGACAAGGAGGCACACATTACAAAATCCACTCCTTTCTCAGGAGAAACAAAGATAAAACCATCTCCAAACACTGGAGGTAACAACAATAACAAAAAATGCTCCTGACAGCTCCTAACAAGGAGTCACACGGATCCCATAATCCGCTCCTAAACCAAGGAGGTACAAACATTCCCATTTGTGGTAACAGGGTACTAACATAGACACAATCCTCATGCACTATCCAAGAGAATTCACAACAGGTTGACATCACAAACGACAACCACAAAACTGAAAATCCCATCTGGAAGGCTTACAAATTTACAACACATTTGACCCACTTCCCAAAACGATAACAGGAACAATTCACAATCAAGGTGAGCAAGGAGATGAGAATTTAAATTCTACTTTGGGTTCACTAAACCCATTTCTTCATTAGCATTCAGTATTTCATCGTATTAACAAATCTAAATTAAATAACGTATCTTTTGGACATAGATGAAGTTAAATCAAATGTCTCATTCTCTAATTGTTTTTCGATAATGATAAAATAAACATTTATTCCTACCATTCAGTAAGTAACATTTTGAAATAATCAATGTTTCCTCTACTAGGTATAATTAGTTTCAAAACAATTTATCATAATATAATCTCCACATTATTTAAATAAAATAAATATATTATGCCATCAAAATATCTATTGTTTAAAATAAATCAATGATCTAACCATAACCCAATGTTTTAAATTTTCCAATTTATATTTAAATCAAATAAACAATTTAAACTTTTGTCCATGAATTTAAATTTCATACATTCATTAAAACTATACTTTTATTTCCCTCTTTCATATTCTCTATTATACATTTATTAAATTAATATTTTAATATTAAATACATATAATATAAAATATTAAATATATATACATTAAAGATCACTATATGTATATATAATAATATTTAATATTATATATAAAAATAATATTTAAATATTTAAAGAAAAACTAAGATATCATAAAAATTTATATTTTATTTTATTTTTAAAAGGTCAAATGGCTTCGGGCCGCGCGCCATACCAATGTCATGGGGCAACTACCTCGGGCCGCGCACGCAGATTAGGTCGGGCGCATTAGGGTGTCATCCACGGTTTTCTCCATGGCCATGGAATTGTTTTGCAGGGGGCAACGCTTTTAGCGCAGGGCGTAGGTGGTATGGGAGTACACACAGCCGATGCCTACCAAGAGTGGCGACAGTGTCACCACAGTCGCCACACTTGGTGGGCGGCGGTTGTGTTAGCATAGCCATCCCCAGTCTAGTGGCGATCGCGCAGGGAGAAGAGGAGGCGAACGGTGGAGGTGGGGAGTGCGCCAGGCGCAGCTCCCTCCACCCGCCTCCATGGGAGGTGCGGTGGGGGTTGAGCCCTCGACCCTCCCCACAATTTTATTTTATTTTTTTTAATTTTTCCTACGGATTTTTGGAAATCCGCACCCACATCTGGGGCCTTCCAAAATTATTTTAAACAACAACATCCCTTTTTCACAAATTTTAACAACAAAGATATGCATATATATTTAACTATTTACATATATATATTTAAATTTATCCAAAACCCCATTCAGATTGAGAAATAGATAGAACAAACCATTTTAATTTCAGTCAAGAACACCATTTTAGAATAAATTTTCATTTCTAAAAACAAGTGCCAAGTTTTGAGAGCAGATATAACATGAGTTTTCTTGCAACTAATTTAAAGGATTTAAATGTTTCCAAACAACAAATTTTATAAACACCAATTTCAAAACAAAGCATGAACATTTTCAAATCCAACAAACAATTTAAAATAACATGAACTTGATTTTCACAAGTTGAGAAGATCCAGATGATGCACGGATCCTGGCTTCGATTCCCTCTCCAGATCAGCCATTTCCACAACATCAAACAAAAACCCACAAAATCCAACCATACCTCCTCCCTCCATTTTCCATTTTTTCCAAAACTTCATAATCCAAAATTGAGATCCAAAATCCAAGCATAAGGATGAAACCCTAAAAAATTCAACAACCCCCTCATAAATTCTTGAAAACAAAAAATGGAAAATATCTAATTTTTAAATAATTTGAATTTCAAACTTCTAATTGACTTTTAAATCATTTTCTAATATTGAATTCCAAATTTCACAATTTGACTTTCATGCATTTTCTTTATTTTCAAATTCCACAAAATAACAATAACTTCAACATAGATAAATTCACTTCTTTCAACATCAAAATTTAATTAATTAATAAATAGATTTAATCAACGATTAAATTATTTATTAATTAAATTAAATAAATTATATTTCAACATAATTCCATATTGCATTACACCACAACCTAAATACACTAAGTCATTTAAATCACCCATTTTCTAACTTGCAATTAAATAATGAAGAGAGGGCACAAAATCCAAAGCAACACAACTCGACAAACAACTAACGACATACAAAGACTAGGGTGATGACCTGGCACAAAAACCTAGCTACTATCTCCCAATCGAATACCGTTGGGTATTGAACACGCTCCAACCTGTGAACCCAGGTGGAGTCGACGTCATGTACCTGTCAACTTGCAAATCAAGTAACAACAACATATAGTATAAACAACATAAAATACACACCGTGAAGAGGTAATCTCAGAATCGTAGGGCGCTCGCAAGCGAGTGATGTGATTTGTCCCCTTCACCAATACAATATTACCAACTGACGAATCTAACATCATTAATTAAATTATCCACTATGCTAATCCAAAGCATGACATAATAATAACATCAGAAAATTACACCATCACACCAAAATATAACATTTGCATAACTTACAGATAACGATCAAATAGCAACTGAGTTCTAAGGCAAAGCACTTAACAACAAATAAGGCATAACCAAACAAAACACTATTCGGTCAATTGAGCAAAATGGAGGGGTCTTACATCCTCCCCCCCTAGGGTCAGGCTTACTCCTGGAAGCCTGCAACTACCCTTAGAGCAAACTCCATACAATCACACAAAACCAAGGGTTCCAAACTGAACCACTCCAAGCCTCAACACAAAATAATAGCAACCCGTTCCGTATACAACTTAGCCAAGAACAATGCCAATCCAAACAAGACCACATGGTGGAACAACCACCAACCAAGTCTCCAAAACACATAACCAAGGATTATCACCCATACTACACATATGTACCAATACACATCACTCAGAAAGCAACATACCAACTCATGATAGAAGGATCCATGAACCAAGAACAACTAACCAACTCAACCGAAACTAACAAGACCACAATGACATGTCTCTTGCTAAATAAGGTGATCAACCTCCAAGAGATAGTCAACACACAAAGGTGAGTAGTGGGTCCTAGCTACAAAACAACCTCACATACCCCCATCCTCAACGTTTCCTGCATCTACTCCCTCGTACACACTCACCAAGTCCGTATCATACGTCCTTGGAGAGGAATTACAATACAACACATAATTGACATTGAAAACAACAATTATAACTAGCTTAGCCACCAAGTTCATAAAGAAGATAAAATTAAAGTTCCATTTCAACAATAAAGAAACAAATATGCATAATTTCAACACTGAATCAAATCTATAACCACTAGGGTTATAAGAAAATAAGTTCACAAGTTGTGGCTAAACCTTCACAATCAAATATAACAAGATGTCAGCACTCACAATCAACCAAAAAGAATCATCAATAACCGAAAGAAAGTTCACAATCTTTAAATTTCACTATACAACAACTGCGTGACTAGTTACTAGCCACCAATCGAGGAAGGAGGAAACAACATCCAACTAGACTAATAACAACCCTCATGTGATGCAGAATGAACATGCAATCCACATGACCCAGAGTGTATCCACGACTCTCAACAAGATACAACTGCTAGTTTCCTACATTTACAAGGGTACAACTACATAGATAATCCCATAGGAACATTTGATCCATACTCATGGGATACGTAACAAAACTTTCCAACCAAAACGTTTTATCAAGTTTCCTCCACGCTACACTTTTCAAAGAGCACATCATGCTAAAGTAGAAGCCATGAACACGTGAGCACTCAACAATTTCAGTAACAAATCGCAAGGACAACACAGTGGGCACAAATGTACCCAGAGAACCCAGTGTTTAAACCTAGGCTCTTATACCATGTGTAACGCCTCGCCACACAACCCTAGAGGATGTTGCAACAACTACTTAATAGGCTATTTATTTTTTTGTTTAAGTACAAATAATATACAAGTTCGCTTCCCAATGCAACCATCCCCTAAGGTTACAAGACAAAAATTACTTAACAACCCACAACAACAACAACAAGAATAAAAACCATAACACTTATCTTCTCAAGATAATAAGTACGCATACATTCCATACAAGATAAATTATAACAAAGCATAATAGATAACTGTTCAATCCATTTATCCATAATTAAATAATATGATTACAACACTCATTCCCTGAATGAGGCAAGTCCAATAAATAAGATTACATTTACAACTTCCACCTCAATAACAATAAGGGGTAAAATAATACAAGATCAACTTAAATGAAATAAAGCATGAACTGATACTGAAACCAATGAGCTCTCCAACTGGAAGTCTCGTCCACATGAACATGAAGAAGAACCCAACAGATTTAGGTGCACACCACCCAACCAAGTGGAACCCAAAGGCCCACCCTCGTGCTAGGAGATAGTAACCAGGAATCCTAGTCAAGACCATCTACCTCTAGACACAGGCTAACATAAACTGAACCAAACTGAAAAAACCAATCACATGCCACACAAGCACATCACAAGTATCACCCAAGTACCACATACGTACAATATAAGTAAAACTCAAATACCATGCAAGTACAACACCATAATAACATAAGTACAACTCAAAAGCATCATGAGAAACACAAACGGACAACTCTACATGGTCACATTGCTTCTAGAAATAAAGCAGAACAAGTATGTTAAGAGAAACATACACATAATAATCAAATACCAACTATGGTCACATCAGGTATGTTACGGAAACTAGACCCACAAAATCAAATACCAACTATGGTCACATCAAGTATGTTAAGGAAACCATACCCACAAAATCAAATACCAAATATGGTCACATCAGGTATGTTAAGGAAACCATACCCACAAAATCAAATACAAACTATGGTCACATCAGGTATGTTAAGGAAACCATATCCACAAAATCGAATACCAACTATGGTCACATCAGGTATGTTAAGGAAACCATACCCACAAATCAAAGATCAACTGTTGTCCTAGATAGAGTGTCATCACACAACTCATCATGGGTTATCCTTGGGAATCTTCATAGGCTCTAGCCCACACAAGAAAAGGTTATCCTAGTGACCTTTACCGAATCCCGACCCCCATACTCACTCATGCGAAGCCAAATACCTTTCATACAGACAAGATAAATGACCTTGCCATTACAAGCCTTCCCATCTCATCCCAAGTCTAAACGAGCACTTGAGTCCATGAGTGAGGCATTAATATCTTGATTAGTGAGAAGTTAGTCCTAATCTTCTAAGTATTGTTTTAGTTATCACTTGATTAAATAACTTACAACGAGTTATCCTTGGCTCCACTTCGGGTGCCGACCCCTGTTACAAGCCACTCTTCTACTAGACAACACACACACGCACCATCCAAACAACAATGGAACCAAGGTGCAACAAACAAGACATCACAACCTCTCCTTTCTCAAGAGGTGACACAAACTAAAACACACTCCAACATCGGAGGCAACAACCGCATAACAAGGCCGCTCCCGAACGCTCCTGACAAGGAGGCACACATTACAAAATCCACTCCTTTCTCAGGAGCAACAAAGATAAAACCATCTCCAAACATTGGAGGTAAGAACAATAACAAAAAACGCTCTTGACAGCTCCTAACAAGGAGGCACACGGATCCCATAATCCGCTCCTAAACCAAGGAGGTACAAACATTCCCGTTCATGGTAATCGGGTACTAACATAGACACAATCCTCATGCACTATCCAAGAGAATTCACAACAGGTTGACATCACAAACAACAACCACAAAACTGAAAATCCCATCTGGAAGGCTTACGAATTTACAACACATTTAACCCATTTCCCAAAACGATAACAGGAACAGTTCACAATCAAGGTGAGCAAGGAGATGAGAATTTAAATTCTACTTTGGGTTCACTAAACCCATTTCTTCATTAACATTCAGTATATCATCGCATTAACAAATCTGAATTAAATAACTTATCTTTTGGATATAGATGAAGTTAAATCAAATGTCTCATTCTCTAATTGTTTTTCGATAATGATAAAATAAACATTTATTCCTACCATTCAGTAAGTAACATTTTGAAATAATAAATGTTTCCTCTACTAGGTATAATTAGTTTCAAAACAATTTATCATAATATAATCTCCACATTATTTAAATAAAATAAATATAATATGCCATCAAAATATCTATTGTTTAAAATAAATCAATGATTTAACCATAACCCAATGTTTTAAATTTTCCAATTTATATTTAAATCAAATAAACAATTTAAACTTTTGTCCATGAATTTAAATTTCATACATTCATTAAAACTATACTTTTATTTCCCTCTTTCATATTCTCTATTATACATTTATTAAATTAATATTTTAATATTAAATACATATAATATAAAATATTAAATATATATACATTAAAGATCACTATATGTATATATAATAATATTTAATATTATATATAAAAATAATATTAAAATATTAAAAAAAAAACTAAGATATCATAAAAAATTATATTATATTTTATTTTTAAAAGTCAAATGGCCTCGGGCCGCGTGCCATACCAATGTCATGGGGCAGCTACCTCAAGCCGTGGACGCAGATTAGGTTGGGTGCATTAGGGCACCATCCATTGTTTTCTCCATGGCCACATAATTATTTTGTAGGGGGTGACACTTTTAGCGCAAGGCGCAGGTGGTATGGGAGGGGCGGCGGCTGTGTGTAACATAGCTGACGCCTGCCAAGAGTGGCGACAATGTCACCATAGTCACCACACTTGGTGGGCAGCGGCTGTGTTAGCACAACCATCCCCAGTCTGGTGGCGGCTGCGCAGGGAGAAGAGGAGGCGGATGGTGGAGGTGGGGAGTGTGTCGGGCGCAGCTCCCTCCACTCGCCTCCATGGGAGGTGTGGTGGGGGTTGAGCCCCCGACCCTCCGCACAAATTTATTTTTATTTTTTAAAAATTTCTTGCGAATTTTTGGAAATCCATGCCCACATCTGGGGCCTTCCAAAATTATTTTAAACAACAACATCCCTTTTTCACAAATTTTAACAACAAATATATGCATATATATTTAACTATTTACATATATATATATATTTAAATTTATCTAAAACCCCATTCAGATTGAGAAATAGATAGAACAAACCATTTTAATTTTAGTCAAGAACACCATTTTAGAATAAATTTTCATTTCTAAAAATAAGTGCCAAGTTTTGAGAGCAGATATAACATGAGTTTTCTTGCAACTAATTTAAAGGATTTAAATGTTTTCAAACAACAAATTTCATAAACACCAATTTCAAAACAAAGCATGAACCTTTTCAAATCCAACAAACAATTTAAAATAACATGAACCTGATTTTCACAAGTTGAGAAGATCCAGATGATGCATGGATCCTGGCTTCGATTACCTCTCCAGATCAGCCATTTCCACAACTTCAAACAAAAACCCACAAAATCCAACCATACCTCATCCCTCCATTTTCCATTTTTTCCAAAACTTCATAATCCAAAATTGTGATCCAAAATCCAAGCATAAGGATGAAACCCTAAAAAATTCAACAACCCCCTCATAAATTCTTGAAAACAGAAAATGGAAAATATCTAATTTTTAAATAATTTGAATTTCAAACTTCTAATTGAATTTTAAATCATTTTCTAATATTGAATTCCAAATTTCACAATTTGACTTTCATGCATTTTCTTTATTTTCAAATTCCACAAAATAACAATAACTTCAACAATTAAATTAAATTAATAATAAATAGATTTAATCAACGATTAAATTATTTATTAATTAAATTAAATTAATAATAAATAAATTATATTTCAGCATAATTCCAGATTGCATTACACCACAACCTAAATACACTAAGTTATTTAAATCACCCATTTTCTAACTTGCAATTAAATAATGAAGAGAGGGCACAAAATCCAAAGCAACACAACCTGACAAACAACTGATGACATACAAGGACTAGGGTGACGACCTGGCACAAAAACCTAGCTACTATCTCCCAATTGAATACCGTTGGGTATTGAACACGCTCCAACCTGTGAACCCAGGTGCAGTCGATGTCCTGTACCTGTCAACCTGCAAATCAAGTAACAACAACATATAGTATAAACAACATAAAATACACACTGTGAAGAGGTAATCTCGGAATCGCAAGGCACTCGCAAGCAAGTGATGCGATCCGTCCCCTTCACCAATACAATATTACCGACTGACGAATCTAACATCATTACTATGATCAAAAGCATAAACATCATTAATTAAATTATCCACTATGCTAATCCAAAGCATGACATAATAATAACATCAAAAAATTACACCATCACACCAAAATATAAAATTTGTATAAGTTACAGATAACGATCAAATAGCAACTGAGTTCTAAGGCAAAGCACTTAACAGCAAATAAGGCATAACCAAACAAAACACTGTTCGGTCAATTGAGAAAAATGGAGGGGTCTTACACGTGGAGCACCATCCATGCAAAAGAACTTGCTTTTGGCAACACAAATCTACCCCAACACTTTTTTTTGGGCAATACCTTTTTAGCACCCCATACACTTAAAACTTTGTAACCAATCTTTGCAAAATATTCCCATGAGCTTGTAGCACACTAAGTTATAGTATTTGGTTCCCCTGTGAAAAATATGTCGATCTTCCAACACTTCTTTAAGTAAATCTCTTTTATCATGCTCTAACATTTCAAATCTTTTCCACTCAAACTCCCTTCTACCTTTTTGAAGCCAAATCATCACAAATATGCCACGTTATTACCATACATTAGGCTTGTTAGATGAACTACCTCCTCCATACCTGTAAATTTGTCTAGTGGATCATACCCATTCCATGAGTAATGCTAGAAGGAGGCCCGCCTACCATCCCCTATGATCCATGTCAAGTGATTAGTTATTTTCGATCTGCACTTTAAGATGAATTTCCACATGGATAAGCCTTATTGTGGATTTGCAATTGTTAAAATCCTATTAGCTTCTTGGGAATCCAAATATTTTTCTTTAAGGAGCCTACACTAGGGTGCCTCTAGATTTTTGTACATCCTCCATGTCAGCTTAACCACCAAGGCTATATTCTGGAGTGAAATATCTTTCACCCCTATGCCACCCTCATCCTTTGGTTTTTAATAGTCTCCCATCCAATTAAAGGGATACATTATTTTTTTTGGGCACTATCCCACATTAATTTGTGTTGGATGGAAGCCAAGAACTTTGCAGGATTCTTCAATAATTCTATAATCACCATCATGTATATGGGTATTGTAGCTAAACTTCTTTAACCATGGTGATTCACCTTGCTAACATTAGTCGAAGACCTCGCCAACTATCCATTTTTTATTTGCATTTTTTATGAATTCATCACACAAGTTGGGCTTTACTTGTCCCATAAACATAGGAACCCCTAGATATTTGGTTGGCAAGTTTCCCAAATTATAACCCATTATGTTCTTTATACCACGGTGTACCCTTTTGCTGGTATTGAAAAAAATATACTGGATTTCTCCACGTTAACCAATTGACTGGCCTCTTGACTCAATATTTTAATTGCACCTTTCATTTATTTAGCTTCAACAATAGAGGCACACCCATACATGATTGTGTCATTGGAAAATAGTTGGTGAGAGGAGGCCATTAAAGTCGGGGCCACTTCAATTCCTCTCCAATGGCCAAAATTACATTTGTTGGAGATGTACCAACTTAAAGTGTCCATCATGATGATGAAAAGAAAGGGGGATAATGGGTTACCTTGACAAAGACCCCTGGCTCCATTGAAAAACCACATGGGGAGCCATTCACAATCATTGAGTACCTCAGGGTGGAGATACAACAAAAAATCTAACTAAGCCATTTCTTAGTAAGGCTCATCTTTTCCATTTCCTTTATCAGAAAGTGCCACTAAACCCTGTTGTATACCTTGCTTAGATCCAATTTTACTACCATCCCACTTTTATCTGAATTATTTAAAGTGTAGATGGTTTCATGTGCCACTATTATCCCATATGTTATATTCCTCCTTGGGATGAAACCGCTTTCCTCTTCCAAGATGATTTGAGGCAAAATATTTTTCAACCTATTTTCCATTACCTTTGTAATTATCTTATATATCATGTTGCACTGTGAGATTAGTTTGAAGTCCGAGATGTCTTCACATTTTTCCTTCTTTGGTGTAAGGGCGATGTTTGTATTATTTAAATCCTTTAGCATATTTTTTTTCTTACGTGACTCCTCCACGAGATCAATGACATCTTTGCCCAGGAACCCCAAAAAAAATTGATAAAAAGGGCATTAAAACCATCAAGCCTCAATTATTTATTAGGTTGCATTTCAAAGGTGCCAGATTTTACTTCCCCCTCCATTAATTGAGCAATTAACATAATATTATCCTCCAACAATACTTTATTCTCAATAGAGGCCAACATACTATAGGAAAGGCATTCAACCATCCCATTTTCACCCAAAAAAACTTTCAAAATACTCCACCCTAAGCTTTTGTATGCTGGATTCATCTTGAACAATATTCCCAAGTTCATTATTGATTTGACTTATTCTGTTCCAACTCCTTTTAATTTTGGTGGTCATGATTTTTTTTTGTATTTAAGTCACTTTCTTGTAGCCATGTTTCCCTTGACTTAGTTTCCAATAGCATTATTCTCTCGATAGAACTTTGTTATATTCAACCAACAAAGATTTATCGTTTTCAAATTCTTCATGTGTCATATCATCCTTTATTATTTTATTGCCCAAGGCCTCAAAATTGACTTCCAACCTTGATTTTTCTTCAAAAATATTTTTGAAGACATTTACATTCTAGGACTTGAGTCTCTCCTTCATTATCATTAATTTATTCTAAAAAATAAAAAAAATTGACCTTTGTAGTGTATTGGCTCTAACCACCAATCTTTCATCAACTCAACCAAGTCTTCATGCCTCAACCACATCTTCTCAAATCTAAACTGACCTTTTTTTTACTTTGATTTTGTGTCTATATTCAACTCAACAAGAAAATGAATAGAGATGAAAATTGGCCTTATCGCTACTTTTGGAGGAATATTTTCCTACAACCGATCTTTCAACACCAAAAATATATCTAATCTTTCGACAATGTTATTAAAACCATGCCTCCTATTGTTCCATGTATATGTTCCATTTGAAGATTTGATATCTAGCAAATTTTTTAACCCCACCTCCCAATTTTCTCACTTAGATCCAAAATTGCATTGAAATCCTCCCCAAACAATGGTTTTGATTTTAGAAACTACCTTACTTATGGAATCCCAAAAAAATTGTTTTTCTTCATTTTTTATAGGACCATAAACATTAAATATCTCAAAGTTTATATTGGAAGTAAGAATTTTTATCTTTAATTTTATCCAATGTAGATTTGTAGATACTGGTTCAAATTCTATGCTTTTTGGTTTGCATAAAACACCTAAGCCTCTAGAGGATCCTATAGCATCCATGAACACTCCTTTAAATTTTTTACAAAAATTGACAAATGCTTCTGTTTTCGTGCCTTCTAATTTTGTTTCTTGAAAAAGAACCAAATCTACGTTTTGGATTGCCAACTGGTGTTTTACCAGTCATATTTTGTTAGGGGAATTTAAGCCCCTAACATTACATATGAGAATGTTCATCTCCTTCTAAGGGAGGAGTAGCCTCCCTTGGATCTAGTCATATATGTTTTTATTGAGGACTGATTACCTCGCAAGGCCTCTTCCTCTCTCTCTTAGTTTTCCTCCTAGGCTTTGAAGTTGAAGCCTTTGCAATTTGGCAAATATGTATTTCTTCTATTAATATGGCTATTGCATTTTGCTTCCTTTAGGACATTGAGTTATCCCGATTCATATATATCTACCTCTTTGCATGGTTCTAGGATTCAATATTCAATTATATTTTTTGAATTGCCAGTTCACCCTCCTCCAACTATTTTTCTTCCCTTGGTATAGTTGTTTCTAGTGGCTCTACAACTACTAGCACCCAATCCTTTGGGTGGTGATTTTATAGTGGTACAACCATTTCAATATTTTCTTCCATGTTTTTGTTTGTTTGTGCTTTCTCTCTCCACACATCCCTAAATGCCTTTGGGAACCTCCTATAATCCCCTTCGTTATCGTTCCTCCTCTTGTATTTTAAACAAAAGTACCTTTGTTTCTCCACTTCCAAAGATTGGAGCCATTCCTCCTTACCATAAAACATGCTTATTTCCTTTGGAATTTATTTAATTACAATAATTTTAATCCTTGCATAGATCAAGGATTCATAATTTCTCAGATCGACATCAATTGTGCAGCCCAGCGCATCACCTATCTTCTTCAAACAACTTCCAGACCAATACTCGTAAGGAAAGTTATATAAATGTATCCATGTTGGTCCATCCATTGGATTAAACATTAATGAGTTCAAGTTTCTTGTCCATTTCAGTAGATACAAAAATGAATTGCCAAACTTTCATCCTTCCAATTCATTGATTTGATCCCTTATAGTTTCACTTTCAAATACTACCACAAAGAAACCTTTCGGTAGAAAATTTAGGATTGAGTCATTGTTCCAATTCCTTTGCACCCAGTCCTTTATCTCCTCTCTTATGTATCTTTCCCCAGGAAATGACTGATAACTACCATTCTTTCCAATGCTTCTACATCCCTTTCCACAATCCTAGAGACATCCACTACATGAATTCTTGTCTCTAGATCCTTATCCTGGTTGACATTGTCCATTGAATTTCCATTTAATTTTGGATATTCCTCTTTAGCTTCACAAGGATTTCCTTGACCTGCACCAGAGCGCTCCACCATTTTCACCCAACTATTTTATTAATTAAATACTCGCTTTTACCTAGATTCTATAAAATTATTTATATTTTTATAAAATTTTATGACAATTATTATTTCTTTATTTAATAAAATATATATTTATTATTTGATGGGAACCAAAACATCTTTCCTCACACATGCCTCTGGTCATTTGGGCCTTAACATTATCAAACCATAATACACAAGATAAGCGAAAATGATATGGAAAACACTTAAAATAAAATGATTACAAGATGAGGTGAGGTCCCATGAACTTAGCTGAACTGAGGCCTTCGAATCTCTCATAAAGATAAATTTAAACATGGTATAATCTAGCAAAATGTGGGGCATTAGGCCTCTCCTCACCTACTCTATCCCATAATGGAGGCAGGTTTTCTGCAACACCAAAGTTGTACATTTCACATAAAAATCAAAGGCAAGAGAACCAAATGGGAATAAAAAAAATTAGGTTAAAAGATAAACAATTACGAGTTCGACTCCCATCTACCTGTTAGCCCTCAGAGATGACATTAAGCTAAAGGACATGTAAATCAATTTCAAACATGTGAAGCTCCATGGACCCAAAGGACTCGAATGTCTATGATAGAAAATAATTAAACAACATACAAACATATCGAATGGACCTAACCTCAAACAATAATGGGGATTTACCATCCCATCAAAATGGTAGGCTTACCTTATATATAATTTTATTTATTAACTATTTTATTAATTTGACTTACTCTTCTAACTAAATTCTATATTTTTATATTTCATTTTGTTATTAAAAATATAAGAAATGTTAAATATATATTTTAATTTTTTTATAAATCAACTTACTAAAATGTACTACTTTTTTTACATATTCATTATATAATTTTACTTAAAATGTATTTAATAGATGCTTATTAAATGAATAATGCCTATTTTACTTTCTAAATTTTAAAATAAAAATGAAATTTGATTGGGTAGAAACTTGGTTGTAATATATAATCACCTATCTCAGTAATGTGAAGAATGAGTGGGGCACAAACATTGGGCTACTGGTCTTGTGCCTTTACCAAGCTTGTAGACAGGAGCTATCCCCTCTTGATAGCACCCATCTATAAAAAAAATTAAAATAAAAAGAAAAATTTAAAATAAATGATTTATTATATTTAATTATATAGTTATTTTAAAAATATTATTTATCATCTTATTTATTAAATATGTAATTATTTTATTAAAAATATTTATTTATACTATAGGTAAATAAAAATAATCTTGTAGTCTAAATGAATTAGGGTTTAAGTCTTGGATTTGTTTGTGTCATTTGTTATTTCCCCCTTTGTCATACTATTTTTTTAAATATGATTTCCATTTTATATATATATTTATTATGGGGTTTTTCATTTTTACATTCTTGAAAGTTTTTTTGTTTAAATGACCTCAAACATCATCAATCTAGTAAGTGTTGCTATTATTGATGGTTTAACAACACATGAGGATGGCTCCACTATAAAAGTGGCTCAAGAAGTTCATTCCTAAATTTTTTCATTAGACATATCTTCTAAAACACCTCTAAATGTGATCTTACCAACCTAAAATTTGATAATAATTGTGTAATGATAGAAATTTCATACCCTTGCAATTTTGTATTGTATTTTTGAATCACTTTGGTGTCCATATCTCCTAGTATTTTCAGGTGCATTTTAACCCTTGTTGTAACCTTTTTCCCCTAATGATGTCAAGGTCTTGCCTCCCATGGTATTTTGGTCAAAACTAATGTTACAATTGTCTTAACATTGTTTCTTTCTTATGTTTTTTTTTTCAAAGCTAAAATTGCCTAGACACAAGCATGATGTGTGTACATATGTGTGATGCGCTAAAATCCTATGATAGTTTCTTGTTCAATGGTCATTTCTAAGTGTTTTCCCACTTACTACATAGCTAGGTTGGTGGTAACCATTTGGGGTGAATTTGAATGGCTCTCAAACTTTCATATCTCCCTCCTATTCCTTATTTTGAATTTATCTTTCATTCACACACTCAATCTCTCTCATTGAATATTATAATTGTTAGAGTAATCATGCATTAGCTAATAATTAATTACTTTTTAATTAATTATTAGTCTAATATATTCTCATGCACGTAAGCTAAACTTGGGAATGCTTTTAGGGTTTTAGGGTTTTGCTCCTATATAACACTCAACCCTCATTGTAATTATTACTTGAGCTTTCATATTTATTTGATAGTCTCTTGCTTTTGTAGCTTTTTCTTTTTGAGGAATATTGGATATATTGTTTGCAAGTATCTTGCATGAAAGGTTTCTTTGTTCATTATTTGATCCTATGGCTCATGGTTTTGTGGTTTTTCATAATTCTAACATGGTATTAGAGCCTCGATTCAATGAACCCCTTCTCGATTTATGAGATTTTTTTCTTCAAAAGGGGTTATAGGCTTCAAATTTGAATCCCCTTTATTTTTTTTCCAAATTTTGGAGGTGGGTGATTTTAGGTGCATTTTGGTGCAAAAATAACCTCACAATTAGATGCAGAGCCGTCGAAAAAGTCATATTTACTTTTGGTTTCACCTAATTTGGGTTCTTGACGCCATATTTGTGAGGGTTTGAAGTGGTTTCTTTTTTTCTAGATTAAGAGGGTAGCTACAAATTTTGTGCATTTTGGCATGAAATGAACCTCAATGTTGGATATAGGAGGCTAATTCTACAAATTTTGATTATAAATTCACCCTATTTTTGCGTTGGGAGCTTCTAAGTTATTTTTTTTATATAGGGTCCCTGTATGGACTTCCTTCGACACAAAGTTTGAAAACAAATAATTTGTTTTAGGTTGGAGAATTTTTTTGGTTTCCATTTTTTATTTTTTGAAAATTAAAAAAAAATCAAAAGATAATAAAAGGTTGTAGGTTGAAATTTTTTGGTGGTGTTTGAATTTTCAAGGGGTAAATTAATTGGGGTACCCTTAGGGTGCCACCCTATGAGCCTCGTACTTTGTCGTCGCACGGGTTCCTTGGTTGCTTTTTGTAGGCTGACTGATGGGAAAAGAATTAACCACCGGTTTTTCTATTCTCAGAGCCAAAACCAATTTGGCTAGATTTTTCCTTAGATCGGTAGCAAAATCAAAACCCAACATCAAATGTTTTTTTTCGATGATGCTAATTATTTCTAGCAGCAAGGTATCTTTTTAACATATTTAGGCTAATACTCAGAATATTCCATCAACAATTTTTTGTAGGGGGGCGATTTATTTTTTAAGATAAGGGAATATTCCCCAAAATATTCACTAACATCATTATGACATCATCATAACGTTAGTTGTACGGACAGTTGGCAAGGGCCCCTTATTTTGCCTCTAGGGAGCTATTTTTTCTTTTGGCCATAACTTAGGCATACAATGTTGTTTTTGACAACCGAGATATCTTTTGAAAGTAGGTTCTACCAACTTTCCAATGGTGTGGATCTCATTACTTAATTTTTCTGTTGGTGCATTCTACAACCCGTTGAAGTCAAAGGTGTTGTTTTCAGTCATGAGCTTGTAAATTTTGACCATTTTCTCCATTTTTCTTGATTCTAGCACCATGGGAACAATCTTTCAAAGCTCTTCACAACCATCCATGCACTTTTTCCAGATTGTTTTCAAGGTATATTTTATTCATATTTTGTGTTTTCGCACTATAGTGAATTACTTGGATGTTTTAACTATTGGGAACTTACATTGTTTGTGTAGGATGACTTGTTTTGGATGTTCTATATGTATTTATAGTATTTTTTCCTCTTTAGGCATTGCAAACATCTTTTTCATGCACTTTCCCTTTTGTAGATGCACCGAGATAAAGTTCCCATCTAGTGTATATTTTTTGGGGATTTTTCACATCTTGTTGTACCTTTTGTAATTGCACTATTATATATAGTGTCATGGGGGGTTGATTTTTTCCTTTGGTTTTCCATCACACCTTTTTCAAGTGAGTATCCCTTCCATGAAAACAATGAATCCTAGTGATTCTTGACTCATGTGTGTGTTCCTTAGTTTGCACACCCTTTTATTTGCAAGTTGTTTCTCCTACATGCACTTATTGGTTTCACATCTAGTTTTAGTGTACCTATCATGGCTCTCCCTTTTCAACATTATAGGGGGTTTCTACTGTTGGTGCTAATGCTTCCTTGGTTTCATATTGGAGTGATCTATGTATCTAGTTCTTGTTCCTATGTACTTTTGGATGCAACATACATCAATGACTGGTTACATGCATTTTGATGAGATGAATCATTTACCATATGGACACTTCCATTCTTGTTTGTGGAGGTGACCTTCCATTTTTATTTGATCAAGGACTACCAGTAACTGTATTTTTGACTTGCAATTTTCATGCATGTTGACCAGTGCCGGTTTTGGTCTCTCATATAGATTCATGTACCATTTGTATCTACGAGTTATAGATGTTTTCCTTTATTTTCCATTTGACTTGAGTAGTGTCGTTGGGCATACTCATGCAAATTATTATCTCTCATGATTAGTGTTCTTCAGACTAGTTAGTACCTGTATTTTTGACTTACATGTTGAGTAGTGTCATTGGGGTCACTCATGCACATTCATGTACCACTTGTATCTTCAACTTCTAGATTTTTGCCTTTGTTTTCCATCTGATTTGAGTAGTGTCATTTGGGGCACTCATGTAGATTATAGTCTCGTTGATCTTGACATTTGTATCTTCGATTTCTAGATGTTTGCCTTTGTTTTCCATTTGATTTGATTAGTGCCATTGAGGGCACTCATGTATTTTTTTGTTATCTTGATCCTGATCATCATTTTTTTCAGAGGAGGTTCTTCATTTCAACACCATATCACTCATTGTTCGACAATTGTCTATAAATTCTTCATGCTTTGGTGATGTTCTACATGTTCCTCTTGTTTTTGGGACATTTTTTCGGTTGGAGGCTTCTTAGTCTTTCACACCTTGATTTGGATGATTTTCAATCCTTCATTTTCCTTTCTCTTTTGGAGAGGAGTTTTCTCCCACTTTGGTTTTCTCCCTTTTCTCCAATTTTGAGAGATCTTTTGTTTATACATGGGTACCTAACCAGACCTTGTTTTTTAGGACCCATAATGCATTCTATTTTAGGGTTTTTAGCTACCCCCTAATTTAATATTAAGAGGGGTTTTAGATTAATCATGCATTAGTTGATAATTAATTATTCTTTAATCAATTAATAGTCTAATTTATTCTCATGCACTTAAGCTAAACTTAGGAGTTCTTTTATGCTTTTAGGGTTTTTTTCCTATATAGCACTCAACCCTCATTGTAATTATTACTCAAGATTTCATATCTTTTTGATAGTCCCTTGCTTCTGCAACTTTTTCTTTTTGAGGAATATTGCATATATTGTTTGCAGATCTCTTGCGTGGTAGGTGTCTTTGTTCATTGTTTGATATTTTGGCTCATGGTTTTGTGGTTTTTCACAATTCTAGCAATAATATTTCATACTCTCAAGCTATCTAAAAAACTCTCTCTATAGCTTCCTACAAGTATTTTTTTGTATTATTTCCTCCATGTGATCACACTAGTTCAATAACAAAAATCTTGTTGAAGGTCTTGTAGCATTTAACATCCTTACCCTCTTTGGCTTCACCAATATTTTAGGAGGTGATATTTTTGTTACTTTCTGTACTTTCTTATCATTATTTTAGCATCATTTTCTAGTGATCTTTACACCTTGTGATCTCATTTCCTAGTTACTAGCACTCTCCTTTTACACTCTATTTGTATTGTCACTACTCTATGAATTCCTAGACACACTTAGCATAAGAGCGCACACACAATATTCAATTAGGATAGGATTGCACACATAATGTTTTATCATATTCTTTGTCTAGCTACCCATGGAGGTTGAAAGAACTAAGTGGGGGCTAGACCATTCATGGGAAGTTCCTTAGTAGCTCTAATGTTTTCCTCTTTTTAGCTACACGTTTCTCAAGAATAACTTGTACAGTGGTCTACATCCTTACATCCCTTTACTTTTATTTTCATTCTAATTTCATTAAATGCATAGATCATTTTTTATTTTTTTTATCATCTGGTATCCCCTAGTTTTCTACTTTTGTTGTGTGTGTGTCCTATTTTGCAAGTGAGTTCAATATATCATGGAAAATTGGATAATAGTGGGAGATCAGAATGATAATGTGTGAAAGGTACTACAATGCATGATGTAGAAACCCATGCATCATTATAGTGTCCTATGTAGTGAGCTTCATCTTTTGGTGTCAAGGTCCTTATTTTTCTATTCACACTTTTGAATCTAGTTTTGTAGTTTTGCATTTCAAATTCTAGTAAATTAGCATTTTCTTTCCCAACTCATATTTATGTAATTTTAAATTTAAACTAGCTTAAATTTTATATTACAACTTGTAGATGGCTTGAAAATTTTACTTTACTAAGGTAATTTTTAAAGAGGACTCCTCCTAAAAGAATGTTTAAAGAATGGGTGAAAAATTCTTGGGTTCCACATAAGTCTATCTTTATGCTAATCAAAATATCACAAAAGGGTTCTTCCTCTTCATTTTTTTGAAGCCAATTGTAGGCACCTAAATATTTCCCTTACATACTCTTATCTTAATCAACCAATTAAATCACCTTGCCAATCCCCTTCACCTAATGCCCCTCACCTAATTAAATAACATTATTTTTTAATTAACCCTGTAACACCCCGCCACACAACCCTAGAGGAAGTTTTCATTCACTATAAAAGCGTACTAATTTTTTTTTATTAAAGTGAATTAAACATACATGTTCATCTAATAATTGACAACATCCCCTAGGGTTATGTAACCGAGATTACTTATTTCCCCATTAACATACATCATTAAGATTCATTGCATTAAATTACTCAAATAAAAACATTCATTCAACATAAATAAATTAAATGAATAACAAGATAACATCCATAGCATAATTTCATTAAAAGAATAACTGTTTACAATTCTCATTCCCAGAATGAGTCATAAATACATGATTGTTTCAATTACATATATCCACCTCATAAAAATAAGAGGGGTAAAATCAATTTAATACATTTTGAAATACAAAGTACAAGAAATAATAACAAGATCCGCGAGCTGTCCATCTAGATGTCTCGCCACCAAGTGCTGAAGATCAAGGGGGACCCAACGGTTTTGGTGCATGTTCCTCCCAACCAAGTGGTACCTAAAGGCCCACCCCCCATGCTAGGAGATAGTAACAACACAACATGGACAAGATACTACTACCTCTAACCAAAGGCAAACTCATACTGACACATACTGACTCAACCAAACACATGTACAAAAAGAGTCTGACACTTAACATGGTCACATTGCTTCCAGACATAAAATTGATCGAGTATGATAAGAATCCATACACACAACATACAACACTATGTTATCTTAGACAGAGTGTCATCGCAAGGTTTTTCAAGAGATCTCCTCTGGGCATTCTTCATAGGCTCCGGTGATACTGGTGGCCTCAACTAAATCTCGGCCCTCATACTCACTCCTGCGGAATCAACTACCTTTCCTATGGACAAGATAGTTGACCTTGCCATTCCAAACCTTCTCACTCACCCCAAGTCTAAACAAGCCCTTGTACCTATGAGTGAGGTTAATTTATCTTGATTAATGTGAAATGCATCCTAATCAGCTAAGTACATTACTTTAATTTTCACTTGTTAAAATCACTACTGAAGGTTACCCGGTTTACCTCTTTGGGCTCCAACCCCTAACAAAAACCACTCTTCTAATGGATAACACACTACACAAATCTAGAATCCAAGGGTAACTCAAGTGCTACAAAACTGAACAACGCAATCTCTCCTATTCTAGGAGACAACAAAGAAGGAAATCCACTCCATTCACTAGGAGGAAACAAAACACTTATAATACTAGCCAAGGGAAAAATGAACATTATCTTAACAAGGGAATGACCCACAATCTCTGGAAGACTTAACAATTGAAACGCAATTACCCGTTCCCAAAGCAAACAACAAGAAGAGAATTTTAACATTAAAAAGCACTGGCAATAGATTTCACTATATTTGGATATCTTAAATCCATTTCCTAATCTAAAGCTTCTCGTAGAAAT
The DNA here is from genome assembly GCA_007115665.2 of Sequoiadendron giganteum. NCBI lineage: Eukaryota > Viridiplantae > Streptophyta > Pinopsida > Cupressales > Cupressaceae > Sequoiadendron > Sequoiadendron giganteum. The sequence goes on from CM021105.1 coordinate 395,705,538, forward strand.
TAAATAATGCCATTCTAAATTTTCATTTAAAATAACTAATTTCCTTCATTAAGATAAATACTTTTCACAAACTAATCTAACCATGCACATTAATCATATCAATTTAAATTACTGCCTAATTACTTGCATGCAATAATATGCCTAAGACAAAATATTCAATAACTAAATATATTTTAAGAATATATGCAGCATAATTTATCTTTTAAGTACATATATTATATTTATATTCAAAACTACATAGAAAAAAAATCCAAACAAAAGCATTGATTTAAACCTTCTATTTTCAAAAGAAGGAAAATAACTAGACTGTGTAAAGTGATTAAATTCTGAATATATAAAAAAAATCCAACCTTAAAACCAATTTCCCAAAATACACATATTTAATTTACATTAAATATTGTATATTAATATTTCCTATAAATTATATTTTATTTTCAAAACATAAAAAAAATAAAAATAAAACAAAAATAATAATAAAAAAAAATTAAATAAAAAAAAAATTAAAAAAAAAATGAAACTAAGTGTGACAGGGGCCGGACGTACTGCCGGTACCCCTGTCATCAACCTTAGTCGTCACTCCCTGCAGAGTCGCCGACTGTACTATGTACAGTGGCCGGTTGTGACTTGGGGAGGTTGCACTCCCCATGGGACAGTGCGTCCCCCCAAACGGTGGGCGCACTGCCCCATGGGCAACGCAACACCCAAGGGGATGGCATGGGTGGTGGGGTTGAGCTCCCCACCAACCACTATTCACCATTATTTTTTTATAAATTTTTTTTTTTATAACCACGAAAAAATTCCATTAGCTTTCTACGAATTTCAAAATTTCGTTTCTCCGACATGCCGTACGGACGATATTTTTATAAAAACAATAATAACATGTATTTAATTTATAACATTAAATAAATAACCAGATAAATATATATGTTTTAACATAGAATAGATTTATTGGTAAACTAGATCCAACATAAAAATAACCAGGAAATCAATAAAAAAAATTAGGAAAACTACAAGGGATTTAATTTTCTCCATTACAATTTTTTTTTAAAGAGGATTTTATTTTTTCTTTTAAAACAAGAACCAAATTTAATTGTTTTCTATAGAAATACAATTTCCTCAACAATCTACACTGGATGCACAATTTTAGCTCTAGTTTTAACAACAATTCTACGATTTCCTCCATTGCAAAAAGAAACTACAACCTACAATAAATTTGTACAGTATTCCAAATTTCCTGATAATTTTAAATCTAGTTTCAATTAACAAATCTTAAATTCTAAAGAATTCAATGAATAGATTCTTTTAAAATGATGTAAATTTATTTTAAATAAACCAGAACAAAATTCACAGCATAAAGGAAAACCTGTATTTTGAAGCTACAGGCAACGAAGAGGATCTTTGATGCAGAGCCTTCTCCAATGCTCACTTGAATTTCTTTCGATCGTGCAACGAATCCTAGCAAGCAACGATCCAAGAGCTCAATCCACTTGAACCAAATTTCTTCCCTTTTTAAAAAAAAAAAAATCAATCCTACCCAATTGCTCAATTAATTCTACCCAAGTTCTCAAAACAATTCTACAACCAAAAACTCTCTCTCAATTTCTTTTTCTTTTCTCTCTTTTCTATTTTTTTATTTTCCTGCAACTTTTTCCTTCCTCACCCCTAACACTCTTTTTTTACAAAAAGAAAACAAAACTAAAAAGGAAAACCCCCAAAAACCTCACACAAATTTCTCAAATTAATTTAGTAATTTTCTAAAACAAATATAATTTTCTAAACTAAACAAATCTCTTCAATAAATAAAATATGCAATTGCCATAATTCAAAATATCTTCCAAAATCTAATTGCATGCAAAATTGAAAGTTAGATATTAATTCCATTTTCAATTTCGAAACTCACTTTGAATTAAAATGCAATTTCAAATATTTTACGATTCATTTGCTTTTAATTTAATTTAATCTAGTAACCTTAATTAATTAATTTTAATTATTTAATAACTAAATTCAATCCTTTTGAGATTAAATTTAATTAAATTAAATAAATTAAAATTTAACTAATTAAACTTTATTATCAACTTTAAATATAACATTAAAGAATTTTTTTACTTTAATATACAATAATCACTACTTTTAATCAATGCTATAATTCCAACAATTGATTTAACAAATACGCATCATACAAAATCAAATAACATTAATTAAGGTAAGACATGACTCAACAATCAGGACTGACGACACACTAAGGCTAGGGTGTAGACTGACACATATTACCTAGCTACTATCTCCCTTTCAACTTAACCATTGGATTAACATGCTCAAACCTATGAGACCAGGTAGAGTCGATGTCATGTACTTGCAACCTGAAAAACCAATTAAACATCATACAGTATATCCAACATATAATACACACCATGAAGAAGAAATCACGGATTCGCAAGGCACTCGCAAGCGAGTGATGCGAACCCGTCCTCTTCACCAATACACTCATCAAGGACTGACACTAACGCCATAATGAATACTCACATATAAAATCTCATGATAATTCTACTAACATCATTAATCCATGAAAGCATGTGAAACAAAATCAGATAAACACATCACACAATAATAATTGCCGTTGGAACGAGGAAAGATGGTGCTGCGCGGAGGACTGGTGCGTGCTAGGGCCCACGTGCCCTAGCCTGTTCTTCTTCTTCTGGCGCCCGTGCTCGATCTGCGAGTGGTTTGTTGCTGGTGGGGGGGTCTCTATTTTGGTGTGGGGGTTTTTCTTTGGTTGTGCAGGGGTGTCTGATCCTTTCTGGTCTGTGGGTGGGCTTTTTTTGACTGGTTTTTTTGTGTGCATGGTGTGTCCTCGGCGGGAGGCATGCGGTGGTTTGAGACTATGGGTCACCTGCCCCATCTCACCCTCTTTTGTTGATGCTTTGGTTCACTGGGCCATGGAGAATCGTGGTCTAGATTCTTCTCGAGTTCTGTCCAGGGATCTGGAGATGGTAAAGCCGTCTTCCTCGTTGCATGCCAGTTTTAAGGAACAGATGGGTAAATCCCAATCCGGGGATGGGGTCTCCTCTTCAAAAGGGTTTTTTCGAATCAAAAAAGTAAATGGATGTTTGGAGAGATCTGAGGACTGACTTGTTTTGGTTATTCAACCTGAGCAAGTTTCAGAGGATTTTGAATATTGGTCTAACCATGCCCTTATCTACAAATTTTTGGGCCTCCGTCTTTCTCTACCTATGTTGGATTCGTGGGCACGTCGGGTCTGGAACCCAGAAGGTGATATGGAGATTATATTGGCAGCTAATAACTATTTCCTGGTCATTTTTGCAAGCATGTTGGATAGGAATAGGGCTTTTGAAGGAGGCCCATATTTCTTCAACCAAGTGGGGCTCTTCATCAAGCCTTGGCACATGGGCTTCAACTCGGCTGAAGAGATCTCCTCACGGGTTCCGGTTTGGGTTCGTCTGTCGAGGCTTCCTTTGGAATTCTGGAGGGAAGATATTCTTCACTCAATCTCATTGCTTCTTGGAAAACCAGTGGGATCGGCTACACAAACTCAAGATTGTAAGGTAATTTCTTTTGCTCGTATTTGTGTAGAAGTTGATTTAAATAATCCGTTACCAGATTCTATGGAAATTCGCTTGGGATCTTCTTCTTGGATCCAACAGCTGGATTACGAGACCCTACCTTTTAGATGCAGAATTTGTCATGAATATGGTCATTTACACCAAAAATGTCCTAGAAATAAATCCTCCCCCTTGGCTACCTCTGGACCTCCCAAGGGGGACAAGGGGAAGATTCCTTTGTCTAAGGAACCTGTAGATAATGAGGGTTTTATTTTGGTTAGTTCCTGTAACAAAGGCAAGGGCAAGAAAAGAACCTGGTTGGATAGATAGAATGATGGCACTTTCAACAGGTTTGATGTTCTTGAGGATTTGGTCCAAGAGGAAGGTGTCCCAGTTGAGCTCTCTTCTGAGGTTAAGGGTATGCATGAAGTTCAGGATGAGGATGTAGAGAAAGAGGGTCATATTTTATCTTTAGGGGTTCTTCAGGCTGAACAGGTGGCTACAAATTTGTCTTCTCAGGTTCTGGATGTCAGGGTTCACAAGGGGTCTCAAGCTCCGAAGGGTTCTGATGTGGTGGCTCTTGATCCCCCTGCTCCTAAGGGGGCTTCAGATTCTGTGAAGGGTAACAAAGCTCCTCCTGTGTTAGGTTTACAACAAAAATATTTTAAAAAGGGGCCTCTTGATAAACCAGCAAGGAGCAGAAGGAAGATTGATCAAGAGAAGGTCAAGATTATGGGTGATACTTTGGTTGAGACAGAGTCTGTGAAACCCATTGATTCTCATTTCTCCCACCCCCATAAATGATTGTCTTATCTTGGAATGTAAGGGGGTTGAACAACATCCCTAGACAAAAGGTTGTTCGTAGACTGATTGATTCTCAGTCTCCTGATGTGGTCTTTATTCAGGAGACCAAGCTTACAGTGGATGGTTTGGCTAATTGTGCTTCATGGATCTGGCCCCAGGGCAACTGGTAGGGGGTGGGTACTTTGAACAGTTCTGGGGGGGTGGCTTGCTTCTGGAACCTGAGGAAAGTTTTCCCCTTATGGTGGGTTTCTAGTCGATCTTCCATCTCTCTGGTTGCCTCTAGTTTAGAGACTGGAGAGAGGTGTCTTTTATCCAATGTTTATGCTCCTACTGAACTTGCAAGTAAGTCAAATCTCTGGGCTCACATCAGATTCATCTGGGCCCTAGACTCGTTTCTCCCATGGATTATGGCTGGTGATTTTAATGCTATTACTTGCTTGGATGAAAAACAAGGTGGGTTAGCCAGGCTAGACCCTTTTGCAAATCTGCTCAGGGATATGATTGGTTCCCTGAATCTAATTGATGTGAAGCCCAACAATGGTGTCTTTACGTGGAATAATAGGAGATGTGGTGTTGAGTCTATCTCTGAAAGGCTTGATAGGTTTTTGGTCTCTTGCTATTGGATGAACAGTAGGTTGATCACTAGCTCTAAAATTCTTGATTGGAGGGGCTCTGACCACTGGCCTATTAAGCTCTCTGTCACCACTTATGGAGCCACCAAGAATCCTTCTTTCAAATTTCAGTTGATGTGGTTAAGAGACCAGTCTCTGCATGATCTTATGTTGGATTGGTGGAATGAGGGGCTTCCTGCTCATGGGACAACCATGTTTACTTTTAGTAAGAGGATTCAACATGTCAAGTACAGGCTCAAGATCTAGAATAAACAATGTTTTGGGAACCTGCATGCTCAAAAGATGGGTGCTCAGTCCAAGCTGGATAACATCACTCATCAGATTCAGGACCAAGGGTTGACCTCTATTCTTAGTAAAGCTGAGTCCTTGGCTCTTAAGGACTTAGAAGAGTGGGAGCTTCGTGAGGAGATCTTCTGGAAGTAGAAATCTCGTATTGAGTGGCTTCAGGAGGGAGATAGGAACACTGCATTCTTCCATAATTCGGTTAAGGCTCAGAGGCAGGGGAATTCTATCTCCTCCCTTGTTTCACCTGAAGGGGCCCAACTCTCTTCCTATTCTGATATTTCCAGGGAAGCGGTCAATTATTTTTCTAATATTTTTTCTAGGGAGGATCTTGCTGCTGGGGCTGAGGAGAGGGCCATTTTGGATTGTATTCCCCACCTGGTCTCTGCTGAGATGAATGGGGTGATCTTATGTCCTATTTTGCTAGAATTGGAGAAAGTGGTGTTTAATATGAAAAAAGGTAAGGCTCCTGGCCCGGATGGGTTTCTGATCGAGTTCTTTCAGGAGTTCTAGGAAATAATTAAGTTTGATCTCCTCAAGGTGGTTCAGGAATCTCATAGGAACAAACAGATGGTCAAGTCCATGAATTCTACTTTCTTGGATCTCATTCCTAAGAAGGAGGGGGCTAATCAGCTGGCTCACTTCAGGCCTATTGTGTTATGTAATGTTGTTTACAAGATCATCACCAAATTGATTGTTGAGAGGCTCAAACCACTCCTCGGTACTCTTATCTCTACTAAGCAGGGTGGTTTTGTTGAAGGAAGACAAATTTTGGATGGTGTTGTGATAGCTATGGAAGCTATCCATTCTATGGCCAACTCTAAGGAGAGGGCTATGTTCATTAAGCTGGATATGGCTAAAGCTTATGGTCGAGTGAGTTGGGAGTTCCTTCAGAAAATTCTCTTGGCTTTTGGCTTCTGGGAGGAGTGGGTGAACTGGGTTCTTAGTTGTGTGACCTCATCTTCCTTCTCAGTTCTCATTAATGGGGCACCTTCGGATTTGTTTAGTGCTTCTCGGGGACTCTGGCAAGGGGACCCTTTATCTCCCTATTTATTCATTATCATGGCGGAGGGTCTTGGAAGATTTATTAAATCTCAGGTGAGGCAGGGTCTTATCCAAGGCTGGAGATGGAACAATTATCTCCCTTCCTACTCTCATCTTTAGTTTGTGGATGATACTGGGTTGATGGGCCTGGCTAGAATCAGTGAGGCAGTGAACTTCAAGAGAGCCTTAGACATCTATTTGAAGGCTTCTGGTCAGTGTATTAATGATGACAAATCCTCCATTTATTTCTTCAATACTCCTCGGCTTATCTAGGGTAGGACTGCTAGGATCCTTAGATTTCAGATCGATTCTCTTCCGTTGTTGTACCTTGGGGTCCCTTTGGCTTTGGGATCTCAGCGCAGAGCTTACTGGTAGGGGATTTTAGATAAATTCCAGAGTAAGGTTAGTCATTGGACTTACAGATGGTTATCGTCTACTGGGAGAGTGGTTCTTCTAAAGACGGTGGTGCAGTCTCTCCCCATTTATAGGTGTTGTGTGCAGGTTCCCCCTTCCACCTTTGTGCGGGAATTTGATGCTCTGTCTCAAAAATTTCTTTGGTCTGGCAACCTTCTTTCCTCGAAGTGGAGTTTAGTCAAGTGGGAGTCTGTCTGCAGGCCAAAGCATGTTGGGGGCCTGGGTCTTAGGTCTATGGCTCTTGCTGTCATGACCTTAGCAGCCAAGCTGTACTGGAGGTGGTGCAACAATCAGGATCAGGATTGGGCTAAGATTCTTGCCCACAAGTATTTCCCTGGTGCTGATAGCCTTGATGTGTCGTGGCTTGCTTTGTTGGGTAAAGGTTCTTGCATTTGGGATACCCTCAAGAAGGGTGCTCAGCTGATTAAGGAGGGTCTCTTCTGGATCTATAATAGAGGCTCTGAAGCTCTTTTTTGGCAGGACTCTTGGGATGGCCACCCTCCCATTCTTTCTAGATTCCCTTAGCTTCAACCTCTTTGCGATATTTTTTCTGAAGTTGGTTGGATCAAGGTGGATAATTTTTCAAACTATCAAGCATATTGGTCAGGCGATGGTGGCTTGCTAGAAGGATCCACAGGAGTGGCCCAAGGGTGGCTCTGATGAGGATCGGGGTGTTCTTACTAGGGTTTTGGAGGGCAGGCTCTGTAGCTCCCTTAATGAGAGGGACGCTTTGGCTTGGAGTCCTGATCCAAAAGGTAAATTTACGGTGGCTCAAGGCTATGCTATGCTTGACATACACTTACATGGCCC
>CM021105.1:395713183-395797752 GCA_007115665.2 Sequoiadendron giganteum
AAAATTTCCAAAAAACAACATTCGCCGGTACAGATGGACGCAGGTCCGTACGGCAGCCGAACACAACATAACTTAGTTTTAAAAAAAATATAAAATTTAATATATCTAATAATATAGATTGCATATATTATTTCCAGAAAATAGTATATGCAATGTATATTATTATATATGTAATTTTTTTTTCCAGAGTTTTCTTTGCTAGAGAAATCGAAGAAATAATATATAAACAACCAGAAAATAATTTTTTTTTTGCAACCATTGGAATCTTTCCAAACAAAGATTAAATTCAGAATAACAAATGAAACCATTCCCTTTCCTTTGTGTTTTCAAAAATTCTAAACACAAGAAGATTGAAACAATGACCTAGTTTTCTCTTCCCCCATATTCTAAAAGGGTTTGCATTTTAAAAACAAATAAATCTGAATATCAACTATTGGAGTTTAACCTAGGGTTTCCAGAAACTTCCCCATTTACAAATTTCTTCTCATTTAAACAAAATAGGTTAAACTAAGAGCAATAAAACAAGAAAATAAAAGAAAACCTGGTTATTTGCAGTCACCAAGTTTATTGATGCAGACTTTCCTTTGAGCTCTTCACAATTCTTTTCCCACAATGCCAAGAAATTTCCAGCAAGCTTCAATCTACTAGCCCCACCTTCTTCATAGAATTTCTCTCCCTTTTCAATTTAATTCCTCAACCAGAAAATAATTTCCTAAACTTTCATCAAAATTTCTCCAACAAATTTCCTGCCTGTCAAAAAAAATGAAGCAAGAAGAATCCCCAAATTTTTCTGCCCTAAACTTATAAAACAACAATTCCAAAATAACCTAATGTAACCCTAATTCACTTTCAAATGCAAAAGTTGAATTTACATGTTAATTTCATTTCCCCATTTTCAAAGGCCCTAACTTTGACTTTAAAGTAAAATTTCAATTTCTCCAATTCCCTTTTCAATTTAATTTAATTTAACAATCAAACACACTAACTTAATTATTATTAAATTATCTAATAACTAAATTCAATCACTTGAGATTTAAATTTAATTAAATAAACAATTTAACTTTAATTAACTTACTCACAATTATTTATTAATTAAATTTAATCCTTTGGGATTTAAATTTAATTAAATAAATACTTTAACTAAACTAACACACTTTCAATTATTTAATAATTAAATTCACTCTCTTGAGATTTAAATTTAATAAATTAAATAATTCAACTTTAATAAACCTACTTACAATTATTTAATAATTAAATTTAATCCCTTGAGATTTAAATTTAATCAAATAAATAATTTAAGTTTAATTTCAATAATCATTATAAATATAACCAATGAGCATAACATTAAAATAATATAAAATAAACATTTCTTCCAGCCAATGCAATTTTCAAAAGAACTATTTAAAGGTTCAACACATTTCAAAACATAACATAACATCCAATAAGATATGACATGACTCAATCATCAAAACGGACGACACACTAAGGCTAGTGTGTAGACCTAACACATGTTACCAAGCTACTATCTCCCATTCAACTTAACCGTTAGATCGACACGCTCAAACCTGTGGAACCAGGTGGAGTCGATGTCATGTACCTGTAACCTATAATCAAATAAACAACATGATATATGCAGTATATAATTCACACCGTGAAGAAGAAATCTCAGATTCGCAGGGCGCTCGCAAGCCAGTGATGCGAACCCATCTCCTTCACCAATACACTCATCAAATACTGACACTAACGTCATATCAATAGTTTCATAAATAATTCACATGATAATTCTACTGTCAGCATTCATTCATCAAAGCATGTAAAATCAAATCAGATAATCACATCACATAGTAATAGTTGTCGCTGAAGAGTAGCAATCAAAACATCATAATAAAAACGTGTCCAGTATCACAGTAGCTGCAATCCAATCAAAGCATAAAACAACATGAAATGAGAAGCAAAACGAAGGGGTATTACAGGTTCTCACTCATTTTTTGTTACAGGTGCTCTGACATCTCCTATTGTAGGCACTTAGATATCTATTGATACACTCGAGTAGACTGTGAGAGGTCTAGGTTCTATGAAGATTCTCTCTTTAGGTTCGATGTCCTCTCACTTGCATAGTTTTCTACACACATCACTATTAGATCTAGTCACATAAAGTACTATAGTGGAGTTGGGGGATTCACAACATTGAATATACAGAGGCGATTTAGGTACATGTATATATAATTTTAAAGTTTTTTAAGTTTTAAAGAAGTTTGTATGTACTTGTAAGTTCATTGGAACTATACAACACATTAATATAAATTATATAATTCAAATTTTATTTTTGATGTATTCATGCATATGTGTCTAGGTGGAGGTAACATGTGTTACTCCTAGTTTGAGGGTAGAGGGTGTATGCATGCATTCTTCACCTAACCATGTCAGTGGACAAGTGAACTTTAATTTTCATCTAAGTTAATGTGTATAAGTACATGATCAATTTTTCATGTGTGTGTATATATATTGAATATAATTTTTAATAATTACACTTTTATATAATGTAGGGTGATCCCACAATACTGGTTTATAATTTTTTGCCAAACGACATTCAATTGATTTTTTCTAACTAAATCTTCACTTTTGGGCACCTATAGCGGCTAAATCATGAGTAATTTGAAGATGATGCAAACTAGAGATTTGTGACATTTTGTTTGTAGATTCTAAATATTATTTTTGTCAAAAAATTTGGAATCAGATTACACTTCTTTTTCCATCTCCTTCAAAAACTATTTTTTATCAATAAACACCATTTTTAAGAAGTGATGCTCACCATATACAACATAACTTTTTTTCTATGAAGGATACAATTCTAGTTTTTTTGAATTTAGATTTGTAACTATGATATCTAACCCTTTCGTTTGGTTTCATAAGTTTTTTATTCAATATTTTTTCCTTAATCAAGTTCCGAAGTCAAACCAATTACAACTCAGACATAGGCGGACCATATACAACATAATTTATTTTGTATCGAAATTCATTTTTTTTACTAGATCAAGTACATCAATAACTAGCCTGCAAATATTTTTCAGAATTTTATTTTGATAATCTACTATTTTTCCAATTGTGCAGAAGAAAGAGCTTGATTTTTGGTGAAAACCTATGTTTAATCAAACTAAAAAAATCATAATAAAACCAAAACATATTAAAATTATATTCGATGGATAGCTCGTTTTGAGGACTACCACCATCTAGTTGGGTCTGTGAAGTCTCCTCCATTTTCATCCTCAACTCGAGCTTCAAATGGAAAAATTCTGTAGAAATTTTGTGCTAGAGGGGGAGAAGGGGGGGAGCAGGGGGGTTCAAATGAACCTAGGTTCAAGTGAACCCCCCTTGGAGGTTTTCTCAAACCAGGTTTCATTCAAACCCAGGTTCGATCAAACCCATCTTTTCCATTGTCTTCATAGAAAAAAAATGCATAAAAAGTGGAACCCATCATTTAATATGGTTCACTTGAACTAGGGTCCATTCGAACCCCTTTTGGGCCCATTCAAACACCCCAATTCGTGTGAACCCCTAAAAAGCAATTTTTTTTCTTAGGAGCATTTTTGCAATTTTGCTACCTCATTGGAATTGTAAACCAATTTTGTGGGTTTACCCTGTAGTAACATAAAAAGTATCCCTTTTTCATTAATTTGGAAATAATTAATATTAAAATGAGCCTAATGTTGCCTTGATTTAGTGTTGTAATGTGTTTTACAAATTCACATTAAGTTTAGGGCCCTTTTAAACTAAATGGACTTAAATGTGCCTTATTTAGGGTGTTGTAAAGTCTACCTTTACACTTTCACATTAATCTAGGGCTTTATTAATTAATTGAGGTTAATTTTCCTTAATTGGCCCCTTTAATTCAAATCCAATCCTAATTAAATGCAGACTATGAGGGATAAAACTTGACATTCATAAATACTATTACACAACACATAATTTTAGAAGGTGTGTGTCTTAGGTAGGTGAACTAGGATCCATTCGCCACATGGTGAATGGGTTCCCACCTAGTCCTATGATCCTATTTTTACATGACATTACACATTGTCTGAAGTGTTTCTTAGGACCCATTCTCCACATGGTGAATGGGTCCTCACTTAGACCTAGGAACCCTCCTTGAAATATGTTTTTGGCAGTATTTTAATAATTTGAAATCCATAATTCAATGTTGGCTTGTGATATTTGAATTTTAAGAATTACTATTAGGATATATATAAATATAAGGTTATTTCACTATGTTTCATAACTAATATCTAAGAAATTTAAGCGATCTCAAGAGTATCTTCACAAGAGCATTGATAGAGAATTCAAGAGCATTTCTAAGGCATTCAAGGGAAGATTTGTAGAAGACTATTGCAGCAATCAAGACTCCCTTTGTCATGTCAAAGATTTAGTGCATCATGCATGTTGTTGTGCTAATTTGTTGATGTAGCATTCAAGATCTTATCAAGTATTCAAGGAAATTGTTTCACATTCAAGTTTCATGATCAAGATCTACATTCATTGAGGACACTTCATGTTAGTTTGCAGATTTATGCAATTTTCAATTAAGGTGTGGTGAGTTGTGACATTGCATTTGTTCATTCATCATTTCTTTCATGCTTTTATTCATTTTAAGGTTTAATTACCAAAATGGGGTTTGACTTGGCCTAGCAAACAACATTTTTCTCCTCTTTGATGTGTGATTACAGGTTTTAGGTTGAAAATCTATTGGAGAGAAAAATTGCAAAAGTTGTCAAAGTTGCAAAGAAAGTTATCAAATCATGGAAATTGAGCTACAAGATTTATTTTTGGCTTTCCGATAGAGCTCGACTAGAATCTGGGAGTGTAGACTGAGAGGAACAAAACCCAAAAACTAATTTTCAAGAGCCCTAGCCAAGACCCATTCACTATAGCCTGAATGAGTCCTCAATTTGGTCTAAAAACACTTTTTGCAACAAGTAGAAAACATTCAACCCTCTCTAAATCTATCTTTTTACTAGTATTTGGGTTAGATTTGATTTCTGTAACCCATTTACACATTATAGCACATATATTGAATGAAATTAGGTTCATCATTTTGTTTCATTATGGTGAACCTCATTTCCTTCTTTTCATATACGTATATATGTAGGGATCGATACATTTATCAAAGTAGGATTAACACTCGATGGTTGCTCGACTAAGAGCCGACATGATGACCCAAATACTAGCTGAGGCACTATTTTATACATTTTTATTGTTTTATGTATATATTCTCTAGAAAATGTATATTTTATGTTTGAGATCTATCATATATATGCATGTGAACATGTTATGTTTATGAACTTATATTTCATATCTACTCTAGACATATTTATATCAATTCAAAAAAATTGAGTTTATGTTTACATTTTAGATCTATTGATGTATGTGCACATGTACATTTATGTTTGTGATCTATATCATATATGACATTTGTGTTTATGACTTCTTATGTTTTAGATATGTATATACGTATGTTTATATATGTAAATATAAGATATCATGTGTCTCCCAAGGATGCAATTTATGTTTATGAATGTATATTTTGAAAAGAGTGATAGCTACATATGTATACATGATATGCAATATAAAATTTGGTTAAATAGATATATATATATATATATATATGTACATGTGTATAATTTTATTCAATTTATAGGTTATAAGTAATACAAACTCCCATCTACATGTAATATATAGAAAATATGGCCACATATAACAAATAATGTAAATCCATCTTGATATGTGGAAGTAATATAATATAAATCCATCTTTGTATCTTAGTTATGCCTAAGTTCTAGTGAAAACTAGTGATGGAAACATGTGGATTTCTATTTGAAAAATGAAATTCAAGTTATATCAGTCGATATTATCATTAACCATGTTGAGTTGTTAGAGAATTATTATTATTTTCTTTCATTGGGAATCTTACAATCTAATAGCTTGTAACCAAAAGAACATGTAGGTCTCATAGCCTTGGTCTGAAACTCCAAGGAATATACTTATTTTTTGATCCTCAGGTTGGAAATACCAAAGCTCCGTTACTAGTTGTAATGCCCCTATTTGGGATATTCCTTAATTTAGGCATGTAAAATAATATTAAACACAAAAAAATGATATTAGTAATAATAAGTATCAACTTATTGGTAATATTCAAATTAATAAATAAAATAGTATAATATTGAGAGCAATACATCATAGCTAAAACATCATAATCTTTAGATCAATAGTTCAGAACATCATTAACATTTGAATTCAAAATATCTTAACGCCATTAAAGGTTATTCCAAAGCATATTCCTATAGCCAATCATATTAAGAATTCACTTGAATTACTTACAAATCACAATCTCAAGGATGGTTGTCCTTGTATTTCAAGAGCATGGGTGGATAATTGTCCCTTCACCTCAAGGTGGCATACTTGAGAAGACCCTCAAGCTTGATAGCACTCATATGCCTCCTGACCACATGAGTGTTGCATCTCAAGAGTTGTGTGCTCGAGAATTCCCTTTCCAGACTAGGAGCACTCATCCATCTCCTAGCCCATGAACATGGTAGGATCGTAGGTCCATAACATACCTCATTTCGACCTTGGAGGTTCTTTATCCTCCTTAATCAAGCCCAAGAGAACTCATTTGCCTCCTAGCCCACAAGTGCTACATTTCAGGGTGGTGTGCTTTATAAGACACATGAAGACTACTTCCCTCAACAAGCCCAGGAACACTCATACACCTCTTGGCCCCACAACCACTACATCTTGTGGGTGGCATACTTGATGAATGAAAATGCAGTACTTCCCATCCCATGAACCCAAAAGGTTGATCAACCTCCCTATTTGTAAACACTTCTATAAATTCAGAATAGATCGCTAAAGGAATCTTATTATATTAATTGTTAATCAAATATAATTTCATTATGCTATTATAATACATATACATTTATATACATATTTATTCCTAATTTATATTTTAAAACTTACTACCTAATAATATTCTAGCTAAAAATAATATTTATTTCCAATAGATCTCCTATATTTCAATTTATTATTTTCTTTTTCCAATACACTTCCATGATGCTTTCTCCACAAGGAAACAATCTCCCTCTTATATCTTATTATTGAGGGAGTCACAACCTTTCATATTTGGAGTCACAACCTTTCTTATTTGAAAGAGTCACAACCTTTCTTATTTAAAAGAGTCACAACCTTTCATATTTGAAAGAGTCGCGACCTTTCACATTAAGAGTCACAAAATTTCACATTAGGAGTCACATCAAATTTATTCTTAATTGATTGTTTGAATAATTTTATGGATCTTTTTCTCAAATGAAATTCTCTCCCTTTTATATCTCAAGTTTGAGGGAGTCACACCTCTCCACATCAATAGTTACAATTCTTCATATTTTGGTTGACCATTCTTAACATCTTATTTATTTAATTCCATAATATTAATTACCTTTAGTAATTTATGTTGAAACATAGGTTGCAAATATTTAGGAATAAAGCAAGACATTACATATAACTCAATGCATCTTCATGATTTGGTATGATTGATCATGATAGATCCTTGCACATAAATTGGTTCATTCTTCTTGATGTCTTTGCAAACTTGAATTTTATTGATGAAAGTGTTGTAATATGCTTCTAATTTTGCCCTTGACTGATTTTAGGATCTTCAATTTGCTCAATAGATTTCTAGCTCTCTTTAGGAATTCAAATGATGAGAAACGATATTATTTATATGCAATTATTATAATTTCTTGAAAATGAAATATCAATAGCTAACAAACAAAATTGGAAATTCAAATAATAAATAATCGATATCGACATATTCAAATTTGGGGACAAATTAGGTGGTCTAGGGTGCAATGCACCGTAGAGTAGATCCACCTTTTTTGGTGTCTAAAAGTGTCAAGGAAAAACTATTAAATGTATAATTTGATTTTCCATGTTTTATTTTCCAAGAATATTTATAAATGGAAAATTAATATATAATTATGTCCAACAATATAGGGGGGAGTAAAACCTAGTGTGAAATTGTCAAGGGTGACAATTTTCAATGCTACAACAACCATGAGGAATGACATAGAGTTTCCTCTCATTACAATGGATGTTGTTGGAAAATGAGAATGTTGAATATAGGTTGTGCTCTGTTCTCCTCCACATAACTTCTTTGTTGTCTCCTTGCAAATCACACCATGTGTTTCCAATATTCTCTTCTCTTGCCATCATAGGCACACAAGAATCATATCATTGCTTGTAATGTAGAAAAATGTATCCCTTTACATTTTCATACTTGTTTGGGCCCTCCTAATTGAAATGGAATTAATAATTCCTTAATTCAGTGTTGAAAAATGTATCCCTTTAAATTTTCACACTTGCTTGGGCCCTCTTAATTAAATTAGGCTTAATTATGCCTTAATAATCCGTATTTTACATCTACAAGCCTAATAAATTACATTTTCTAAAGGGGAAACCTGACAAAAATTAATGCCAAAAAATAATTAAACACCTTGAGCAATGTGTGTTCCAAGAATAGGGACTTGAGACCCATTTTCCCATGGGTGAATGGATCCTCCCTAGGCCTTGGAACCCATTTTTAAAACATGTTTTGTTATTATTTTTATCATCCCAAATTCAAATTTCAAATGTCATCTTGTAATGTTTAATTTTTGAGAAATTAAGGATAAATGTCTATAAATAGAAGGTTATTTTATCAAATTATTATTATATTTCAAGATCACAATTGAGAGAACTTCCACAAGAGATAATATTATTGTCAAGAGCATTCAAAAGTAGATTTATCAAGTATTTATTGAAGCATTCAATATCCCAAGCATCATGTCAAAGTTATGTTCATTTAGGCATGTTTTCGGAGCTAACATTGTGATTTAGGTTTCAAGATCTAATCCAAGCATTCAAGTAAAATATTCAAAGCAAGATTCAAGTATCAAGATCCACATCCATTGAAGCCATTTCATGGAATATCCATATCAAGATTTTAAATTTCTAGAGGTTCATCCAAGGGTTTGATGAGTTGCAACATTGAGTTGTTCATTCATCATTCCTTTCATGCTATTTCATTTCATTTGAAGGTTTAATTACCAAAATTGGGTTTGACTAAGGAAAACCCCCATTAAAAAAAAACAAAATAAATTCCCCTCGTGTTTGTGTTGCATATTTTAGGTTGAAGGAAAATTGAAGATTGGAGATCTCTAAATTGGAAAATTATAAAAGTTGTCAATGCTGCAAGAAAAGTTGTCAAGATCATGGAAACTTAGATCTCGGGCTCATTTTTTGTCATTTTCACATAAAACCAGTGGGAAATTGCATTTCAATTTTGTATTCAAAGGCTCCCAAAAATTCAGCTCAAAAAGTTGTCTTACCTGACCCATTCGCCATTTTTGGATTGGGGGGTCCTAGACACTTTGCAACTATTTTTGAACACTCTCCAATAGATTTTGAGGTAAGTTTCAAGTGTCTTCCACTCATCCAATTTGCATAAAATTGATTTTTTTTGTTGGAGTTATGTTGCATCTACATGAATTAGGTCTTAGGTTATAGGTTTGAGGTTATTTGCTATCCTATTTTCATCTCCCAAAAGTGTTTTCTAGTCATATTTACCTCATCCACACACACAAAGTAAATTTGTAGATCTTCCATAGAATTGACTCACCTAAGGGCCAAAAGTGAATTCTATCTTGGAGGATCTCATTTCTTGAATAAAATAGAAAATAGGTAGGTTCATTACACCCCATTTTCCCCTTTCTGTTTATAGTAAGTTTGGTGAAACATTCCAAATTTAGTATAAAAATCTATGTGTTTTGAACCCTACCCTATTTTTCTATGCTTCATTTCTATATATGTCTATTCTCACACAAGAATCATATGCTTCCATGATAGTTCTACACCATGCCTTCAAACACCCTCTTTTTATCTCTAGATCTAATACCAAAATGAAGGTAAATACTTTATTTTAATTTATCTCATGAATATATAGCATATTTAAAAGGGAGAAAACAATTTAGAAACTATCAAACTACCTATAACTATAGGTGCAACTATATCCAAGCAAACAGTGTAATACTAATTAATAGCTACACTAACATCTTCTATGGCCATAACAATGGATTCAAACCTTGTATGTAAACTCCTTAGAATATTTTCAAGTATTCCCTCATCTTCAAGGATCTCAAATTAAGATATAATTTTGTTAACTAATCCAATAATTTGATTGAATAATGAATCTATAGATTTATAGTCTTTCATATACATGGTTTCAAAATCTCTTCTTAATATTTGTAACTTAGCAATATTTACCTTGACCATTCCTTGATATGTTGTTTGAATGATATCCCAGGCTTGTTTTGACTTTGTTGTTATTGCAACCCTTAGAAAAATGCTCTCTTTTATTTCTTAGAAAATGTAGAGATCACTAGGGTCCTTTTTTCTATTATTTTTGAGTAAATCCTTCTCTCCTTGAGATAAAGCAATGCATGTTATTGCATCGGTTGGTTTAGGAAAACCATTCTTTATAATTTATCATATTTATTGAGTATAAAATAAATTATTCATTGTGATTGACCAATAATTGTGCTTTTTATTGTTGAATTGAAGAATTTGAAGATTTATCAAGCTTGCGCTTGAAATTTCCATTGTTGGCTAGATGATGATCTTGCTCTAATGACCAATAATTTAATAACCTTGCCTTGATGAACTTGTCTTTGATAAACCCTTGGCTTTAATAATGCATGAAGGGATAAGAAGATAAATAGTAGAAAAATAGAATAGAAAAATAAAGAATTAGAAGATTGTTGTATGTATATCTATTGATATTTAGAACAAAATTATTATAGAATTTTAGCTCTTTACTCTAGATACATTAAAAACAAAAAAGTGATCTTCCCTTTCCTAAGGGAACTTGCATAATATTTGCATAAGATCTTTATGTATATTCTTTTTAGAGAATAAAGTCCTCTCTCTTTTTTATGGAAAATTACCCACACCAAAATCTATTGAACAACTATATAAATTATATGCAAAGGTAGACATAGATATTAAAGTTTTATAGGATTATGTAGAATAAAGGACAAAAAAATCAATTTAAATCCAATTGATGGAGAAATGAAACCATACTTGAGGACAACATATCCTTGCACAAGAAAAGGAAAAAGAGAACAAAAATAAGGGAATGAATTAGAGATTTTAAATGTTGAGGTAGCACCATATGCAGGGTTTACTTGTTGTAGAGTAAATATGAAAAATGAGTACATTGGTAGTTGGGATCAAGTAATCCAAGAGAAATTCCCACAAGGAGGATTGAGTACATATTAAAAAACTAAGTCAAAGATGAACATAAAGCTGATATTAAACCTAATAAAATTATCAAATAGAAAATTGTAATCCTACACATAGCATAAGTATTCAATAGATGTAAACCTTATATAAAATGAAACAAGTACGGATAAATACCCCAAATAATTACTTTTTATCACTTTTGTTATCTTCAACATCAAGAAATTAGAGACCATGATAAATACCCATAGAAATCTATACTAGAAAGGAATAAAAGCTCTTGCACCATGTCATTCACCTTCCTAATGATCCAAATGTAAACCTCTTGATCTTATTTATTCAAATCCAAGATGAAATTTTCAAAAAAATCCTAAAGTGGATAATGTCTTGTGCTATACATAATACCTAGGGTAGCCTCAAATTTCAGTAGTAATTCCTAATAAAAAATCCCTCCAACTTCCAAGTCACCAAACTTCACATCATAATCCATGAGTGCACTACCAAAAACTTCACAATACCTACATCTTGATAGATATCTATACCATTGAATGAAAAAAAAGGCACTAGGGGAAAGGATCTAATAGTTGAACATGTTCTAATACTTGTTATATCATTTGTTGATTTACTGTGCAATATTTTTAACAATATTGCACCAATAGTTGTGACTTTAAAGTTGTTAATATTAATCATGAGTACCCATAACTGAATGAAATGTATTCCTTAGATGTAAAAAAAAAACAAATCATGTTATATCACATCAACATAGTAATAAAACATGACTTAGTGCACAACTATCCCTCTAAGATTATTTTGAGCTATTTTAGACACCTCAACAAAATGCATCTTGGTGTGACATCTATAAGATGCCAAACGTAGGTAGAAGTAAATGACTTACAAAAGATTTTTGTTTCAACACAACTCTAGTTTTATTGTGCAAATAACTCAGAATTGATTTTAATAACAGTGTACTAAATGAAGACACAGCTGAATCGAATGGAACACAAAAAAAATCACTACCCCTAAATGATGTAGTCTTGACATAAATAAATAAATAGAGCAATATGCATATTTGAAGTGTTCGACTAAGACAGTTGATGCATAAGCAGTTACAAGGATGAATATAAATATTGATCACACAATAAGCATTGAATTGAACACACACAATATCATCACCTGATTCATAGAGAGCCTAGACAACATGTAGCAAAGAAACTAACATATTTATAGATAGATACAGGTTGACTCTTTAGGTCCTAATTGCAATATCTTCATAATTGAGCTTCTACCTATGAATATGGTGAATGAAATTAGGATGGTGATTCATCCCACCTTGAAGTAACCCATAGAGATTATCGCCTCCTATAGATTTACAACATATGCATCCAGCTTCCATGATCTCCAAAATAAAACATACCAATATAAATAGGAAGTCGATGGTGCTTTCCCAAGTGGATCAGCCAAATTGGTCTAGAGTTTATTAAATTTAAATGTTATTATTTAATAATTTAATATTATTTTATTAGTTAATATTATTTTAAATATTATTATCATTTTAAGTATTATTATCATTTTAATATTATTTTAAATATTATTATCATTTTAATATTATTTTTAAATATTTAATAAATTTAGATTATGTGTTTAAAAACTCTATTTCCCTCCAGTTTGAAAATAGATCTCAACTGGGGATGAGGATATGACAATCCTCCCCACCCAGATGTTGCTTTCCCTCAAGCAACTTTAGGTTCGAACGCTCGAAGATCTCTACTCCTTCCCATGACCTCTCCATCCTCTTGGATGAAACTACCTTAGGGCCTCCCTTGGAGACACCCCAACGAATGACCTCCTTCCCAATAGATTTGAACTTCAACTTTATAGTTTGATAGTTTGTTGTGTACTCCCCAAGCAAGTGTAACCATTGCACTCCCAAAACCATATCTAACTCACCAATGCCAACAATGTAGGAATCATCCTACATCTTGTGTCCACCTAGGTTCAACTCCATCTGTTGAATCCATTGAGTGCATGAAATAGTGTAACCATTTTCTACTGTCACATTAAATCCTTCAAAGTATTTAGCCCTTAGGCCCATCCTAGCCACTAACCCTTCATCAATGAGATAATGAGTGGATACACTATCTATTAATATTGTTACCCTTTATCCTTGTAAGTCCCCTCTAATACAAAGAGAGTGATACCTTGGTGCTCTTGAAAGGGTTGTAAGAGTACCTCCCGAGTGTCCTCCCTTCAATGTCACCAGGTGCTCATCCTCATTATTAACACCCTCGGGTTCACCTTATCCCTCCTCAATATCATCATCAAAGACTACCTCAATATAGTGGATGTGTCCTTTCTACAAACACCTGTGAACTAGTTCCCAAGGCTCCCTAAAAGTGAAGCATAACTTTTTCCTTTGGAGCTTGTTCTTAGACATGTCAATCTTGCTAGACCTTAGTGGTAGGGTCATTGATTCAATATTAATCTCATGTGTTGATTTCTATTACTACCCTATTGGAGCATTCTTGAACATAGTTTTATTCTTTATAGTGGAATCCTCAAGGCCCAAGGCTCTTCTAATAGCCTCCTCTAATGATATTAGCTCTAAAGCCCTCACCAATCCACAAAAAGACACTAATTGCCCTTCTATGAAAATGAACATAAGTCTCCCATTTGTCACATTAGGAACCATAACAACAATCTTATGAAATTTTGTTGCATAATCATCCATAGTCCCATGTTTCCTTAGTCATGTCAATTCCTTGAAGTAAACTTCTGGATCTCTTCTATCAAACCTTTATATGAGATTTTGTGTGAAATCAACATCTGTAGTAACAAGGTTAAACCCTTGTGTCATGATGCCATGATGCCACCATTTGCGAGCCACACCTTCCAAATATAGAATGAAAAATTTGAATACTTCATCTTTGATCATAGGGCTGAGTGAAAAGTATGTATCCAATTTTTGAACCCAAGCACATGCACTAACATTTCAAGAACTATCAAATGTAGGAAGTGACATTTTACTTACTTTATGCTAGAAGTCTTTATTGGATCGCTACATATGTTGCCTTCCTTCGTTCCTTGGTCCATTCCTTGATCTAGCATTACTATAATGTTCAAAGGGAATCTCCCTTCGAGTGATGGTGCCGTCTCATATAGTCCTATATGATAGTAGAAAAATTAGGCTAATTCTACCCTTCTTGTGGTGCCTCTATCCTAGGCAAGAAAGTGGGTTGGGATGGTTTGAGAGTTGATTCACTTGGAGTTCTACTTAGATTTCCAGCTCTAGATAATTTTTGAGTTACCCTCTTTAGCATTGTTTGGCACCGATTTGTTGTTGGTGACTGTGTTGGTAAGGTTTTGCATCATAAATGCATCAACATTTGATTTATTTGATCTTGCTTTTGTAGAAGTGCCTTTATCTCATCAATCTGATCAACCATATTCTTCTTACATCTTCCTCCTATTCCATTGTCACTTTTCTGAGTGGATGAATTAGTCTTCTTCCTCTCCCTTTCTATGGCTCCCAGGTCTCTTTGGTTGTATTGCATGCACAAAAACTATCCCACATGTTGGGAGGATTGTGGATCTAATACCACTGTAAGATACCAAGTGTAGGTAGAAGTAAACCACTTATAGAAGATTTTTGTTTCAACACAACTCCATTTTTATTGTTCAAATAACTCAGAACTAATTTTAATAACAATGTACTAAATGAAGACAAGGCTGAATCGAATCGAACCCAAATAAAATATCATTGAATTGAATGCACATAATATCATCATTTGATTCACAGAGAGCTTAGACATTATGTAGCAAAGAAACTGACATATTTAAAGATAGATATAGGTCGACTCTTCAGGTTTGAATTACACAACAATTGTGATTGGATCACTGCTTGCCTAATAGGATAATAATTGGGCATCCCAACCACAATATATTCAAAATTGAGCTTCTACTTCTCCATGTGATCGCACATAGATGTAGCGATAACCATTTGTAGCCAATAGAAATTATTATATATGCCCTTTCAATGGTGCATTCCCATTGTGAGGGAGTACCTCATGATTCTCGTGTATCTCCTCCATGCATAGATATAATATTGGGTGGCACGATCCACCACTATTGTGCAATACCTATGCTCCTTACTATTGACTCCAATATCAACTTCACCTGTGAATATGGAAAATAGAATTAATATGGGGATGATAGTATATTATCAAGAAGAAACACACAGCTTCAAGGTGAGGGATTTGTCCCACCTTGAAGCAATCCATGAAGATTATCACCTCCTATAGATTTCCAACATATGTGTCCAACTTCCATGATCTCTAGAATAAAATATGCCAATATAAATAGGAAGTCGATGGTGCCTTCCCAAATGGGTCGACCAAAATTCTCTAGATTTTATTAAATTTAAATGTTATTATTTAATAATTTAAATTTATTTTATTATTTAATACTATTTTAAATATTGTTGTCATTTTAATATTATGTTTAAATATTTTTTAAATTTAGATTAAGTGTTTAAAAATGTCGTTTCCTTCTAGTTTGAAAATAGGTCTTAATTAAGGACAGGGACATGACAACATCATATTTGATGATGTGGCCCAAAAACCTTAGTTATAAGTAGGAGACTTGCCAAGTAAGTTGTAAATTTTTTGGAGTGATTTGAAATTGTCAAGTAGAATTTTGAGAGTGCAAAGTTAGGATGCTCAACTACTAGATCCTCTACCTTATGACAAATAATTCTTTTGGGGAAACTCTAACAATAAATTTTTTCCCACCACCACACAAAAAAAATATTCAACCACTTTAGAACAATATATAGAGAACTTTACTAGCTTAATCAAATCATATTTGTTGACATCCATGGATTCCCATTTACAAGAAGCTAAAGCCAATTTAAATTGTTATCAATTGACTAGGCTAATTTTAGAATAAAATTGACTCAAGCCTTTGGAGAAATCTAGCAACAACTATATATAGAGCAATGATTGAGAGAAATTGCATGCATTGAGCTACTACCCTTGAGATGATGCAAATACACATCCATTTTTCTATAGCCCAATGTTTCCTTGTTGCTTCATATTAACAATGAACTCATTATATAAACTATTATCTACCTTCCTTTACTTTACTAGAAACACAACAAAAGTAACCATATTATTTAGTACTTATAATAAAATAACACTGCTATTATTTCAAAAATAATGTGCCTCCCTATCTCTTAGTAAAAATATTGAAAAGTTAGAAAAATATGTAGTGAATATTTTTTGTTTGTTAGTGGGTAGAGACAAAATACAAACATGTGAAATTCGTGTTGCTGCAGAAAATACTTCAATCCTTGCCAATATTTAATTACATGTGCCTATTTTCTAGAGGACTTTGTATATTACATAGAAGATTCTAGATGATAGATGATATGTAAATATTTAATATTTTTTCTCCTTATCCTCTAACATTATTTAATATTTGTGTCAACAATTATTTAATATTGTTCTCTATTAAATATAGGCGGGAGAAATTAACTACTCCAACACTCCCCCTTAATTTCTACCACTAATTATATCAATATTTATAATACCCAATTTTTCTCTCAAATACTCAAGTTGTTCCTTTGTTAAGGCCTTTGTGAATATGTCTACCAATTGATCTTCAGATCTGCAATACTCTAGATTGATTTCTCCATTCTTCACCCTCTCGAATGAAGTGATATCTTGTGTCAATGTTCTCACTCTTATGAATGACGTGATTCTTTGATAGTATAATTTATAATTTAATATCACAATATATTGGAGTAGGTTCCCTTTGATCACGTGTTAAATTCATCAAAAATCTTCACATCCACACTGCTTGACATGTTGATGTACCTACCACATATTCTACTCCTATCGATGAGATTGTCACTATAGGTTGTTTTCTTGATGCCCATGCAATGATTGTTCCAAAGTGAAATACATACCTTGAACTTATTTTTTGATCATCTATGCTCCCTACAAAATAACTATATGTATATCCAACCAGCTCAAACTTATCTGTTTCAGAGTACAATATGCCATATTCAATAGTTGTTGCAATATACCTCAATATTATTTTTCCAACTTGCCAATGTGAATCCCTGGGTGAGTCCGTGAATTTGGATATCAAACTAACTCCTTACATAATATCTGGCCTAGTTTCTATGAGATACATCCAACTTCCAACAAGTCTTTTGAATATGGTTGAATCAACATTGGACCCCTTATATTTTTTTATAAGTTTTGCACCTATGACTATTCAAGTAGATTTTGGATTACAATTTATCATTATAAACCTCTTCGTTACATCCTTTTCCTATTTAGTTTGACAAATGAAAATCCCATTATCATTTTTTACAACTTTAATTCTGAGAAAATATCTCATTAATCCCAAATTTGTCATTTCAAATTCCTTTTTCATGGCTGATTTAAACATGTCTATAAACAAATCTCCAATAAAGATCAAATCATCAATATATAAATAAACAAGGATTTAATTTAACCCTACTTTTTGACCTTCATGTATAGTGTAGGCTCATTGTTGTTTCTATTGAATCTATTGTCCATCATGTATGCATCTATTTGGCTATACCAGGCTCTAGAGGTGCTTGTTTGAGTCCGTAAAGTTCCTTTTTTAACTTGTATACCTTGTCTCTATGCTCACATACCTCATATCCTTTTGGTTGTTCTACATCTTATTTCTCTAGAAAAAAATTAAATAAGGCTGATTTGACATCCATTTGATAAAATTTCCAAGGTCATGTTGAGCTGCAATCGCTAATACCATTCTAACAATATCACGTTTTGTTATGGGTGAAATTTTTTCATTATAATCAACTCTATATTGTTTTGTAAACCCCTTAGCTACTAACCTTGCCTTATATTTTTCAACATGCCCATTTGCATTGAACTTAGTTTTGTAAACCTATTTCACGCTTATGCATTATTTTCCTTTAAGAAAATATACTAACTCCCATGTGTCATTATTTTCAATAGATTCTATCTCCTTGTTCATTTTATTAATCCAATATTTTTCCTTAATTGCCTCCTCATAATAGATATGATCATGAGAAAATAAAGAAAATTTGATTGCAAATCTATTCCTTCTCCTTGATCATAATTTTTTTGTAAACTTTTAATTTTCTTACCTCTAATTCTTGATCTCAATGATGCAAGTGTAGGATTAGAATCATTAATTACTTGTAAATTAGGAGAGGAATGACTTGATGATTCATCTTATTCTCTTTGTGGACTTCTTGATGGAGTACCCTCTTGCATAGTATTTTGGTCACCTTGATTTTCTTGATATTTTTCTTCTTCTTCTTCTTCTTCACTATGAGGTTTTATTGTACCAATTGAAATTGATTTATCTATACTTCCATCCAAAGCTTCTTCTTCTTTGAATATAATATCTCTACTTATAATAACCTTTTTAGTGATTGGATTAAACAATTTATAAGATTTTTATTGCTCACAATAACCAATGAAAATGCACTTCTCACCGCTATCATCCAACTTACTTCTTGTTTCCTTTGGCACAAATGCAAATGAAATGCAATCAATTTTTTTTGAAATGAGATAGAATATTATACTTACCATTTCATGCTTCTTGTGGGATCTTGTCTTTCACACTCTTTGTTGGACACCTGTTCAATATGTATACCACACAAGCTGTTGCTTCAACCCAATATTCATTAGGTATATTCTTTCCTTTCAACGTGCTTCTTTCCATATCCATTATTGTTCTATTCATCCTTTCTGCGACATCATTTTGCTAAGATGTATAACTTGTAGTGGATTGTTTCTTTATCCCATGGAACTTGCAAATGTCTAAGAACTCATTTGATTTGTATTCACAATTTCTAAAGGTTCCAATGCTCTATATGACATTTCCTTTCAATAGGTTTCTCTATGTTGTTTTTCCAAAATACAAATATCACAAGAATCCATTGGTTCTTCAATTAGGTTTAATCCAAATTTACTATTTTCTTCTTTCATATTAAACATAATCCTTTGAAATGAAAATGACCATACCTCAAATGTCATACCCATGCTTGATCTTGACAAATTTCCTTGAAATTTGTATCAACTCTTCCTACCTTTTCACTCTTCATCTGTAGTGGAAACATCTTATTCTTTGTCATTTCAACCCTTGCAATTACCATGTTACTAGGAGGTACATCAAATATAGTGCAAAAAATGTTTTCAAAAATTATTTTGCAACCCCTTTGTACAAGTCGACCAATTTTTATGAGATTATGCTTCAAACTAGGTATAAAGTAAGCATCAAGAATGGACCTCTTACCATTATTTGTTACCACATTGATTGCAACTTTACCCATGATTGCCACTGTATCATTATTACCCAAATTTACCTCTGATTTGACTAAACTATCCAAGATTTTAGACAAATATATATTTCATATCATGTGATTGCTACACCCACTATCTAGAAATCAAAATTCACTTGAATTTTCTTGAGCTACATGACATGTAATGGACAATGTCCCTAAATTACTTTTTAAAAAATGCATTTATTTTTCTACATCTGCTTATTTCTTTTGATATTCACTTGCAATGTGTCAAAAATTCTTGCAATGATAACATTGAATATTGTATTTATCATACCTTTTGGATATTTTATTATTACCACATCCTCTAGATCTTAAACCTTTACTTGGTCCACCTCCTAGATTATGACTTCTTCTTTCTTCTCTTTGAAAATTGTTTCTTCATCTGGGATTTCCTCTTCTTCTACTTCTGCAAAATTTCATCTGTAATTTGAAAGCATTCTCCTATTAAACATTGTTATTCTTGTTCAACATGTATTCATGAGATAAAAATGATCCAAACAAGTCATCTAATGATAATTATGATATATCTTTAGATTCCTCAATTGCAACCAGAATAATATCAAACTTTTTAGACAAACTTCTAAAATATTTTCAACAAATTTTTAATATGTTAATTCATCACCATTTTCTCTAAGCTAATTAACAACATTCATTACATGGGTTGAGAATTGATCTACTGACTCTGAATATTTCATTTGCAAATTTTCAAAAACCCTTCTAAGTGATTGCAACTTGATTAATTTTTTTACCTTAGATGTACCTTAATATATTATTTCAATTGTTTTCCACTCTTTTTTAAATGTATTTCAACTTTTAATTCTCCATGCCTTGTTGAAAAAGTTGCAAAGCCCTTCCATCCTATCACCTATTTTCCTTGAGCTCATTTCTTTGATTTTTGTTTAACAAAGACTTGTCATGTATTTCTACAAACCATATCTATGAAATCCAATAGATCTTGCAAATAAAATATAGTTTTCATCTTTATTTCCCAATTGCCATAATTTTTACCAATAAAAAATGTGATTAGGAGCTGCAAGTAATTACTCCTTGATGCCATGATGCCAAACGATCAACTTCTACTCTCCAATTTGATTATATGCCATCAGATTAATGTGCCTACGATCCCTTTAACCAAATCATATCTACAATATTCCTTTGATGGTCTCCTTTTAAAGCGATGATTCACCGACTTTAATGTTCAGTTGTTTAGACGATCTTCAACTCTTTTGATTCAACATGATACAAAGATGTTGACTTTAATTTTTTTCTAACATTACTTAATTAAGTTCAATCAGCTTTCTTTTTGGCTAGATGAGTTCATGTTTCAAATAGCCAACAATTTCCTTTGAGTGGCTTTAAAATCTCCAAATCTATAATCAAAAACTTACGATCCTATCCTCAGTGGATCACTCTCTTGGGTAGTGATTGGAATCCTTTTATGGTGGCTTCAGATCTATATTTTTATGGTAACAACTTTAATCTTCTTGTGACTCCTTTTTAAACTGTAGCTCTCTGGAAGTGATTCACTATGGTTGCACCTTTGTTGTAACCTTTCTTAACTCAATGGCTCTATTCTTCCATGATGTACTTTTTTAGGACTATGGTGGCTTCTTTTTGGAAAGATGGCAGACTCTTCTTGAAATTGGGCTTGCAGACTTTTATTTCTCCTTAATCTACTTAAAATATTTTATTCTCTTCATTGGCAGCAATTTAGACTCCTTTGATCTACTAGGGCTCCACCAATCTACTGCGGCCTAGAAATTTCCTTAATAGCGGCTATATGCAATCCTTTCTCTACTTTTGATCTTCTTTGGAGATTCCAACAACATTAATCAACACCTTACAAAATCCTTTATCAGAAACAACCTCTCTACAAACTATATGCGGTCATCTAATCCAACAAACATGATTCTGATACCACTATGTTAGTGGGCAAAGGCAAAATGCAAGATACTTCATTGCTTGCCAATATCCAATTACATGTGCCTTATTGTTCCCTATTAAGTATAGGTGGGAGAATTTAATTACTCCAACAACTTTCTCCATGTAAAGAATGTTGACAAGATTATTGTACGGTTGGTACAACTCAACAATAGTTGTGCTTAGACTTTATAAAAAGCAAAACCAAATGATAATTATTATAATAGTAGTAACAGTAAGCTCCCTTGAGGACTTTCAAGCTCATGATCAAGCATAGCCCTTTCTCTCTTCTAAGAATATAATACTATTGAGTGTGCATCCCTCTCTCTTAGGGATTACATGGTCTCGCTAACTTTTATTTCTCATCAGAAAAGTAATTTCTAGGGATTTAGTCTCTATTTGTATGTATGATTATCCTATGGCATTTTCTATAACAATCATTTGTTTCTCTTCACACACAAGGATTGATGGATGCCAATACCTTTCTATTTAAATTTAAAAGGTGAAAATGGAGACATTAGAATACGTTATACTCACTTGAATAATAATTGTTCATGTAAGCTTTCTACATTACAAAAATGCAACAAAATTGTTTCACACAAAAGTATATAAGGGATTCTTGAAAAAAAGATTCAATTATTTTTTGTGCTATATAGTTTTATAAAAATATGATTGTGCATATTTGAATCCAAGCGCAAGGATGATTTGTACATAATTTGGAGTAACATTCATGAAAAATCTTGTAGAGCCCCCAAATCTTCTTGGCATTATATACTTAAAAGATCAAACAAAGCATACACCCCATCGTAGGAGGCTGGACACCTTTAGAATCACTTTTCCTAGAGATAAAGAGAAGAATATTTTGTATACTTATTCCATGTTGGAATTAAAAAGTTATGAAAAACCATGAGTTTCCTAAGCAAAAAAAAGCCCTTGATTCACTATTGTGTATAAAAAAAATTCTCTCTTTCTAATATTTTTTAATCAATGTTGAACTAGTTCAATGTGTCATAGTTGTGATAAAATATTTTTGAGTTTTGTACTATACATTAACTACCTAATTTGGCCAAATTCCAAGAAGGTAGACATTTTTCTGGACTTAGATATTCTATCAAATATAATATTGATGGCAAGGCCCAACAATGAGAACTTTTTGCTTTTGTAATAAAAAACAATACATCAATGTTATCATATCACAAAAATTCTTTGCATTGGTGTATATTCCAATTCTTTTTAGAGAGAAGGTTTGCCTCTATTTTTGGTTCAAAAGTCTGTACACTATAAAAAAATTAGTTCCATGAAACTCATATATATATATATATATATATATATATCAGAAAAATTATTTGCATTGTTGTCTACCCAATTCTTTTCAGAAAGAAAGTTTGCCTCTATTTTTGGTTCAAAGGTCTTTACACTAAAAAAAAAATAGTTCTATGAAACTCATATCATATATATATAATAGTTAAATTTTAAATTCAATTATATTTTATAATTAAAATCGTTAAATAGTTGGTTAATAAGATAGAAGTTTTGTGCATTAAACTCTATCAGGACTATCTATATATGGATCTCTCTAATCTAATATCATGTGCTTTGGAATTATGACCTTCCATGAGATCTTTGTTATAATATATGGATTTTGAAGGCAGATCTATGAGATGTTTTCAATGTAATCATCACAAAAGAGAAATTTTCTCTTCCCTTTGGAGATCATAGTGTGAAAGAATATTCATGTAAAAATGGGTTCCAAAATAGGGATCACCTATAATAACTACTTATCAAATTGGTTTGCGGCTTTGATTGAGCAATAATTAAAAAAATGAATAGTATATTAGTCTTACTTCTACATTTATAATTATTTTCTTGTATATTATACACACTCGATTTGAAATCATGCCTTTATTTATATACTATCGTATATCATTTATTTATATAATATTTTATCTATATAGCTATTTGAATAAATGTGCTTATTATTTTATTTTTAAAATACATAGTTATTTTACAATAATTTTATTTAATAAATAAAATTATTTTATATTTAACTATATAGTTATTTAAACAATATTATATATTTTTATTTTTGAAGTATATTACTTACTATTTTATTTACAAAACTACATAACTATTTATATTTTAATTGTTAAATTATATAAGCATTTCAATAGTTTTAGTTATTATTTTTCTGTTCTATAGCTTTTCATAGATCTTGTCTTTATTTTATTTTCAAAAGTGTATTACATATTATATAATTGTGTATAAATTTACTATTTTATTTATAAATTACATAGATTCTACTTAACATTTTTTATGAATGAATTGTGGAATGAGGGAACATACCCTTTAAAAAAAACTATAATTAAAAAATGAGAAATCTTCATGCTTGCATTATAGGGAGTAGAAGTGAAGTATTAAATGGTAAAAATCAATAAGAAGAGCTACCAAAGATATGAGGAAGGGGTTACATAGCATATAGAATATCCTCCAAAAATACACTATTTGTGCATTTATAAAAACCTTAGAACTTCTACCAGAAAATTCCTACCTTGGTAAGAACATTTATTTTTCTTTCATTTACTCTTGGTAAGGAGATCATCCCTAGTCCATTATGTACCATCATCCATTGAGGCAAGGAGATCAACCCTAGTCCATTATGTACCATCATCCATTGAGCCTTGGGATTTTATCCTTAATTTTTTAGCTTCTAATCTCCTTCCATTTCACTTTCTTGATGGTCCATAGTCAAGTTTTGATTTCTTACTTGTTTTATAAGCAATAGTTGTAATTAAAGTTATCTTCACTCTCCATGAAATCTAAAATTTCTAATTTTTACTCATGTGATGAGGCTTGTTGGAAGTGGTACTCATCCTCTAAAATATTCTTAATGTATTACTAAAATTATCTATGTGGGCTTGGTTTTGTGTTCTTTGTTAAGGAAAACTACTAGTGGAGATGAAGAACTAGGAATCTCAATACAATGTTTCACAAATTTTTTTGACTAAAAAAAACAATTTGGTCAAAAAAGGCTAAACCCAAAAACCACATCTTAAATTATGAGATGCATATGCTTTTCAAAAAAAAAAACCCATGATTACACTAAATAAAGTCTTTGTTTAGGATACCTACTTTGTGAATCCATTTTTTAAAGATAAATGGGTCAAATCTAGGAATTGATCTGGTAGAACAACTTGCAATTATATGGCCTACCTAGTTTCATCTGTAGAAATACTTAGGGAAACCTTAATAATTTAAATATTAAATCAAAGTATCATGAGAGAAATGAATTATAATCATTTATGTGACTATCTTAGATATGTCAACCATAAAAAATACCATTACACACCTTATTGTATTTTCTATTGTTTATGTATCCAAATTTATAAATTCTCTTACTTGGATTATCAATGTTTTAATGAGTGCAAAATCCCTCATAACCAAAGGGAGGTTATATAAGCACAACCAGACCAAAATTTTGGTGGTAATCATTTTTTTAGGAGAAAATAAAGGCGCCTATTTAATGATTTGAGCAATCCATATTTTCAAAATATTGAGACATGATTCTATACAAACTTATGTAAGAGAGGGAGACCAACCACATCGAGGCCCCAGATCATAGAGAGCTGAGAGCAGAAGGTTTCCCTAACTTACCTCACTCTAAAGGAATACTATAAAACAAGGGACAAGAATGATGAGGACTATAAGGTCCCTCTACCACTCTTCAGACTCCAAATCTAAGTCTAAGCTAGGTGAACTTGTTTTCAAATTCGGTATTGCACCCTAGATATCTCTTTGTCCAAGGACGTAAGCATAGTTTTGGGATGACAGTGTGAAACACTGGTGTCTCACAAGTGTGTTGGCATTTGTACAACTAGAGGATAGAGAAGACAATATGAACTGCCAGGAAATGAACTGACAACCTAGCTAAGTACTCCTAAATGAACAAAAACAACTATGAAATATGACAAATACAAGTGAAGTTAACAAAGTAAATATATGAGAGCTAAAATAGAAAAGATAATCTCACCCAGGTGCCAGTTCACCAGCTAGCTCCAAAAGCACATCCACCTACATAAAAGAAAGAGGGGAAAATTGTTGGGGTTTTATAGGGGTTTGCCTCAGTCAAACCCCCATTTTGGTGTTTCCACCTCAATGAATAGCCAAATAGCAATGAGAGAGAAATATGCGATAAAGTAAAGAAATAAGGAATGTAAATAACCTTATAAAATAGTAAATAGCTACTCTACCAAATCAAAAAGGAGAGAACCAAAACGTTACCACCTCCACCAAGAGCTCACTAGCCAATGGGGGAGAAAGAATGCTTGAATAGTCACCACAACCTCGACTATGATGAAGGGAGGTCTCACAAGAACTTAAGCCCATGCTACTAATGGCTTGCTTCACACTTGCTTTGCGGAGTTGACATAGTGTTGTTGCTGCAATGGAGTGTTGAAGTGTTGCTTGAGAGTGAAGAAAGTGCTATAGATTGCAAAGAGATTACTTGAGAATGTGTGTAGAGATTGCAAAAAGAGATGAGTTGAATGAAGAAGGGATGAATTTAGAGGAGAAGAGGAAAGAATCTATCATTTTCAAGGTTGGTTGGTTGATGAGGGATGTTAAAAATTGACCCCAATTGAAAGTATAATGACTCTGCTAACTTCAGACACAAGAACCTGTCAGGGACATAAGCATGCCACATGGACATCTGTGCACGACATGCGTGTTCTCGACAAATATTCTTCTACCGACACAAAGGATAGATGCCAAGTGGAAGGAAGGTTGCTTGCTGATGTGGAATTTTCCCTTTGAATTTGGTTTTCTAGGGTGAGGATGTGTAAAAGGGGAATTTGCATGAGGAGTACAAATCCGCTCCTATACATTTTTCCCCCACTTTAGCGAGCATGAATATTGATGAGTGCTTTGGTAAAGTAGATCAAAGAGTAGGTAGGGTTAGAAATATACACCTGGACTATTGAGGAAGCAGACCACAATTTGGCGAGCTCGAAAGTGTAGAACAAAACAAAGGACTCCATAGCCTCACAAAAATATGAAGCTACACAAGGTGCACCGAAGGCCCTCGAACCAATGATGGAAAAATCTCACAGGATGAAAGCATCTTACAGGCCCGCAGACCTGTAAGAAGGTGTACCTCAAGATATCTCACATGAAGGAAACCCAAAGAAATAAGCATCTCACAAGCTTGAAGACCTACAAGGAGGCAGCCCCCAAGATCTCTCACATGAAGGAAGCCCCGTGAAGCATGTGCTTTATAGGCCCGTAGATTTGTAAGAAGGTATCCCCCAAGATCTCTCACATGAAGAAAACCCAGATGAAAGCATGTTAAAGGCTCAGAGAACTGTAAGGAGGTATCCCCCAAGATCTCTCACATGGAGGAAACCCAAAGGAAAGAGCACCTTACATACCCATAGACCTGCAAGGCAGTGTCCCCCAAGATCTCTCACATGGAGGAAACCCAAAGGAAGGAGAATATATATAGTTGAATTGGAAAGAGGCTTTATAGATACACCTACAAAGTGGCACATTTACCTATAGATAAATCATATATGAAGACAAAGAAGCAACATAGGTAATCAAGTGGATAATCATGTAGTCCATCAACAAATATAGAGCTTTAAAAGGGGTCCCTTGGGAACCCGACGTGAAGAGGGTTGTCCATTCAAGGAACACACTATTTGAAAGTCCAAGAAAAAATATTTTTCTCAAATCAATTCATCATCAAGGAATCCTTTCAAAATATGTTCACTTCATCAAGGAATTTGGAAGGAAGAAAGTGTCCCCTCATGAGGCGAAGGTAAAATTTTATTCCACCTCAGAGGAAATTTCTCAAGTTCTTTCTTTGCGAACCCATGATGAAGGAAACAAGTTTCATTAGGGGTCAAAGTCAAAAATGCAATCTTTAAAAATATTTTTAAAGATTCTTAAGAAAAGATTCGTTGGAAATGAATGCATTTTCTAAAAATTGAAGTGTTATAGAAAAGGCATTGTCGTGCATGAGAGGGACAACTCAAGAAAAGAAGAGAGAAGGATAAGAAAAGAGTGAAAGATAAAAGAATCCAGATAACAAACATAGGGGTGATATGATATTTCGGGGTCAGATCTACTCATAACTATATATATATATATATATATAAGTATAATAGTAGTATATAAATGAACTGTCATCAACCCCCTACTATATCAGACCATGTGAAGAATGTACGAGAAGACAAAATAAAATAAAAATTTGGTTCAACATGGAAGGGGAGCCTAAATTCCCCCAATGCTTTGCATCATCCCCAAATTTTCCAAAATTCAATCACAAACATGGAAGAATGATGATATAGATAGAAGAAGGTTAATGACACAAAAAATCACTCCAGTACCCAAGCACCAACAAGGGTGACAAGGGTCATCCAAGAACACATAGCATGATCATGAGAGAAAACATCACAACACACACATCTATTCTAAAGATAAAGAGGAGGCATCCCCCTAACATTGATTGACCAAGAGTTCATTTTCTTCCCACTCTAGATCATCATAAGGGGAAGGAGGATGAGCCTGCAGTGGTGGAATATTTAGGGGAAGATCTTTTGACCCTCTTGCAACAAGAGAGAAGGAAGAAGCCCCTACAAGTTTTCCTCTATTGAATTCTTGTGGAGCTAGGATCAACGATTTTGCGAAGATCGCTAATAAGGCCAAAACTCCATCCAGGGAGTTAAACATGCACTTTACTAGAGTTCCATGTTGTACCTCAATGGCTGGAAAGGGTTGTGCCTGAGATTCACCGCTAGGCTCACCGAGTGATTCGAGAGTGGTGAAGAACTCAAGGGAAGCCAAAACAATTTTTGTCACGAAGACATACCAAGCTAGCATAGGACCACCCTTCAGAGAAGGTGGGATCCTCTTATGCCCTCCATTGACAGAAGGACAAACCTCTACCTTATGCTTTGTCAAGGAAATTGAACTCCCCACAGAGGAGGCAAGAGGCATAGAGGAAGAGGAGGGGGGGGAAACTGTAGCAGATACCACAAAAGTATTCGACATATCTACGGGTTTTGGAAAAGGAGGTACGTTCAAAAGGGACATCAACAAGGGTGGCTTAATTGAAGGAGTGATCAACACTTGTAGCCTTTTGGGGTCAAATGCACTCACAGTAGGAGTCATAAGTGATATAGAGCTCGGTTGAATGGAGGAAGAGGGGAGGAGAGAGGATGACACAACATGAGGTCCTAAAACTAGGGTGGCCATCTCCTCATCCTTTCTTTGTAAGGTGTTTTGCTCAGTTGCGAGCGCCTTTCACTGCACTTGTGCTCACGTGCAAGGCAGTTTCTATGACTCTCCGAGCTAGAGGCTGGAAGCTACGAAGGGATAAAAGACTCACTCTTGGCCATAAGAGTGTCTACCACAAATGTTTCCAAAGGAGCGACAGGCTCTTGGATGGGAGTAGGAGGAGCAGATTGAGAAACAACTAGGGGAATTGGCTCTAGTGCCTCAGTAATGGAAATCTTCCCATTTACTGATTTGGGAGTAGAGGTGGTGGGATGTTGCAGAGACTGAGACATAGATGATTCCCCATGAGGGCCTTTCTTCCTGCCATATTGAATGGTCCTAGACTCCATCAGCAAAACAAGAAGTTTGAATGTAGGACACTTAGACTTTCACCTAGCAGGCATCGTAGGATTCTCTCACAAGCGTGAAACAAAATATGATCGTGCCACAACAAGGCGAGAAGGAGTTTTAGGCTGAACAATGAAAGAGGAAAAAGAGGGACCTTGAGATGGTTTTTCTTCTTCCCTCCTATGAGAATTGGTGGCATCACTGTCAGCTTTTAGGCAAGCCTTATGTAAAATAGAATAAGGCGATGGAGGATATCTCACTTTAGGTGTTAAGTGCCCTTTCTTGTACTTTTGATATGTTTGGTAAAAGAGGTCTTTCCTAGGTGAAAGAGGACCAATGGGTGCAAGCTAAAAATAATCTAAGGAGTAACTATCACGTGCAACTAGTGGTTTATAAATAGTGTTGTGAATCATATTCACTAAACCCCCATGAATGAACTTTAGAAATTAATATAACGACCAAGGGAACTACATTCATAGCTACTAACCAAGGGATACCCAACTTCACTCTGAAGAGTTCAA
Source organism: Sequoiadendron giganteum (assembly GCA_007115665.2). Taxonomy (NCBI): domain Eukaryota; kingdom Viridiplantae; phylum Streptophyta; class Pinopsida; order Cupressales; family Cupressaceae; genus Sequoiadendron; species Sequoiadendron giganteum. The sequence goes on from CM021105.1 coordinate 395,742,941, forward strand.
ACCTTGGGATTATATCAAATGGTAGGTTCACAGACTTAGGTTCGCCAAGGAATGACAACACGATACTATCTAGGGGAGGTACAAAAAGTTCGTTGTGCATATGGATGGTGCTCACAAGTGCATTGTTCCCATCCTTGTGCATGAAGTTAATTGAAATAATCTCCTCAGTTATGATATTCACCTAAAATGTTGGGTCAATAAGAACACCCGCTACAATGTTCCCATTGATCCACACATGGATATAATGAGGAGATGGTTCTCTATTGAATCCCATTGTTAGGTCTTGCGAGGTGAAGGTTATACTTGTGCCACTACTAACAGGCTATGTAGAGGGGATAGGTTGATGCAAAAAAGAGGCCATCACGCACACTAAACGATATTCTCATTAAGCCCCCCAAAGGTGGTAAAATAGGATAGTGACCCACTTAAGGTTTCATTGTGCAACACTTTTGGAACCTTCCAACTATGCCTACTAGGGGTCAGAGGTTGGGTTGCAAGATGAAGACCTTACAACACTCACACCTAAAACACTCCTAGAATACGAGGAAAGGAACTTTCAGTATCAAAAAATGAAAGGGTATGTGTAGGATCATGATGGGCCAAAAAGTGGCGATATGTAAGTGATATGATGTCCCATGTGGCTAAAAACTTTTGTTTTACCCAAAATTGATGAAACGAAAAGGGTATTCTCAGCTTTCCACCAATATAAATTATTTTTACTTTGAATTTAATAAATAATTATTATTCATTTTCTATTTGAATTACAACTAAAGTCCTGATTGAAAAAAATCTATAGCTTTCAAATGGTATCAAATTTTTTGAATCCAAAACATGCATCACATTCTATGCTTCACATACTATAGGATTAAAAAAAATGAATTTCATGAAGTTTTGACCAAATTAAGGTGGTTAGACATACGAGTTTTTATATTTTTTAAAAGTTGTAATAAAAAAATCATAATTAATTATTTACTTAGAAAAAAATACAAAAAAATATGCATCACATCAGGACATGAGTCCTCTACTAATATCTAAAATATAATAAAAAAATATTATTATTTTATTGTGGTAAGGGTGGTCAGACAAACACCCACTTCTTATTTTTCCCTGAAATTTAAGCACTACTACATTGAAATTTCAAATTTTCACCAAATAGATTTCTTTAAAAAAAAGATAAACCTAGTAGTTTAGAAACTATATTCAATTTTCTATAGATTCTATTCTTACATATTTTTTAAATAATATAGATTACCTATTCAAATTTTTACGTCAAGTTTCCTAACTTTGATTTTTCTGAATTTTATCGCCACTTAAGGGCTTGTTTTTTCCATAATGATCCTACACATACCCAAAATCAAAATGGTTCATGTCAGGTTCACCAAAAATGTAAGAGAGGGGGACCAACCACATCAAGGCCCTAGGTCATAGAGAGTCGAGAGCGGGAGGTTGTCTTAACTTACCTCACTCTAAAGGAATACTACAAAACAAAGGATGAGAATGATGAGGACTATAAGGTCCCTCTACCGCTCTTCAAGCTCGAAATCTAATTTTTGGCTAGGCAAGCTAGTTTTTGGATTCGATATTGCACCTCAGACAACTTTGTCCAAGGATGTAAGTGCGGTTTTGGGATGACAACACGACCCATTGGTGTCTCATAGGTACGTTGGCATTCATATGGCTAGAGGAGAGAGAAGGCAATATGAACCACCAAAAGATGAGTTGATGGCCTAGCTAAGTAATCCTAAATGAAAAAAATAGAACTATGAAATATGAAAAATACAAGCAAAGCTGATAAAGTAAATATATGAGAGCTACAATAGTGAAGATAATCTCACCCAGGTGCCAGTTCGTGAGCTAGCTCCAAAAGCACATCCACCTACACACAAGAAAGAGCGAAAAATTGTTGGCACTGTATAGGGTTATGCCTTAGTCAGATCCCCATTTTGGTGTTTGCACCTCCACGTACAACTAGATAGCAATGAGAGAGAAATATGTGATCACGAAGTAAAGAAAGAAGGATCCATGGTCCAAATTTTCTATAAATGGTGTCTTTAGGTTTCTCAAATTTTCTTCATGGGGAACCTCCCCACATTTCTAAAATTAAGGGTTCTAGACCCAATAATATTTAACATTGCATTGCCAAAATTTTATGTAATGTGAAAATAAAGAGGATCTACTACCATTGTTAGCTTTAAATCCTGTAAGTTGAGAGCAATGAATTTTGTAGGTTGAGGGGAATATATAGGAAACTCAAGACTAATAGAATTATTCACCCATATTAGTAGATAATTTGGAATGCTCTAAACATACTTGATCTTGTCTTTTAGCACTAGAGTAGCATTGGGGCATCCTCATAGAATTTTATTTGTACAAAAATAATTATAAACATGGAAAGATTAGATGAATTTTTATAATCATTATAGACTTTAGGGTTAAGATTGAAATTGATTCCTAATAGATCAAGTTCACCTTGCTGATTGTTGGGTTTAAGGAGGTAGGAAAAATCCCTTGTTTAGATTATCCTTAGAAGTTAGGATAATCTTCTCTTGATCAATGATCACAAAATATGGAAAAGCTCCAAGTTATTAAATGAATCAAACGGAATGATTCAATCACCAAATACTTGAATAGTCAGTTTTTTGACCTATTTCCTTACCCACACTCTTGTATTTGGCAACAAAACACATTTGATGCTCTATTATCTTCCAATATCCCTTCCTATGTTTGGATCCTTTCACTCCCACACAAGCTTACTCACTTAATTAACTTACAAAATAGAATAACTCACCTACCACCATATTTTCCATAAAATCTACTTATTTATACTATGCATTAAAATATATCTAAGATATTTAAAAAATTACTTACTATTTTATTTACAACTTACATTTAATTTATTATTAATTTAAAATTATACATTCTTTAATAGCTATCAACATAAATTTAAAGTAATTTAATTTACTAAAATTTTAAATTTTAACTTGTTAATTTATTTAATACTTAAACTTATTTATATTTTTATAAAATTTTATTACATATATTGTTTATTATTTCATTGTTTAATAAAATATATATTTATAAATTTATTTAATAGCTTTTTTTTGGGACAAATCACTACCAAAAAGGGTAGCACTCTTTCATTGCTTCAAAAGAAAATATATCTATTACACTTTCCTCAGGGTGTGGTTGAGTATAAAACAATCAACCCTAAAACAATTAGCCCTAAACCTAAACTAGTCAACCTACTGATATGCTATTCAGTTAGAACACCCCTATTTACTATTACATGATTGAGGAAACATTATAGATCTTTAAAGAAGAAATATTCCTTGAAATTTCCATCAACCATTCTCACCACCTTGGTTTTCATTATTTTTTTTGCATCAAAGACATCATTGAAAAACCCCCACTTCAGCCACTTGTCATAGGCAAAGATAAATTTCATAGCCACATAGAAATAAAAATCCTTCAAGAAATTGGCCATGATTTTGGCCACCATTTTCCTTCCGATTGTGTGCACCACATTGGACAGGAACAAACCCATCAGTGCACCATCATTTATATGTCCTCCATTTAGCCTATGGTCACCAATGACCTGTTTGATTATAGTTTAAAACTCCTGTGACTTGATTTTGAAGAAGTGATCTAGCAATGCATCGATCGTTTCTAGATGTTCATACTCTCTATTCACTCGATCGACTACAATGTGAGCACACCTGAAAATGGCTAGAATCTCCATATTTACTAGATAGCTTGAGGTTTCTTGAGAAACTTTGCTAATAGATGGCACCTACACATCTAAGATCTTATCACGCCTTTACTTCAACACCAACAACATTTTAAAAGACCAAAACCTTCTAGATACTTATTTAATGCTTCACGAGGCTGCTAGAACAATTACTACCATTATATATGGGGATATTGCATTCCTACAACCTTTACCAATACACATCCTCTATAAGATCTCTTGATCACACTATTGCAAAAAAAATATGGTCCACTTTTCTAGGAACATGACGACCTTGCTTTGTAAAGCGTACTACAAGCTTGTGAACCTTTATGCTTGTTTTTTGAAGTAATCAAACATTCTTAGTACTATTCCAAGTTGCCTTGGCCACAACTACACCTAGTACATTGTCCCAAATAGTTGGGTTATTTAATCTCTTAAAAGCCTTAGCTTGGTCAATGTCGATGTTAGATAGCACGTCCGCCAACATTTTTGCTTGCCTAAAAATATGGTGAAGTGTGAATTCCCCCACCATATCCAGCAAAGGTGATTTTTTCTATCCACACCCTTAACTTCCAGCTTGGTGCATGTTTTGAACTCACAACTCTTATAATGATCCCTGAATCACCTTCTATGTCTACCACATGTAGATTTTTTACCACACAATATTTCAATCCTTCGAACAAACCAACCTCTATCTCATAATTTATTTATAACGACAATTTCACCAAAGCACCCAAACTAGGTTGTCTCTCAAGGTACCATTAATGTTCTTTTTTAGCCTACCCTTCAAAGATAACACCCACTTTAAGTCACCTCTTTGATTCTTATTTTTAAGCAGATTTACACTCAGATTTTTTACCAAAGGCCAACACCTAGTCATCAATTGGTACCAAGCCAAAAAATAGAAAAAAATATTACACTTTGAAACCGTATTGAAATTTTCACTAACACCATATTCTATCTTGTTAATTACATTGCTTACTTGTGAATGCTTTAATTTAAAGATCCTAGAATTTATTTCATTCCATAAATGCCAAATTATCATTGTAGGAACTTCCTACTAGATCCCTGCAAGAGCAGAGCCTTTGCTAATTTGTGCCATGAATCAAAAATACCCTTCACACTATTAGGAAGTGGACCATGCCAAGACAATTTTGCATGAAATGTTTCCCAACAACTTTGTGTGAACTCACATTCCACCAAAAGGTGGTTGGTTGTCTCTTCACAACACTCACAAAGGGGGCATCTAAAAGGACTTGACATCCTAATTCTTTGGAGCCTCTCATTAGTTAAAATATGGTCATGGTGTAATGCCCTGCCACGCAACCCTAGAGGATGTTGCAACAACTACTTAATAGGATAATTTTTTTTTGTTTAAGTACAAATAATATACAAGTTCGCTTCCCAATGCAACCATCCCCTAAGGTTACGAGACAAAAATTACTTAACAACCCACAACAACAACAAGAAGAATAAAAACCATAACACTTATCTACTAAAGATAATAAGTACGCATAAATTCCATACAAGATAAATTATAACAAAGCATAATAGCTAACTGTTCAATCCATTTATCCATAATTAAATAATACGATTACAACACTCATTCCCTGAATGAGGCAAGTCCAATGAATAAGATTACATTTACAACTTCCACCTCGATAACAATGAGGGGTAAAATCATACAGGATCAACTGAAATGAAATAAAGCATGAACTAATATTGAAACCAACAAGCTCTCTAACTGGAAGTCTCATCCACACGAACATGAAGAACCCAACGGGTTTAGGTGCACGCCACCCAACCAAGTGGAACCCAAAGGCCCACCCCCTGTGCTAGGAGATAGTAACCATAAATCCTAGTCAAGACCATCTACCTCTAGACACAGGCTAACATAAACTGAACAAAACTGAAACAACCAATCACATGCCACACAAGCACATCACAAGTACCACCCAAGTACCACATACGTACAATATAAGTACAACTCAAATACCATGCAAGTACAACACCAGAATAACATAAGTACAACTCAAAAGCATCACGAGAAACACACAAGGACAACTCTACATGGTCACCTTGCTTCCAAAAATAAAGCAGAACAAGTATGTTAAGAGAACCATACACATAATAATCGAATACTAACTATGGTCACATCAGGTATGTTATGGAAACCAGACCCACAAAATCGAATACAAACTATAGTCACATCAGGTATGTTAAGGAAACCATAAACAAAAAATCAAATACCAACTATGGTCACATCAGGTATGCTAAGGAAACCATACCCACAAAATCAAATACCAACTATGGTCACATCAGGTATGTTAAGGAAACCATACCCACAAAATTGAATACCAACTATGGTCACATCAGGTATGTTAAGGAAACCATACCCACAAAATCAAAGACCGACTGTTGTCTTAGAAAGAGTGTCATCACACAACTTGTCATGGGTTATCCTTGGGAATCTTCATAGGCTCTAGCCCCCACAAAAAAAAGTTATCCTGGTGACCTTTACCGAATCCTGGCCCTCATACTCACTCATGCGGAGCCAAATACCTTTCGTACAAACAAGATAGATGACCTTGCCATTACAAGGCTTCCCATCTCATCCCAAGTCTAAATGAGCACTTGAGTCCATGAGTGAGGCATTAATATCTTGATTAGTGAGAAGTTAGTCCTAATCTTCTAAGTATTGTTTTAGTTATCACTTGATTAAATAACTTACAACGAGTTATCCTTGGCACCACTTCAGGTGTCGGCCCCCGTTACAAGGCACTCTTCTACTAGACAACACACACACACACCATCCAAACAACAATGGAACCAAGGTGCAACAAACAAGACATCATGACCTCTCCTTTCTCAGGAGGTGACACAAACTGAAACGCACTCCAACACTAGAGGCAACAACCGCATAACAAGGCCGCTCCCGACCGCTCTTGACAAGGAGGCACACATTACAAAATCCACTCCTTTCTCAGGAGCAACAAAGATAAAACCATCTCCAAACACTAGAGGTAACAATAATAACAAAAAATGCTCCTGACAGCTCCTGACAAGGAGGCACACGGATCCCATAATCCGCTCCTAAACCAAGGAGGTACAAACATTCCCATTTGTGGTAACCGGGTACTAACATAGACACAATCCCCATGCACTATCCAAGAGAATTCACAATAGGTTGACATCACAAACGACAACCACAAAACTAAAAATCCCATCTGGAAGGCTTACGAATTTACAACACATTTAACCCACTTCCCAAAATGATAACAGGAATAGTTCACAATCAAGGTGAGCAAGGAGACGAGAATTTAAATTCTACTTTGGGTTTACTAAACCCATTTCTTCATTAACATTCAGTATTTCATCGCATTAACAAAACTGAATTAAATAACGTATCTTTTGGACATAGATGAAGTTAAATCAAATGTCTCATTCTCTAATTGTTTTTCGATAATGATAAAATAAACATTTATTCCTACCATTCAGTAAGTAACATTTTGAAATAATCAATGTTTCCTCTACTAGGTATAATTAGTTTCAAAACAATTTATCATAATATAATCTCCACATTATTTAAATAAAATAAATATATTATGCCATCAAAATATCTATTGTTTAAAATAAATCAATGATCTAACCATAACCCAATGTTTTAAATTTTCCAATTTATATTTAAATCAAATAAACAATTTAAACTTTTGTCCATGAATTTAAATTTCATACATTCATTAAAACTATACTTTTATTTCCCTCTTTCATATTCTCTATTATACATTTATTAAATTAATATTTTAATATTAAATACATATAATATAAAATATTAAATATATATACATTAAAGATCACTATATGTATATATAATAATATTTAATATTATATATAAAAATAATATTTAAATATTTAAAGAAAAACTAAGATATCATAAAAATTTATATTTTATTTTATTTTTAAAAGGTCAAATGGCTTCGGGCCGCGCGCCATACCAATGTCATGGGGCAACTACCTCGGGCCGCGCACGCAGATTAGGTCGGGCGCATTAGGGTGTCATCCACGGTTTTCTCCATGGCCATGGAATTGTTTTGCAGGGGGCAACGCTTTTAGCGCAGGGCGTAGGTGGTATGGGAGTACACACAGCCGATGCCTACCAAGAGTGGCGACAGTGTCACCACAGTCGCCACACTTGGTGGGCGGCGGTTGTGTTAGCATAGCCATCCCCAGTCTAGTGGCGATCGCGCAGGGAGAAGAGGAGGCGAACGGTGGAGGTGGGGAGTGCGCCAGGCGCAGCTCCCTCCACCCGCCTCCATGGGAGGTGCGGTGGGGGTTGAGCCCTCGACCCTCCCCACAATTTTATTTTATTTTTTTTAATTTTTCCTACGGATTTTTGGAAATCCGCACCCACATCTGGGGCCTTCCAAAATTATTTTAAACAACAACATCCCTTTTTCACAAATTTTAACAACAAAGATATGCATATATATTTAACTATTTACATATATATATTTAAATTTATCCAAAACCCCATTCAGATTGAGAAATAGATAGAACAAACCATTTTAATTTCAGTCAAGAACACCATTTTAGAATAAATTTTCATTTCTAAAAACAAGTGCCAAGTTTTGAGAGCAGATATAACATGAGTTTTCTTGCAACTAATTTAAAGGATTTAAATGTTTCCAAACAACAAATTTTATAAACACCAATTTCAAAACAAAGCATGAACATTTTCAAATCCAACAAACAATTTAAAATAACATGAACTTGATTTTCACAAGTTGAGAAGATCCAGATGATGCACGGATCCTGGCTTCGATTCCCTCTCCAGATCAGCCATTTCCACAACATCAAACAAAAACCCACAAAATCCAACCATACCTCCTCCCTCCATTTTCCATTTTTTCCAAAACTTCATAATCCAAAATTGAGATCCAAAATCCAAGCATAAGGATGAAACCCTAAAAAATTCAACAACCCCCTCATAAATTCTTGAAAACAGAAAATGGAAAATATCTAATTTTTAAATAATTTGAATTTCAAACTTCTAACTGACTTTTAAATCATTTTCTAATATTGAATTCCACAATTGACTTTCATGCATTTTCTTTATTTTCAAATTCCACAAAATAACAATAACTTCAATATAGATAAATTCACTTCTTTCAACATCAAAATTTAATTAATTAATAAATAGAAATTTGATTAAATTATCAACATAATTCCAGATTGCATTACACCACAACCTAAATACACTAAGTCATTTAAATCACCCATTTTCTAACTTGTAATTAAATAATGAAGAGAGGGCACAAAATCCAAAGCAACACAACCCGATAAACAACTGACGACATACAAGGACTAGGGTGATGACCTGGCATGGAAACCTAGCTACTATCTCCCAATCGAATACCATTGGGTATTGAACACGCTCCAACCTGTGAACCCACGTGGAGTCGATGGCCTGTACCTGTCAACTTGCAAATCAAGTAACAACAACATATAGTATAAACATCATAAAATACACACCATGAAGAGGTAATCTCATAATCGCAGGGTGCTCGCAAGCGAGTGATGTGATCCGTCCCCTTCACCAATACAATATTACCAACTGACGAATCTAACATCACTAATATAATCAAAAGCATAAACATCATTAATTAAATTATCCACTATGCTAATCCAAAGCATGACATAATAATAACATCTGAAAATTACACCATCACACCAAAATATAACATTTGCATAACTTACAGATAACAATCAAATAGCAACTGAGTTCTAAGGCAAAGCACTTAACAACAAATAAGGCATAACCAAACAAAACACTATTCAATCAATTGAGCAAAACAGAGGGGTTTTACATCCTCCCCCCCTAGGGTCAGGCTTACTCCTGGAAGCCTGCAACTACCCCTAGAGCAAACTCCATACAATCTCACAAAACCAAGGGTTCCAAACTAAACCACTGCAAGCCTCAACACAAAACAATAGCAACCCGTGCCGTATACAACTCAACCAAGAACAATGCCAATCCAAACAAGACCACATGGTGGAACAACCACCAACCAAGTCTCCAAAACACATATCCAAGGATTATCAGCCATACTACACATATATACCAATACACATCACTTAGAAAGCAACATACCAACTCATGATAGAAGGATCCATGAACCAAAAACAACTAACCAACTCAACCGAAACCAACAAGACCACAATGACATGTCTCTTGCTAAATAAGGTAATCAGCCTCCAAGAGATATTCAACACACAAAGGTGAGTAGTGGGTCCTAACTGCAAAACAACCTCACATACCCCCATCCTCAATGTTTCCTGCATCTACTCCCTCGTACACACTCACCAAGTTCGTATCATATGTCCTTGGAGAGGAATTACAATACAACACATAACCGACATTGAAAACAACAATTATAACTAGCTTAGCCACCAAGTTCATAAAGAAGATAAAATTAAAGTTCCATTTCAACAATAAAGAAATATATACGCATAATTTCAACACTGAATCAAATCTATAACCACTAGGGTTATAAGAAAATAAGTTCACAAGTTGTGGCTAAACCTTCACAATCAAATATAACAAGATGTCGGCCCTCACAATCAACCGAAAAGAATCATCAATAACCGAAAGAAAGTTCACAATCTTTAAATTTCACTATACAACAACTGTGTGACTAGTTACTAGCCACCAAATGAGGAAGGAGGAAACAACGTCCAACTAGACTAATAACAACCCTCATGTGATGCAGAATGAACATGCAATCCACATGACCCAGAGTGTATCCACGACTCTCAACAAGATACAACTATTGGTTTCCTATGTAATTCCCCGCCAAGTAACCTTAAAGGAAGTTGTAATTAACGTCTTAAGCGAACCAATTTTTTTTTAGAAAGTGCATTTAACATACACATTCACTTACTAATTAACAACAACCTCTAAGGTTACAAGGTTAGGATTACTTAAACCCACACATACATATTACATATAATCGTAGCATTTTAAACTTTATGAAATAAACATCATACATCATAAGAATACCACATAACATAATAAGATAATCAACCAAGATACAATCTCATAAACATTATCTTAATCCAATAGTTACATCACTCATTCCTAGAATGAGGCAATCGTACTCAAGGTTACAATTACAAAATTCCACCTCATAAACATAAGAAGGATAAAATAACTTATACAAGTTAAAATATTACAATGCAAGTAATTACAACAAGAACCACGAGCTGTCCCTCTGGATGTCTCGCCACCAAGTACTGAAGATAGATGGGGACCCAATGGTTTTGGTGCATGTTCCACCCAACCAAGTAGTACCCGAAGGCCCACCCCCCATGCTAGGAGATAGTAACAAAGTAACATGGACAAGGATTCTACTACCTCTAACCAAAGGTAGACTCACACTGACTCATACTGATATAACCAAACAAATGAACTAACAAGTACAACTCAATCACCATACAAGTACAAATCAAGTACAACTCCAACATCACTGACATAGGTCACATTGCTTCCAGACATAAAGTAGATCAAGTATGTTCAAATAACCATACACATAAAATAATTAACAACAGTTGTCATAGATAGAGTGTCATCGCAAGGTTTGTCATGAGATCTCCTTTGGGCATTCTTCATAGGCTCCGGCACAAGTAATCTTGGTGGCCTCAACCGAATCCCAGCACTCATACTCACTCATGTGGAATCAACTACCTCTTGCAAGAACAAGATAGTTGATCTTGCCATTCCAAGCCTTCCCACTCATCCCAAGTCTAAACAAGCCCTTGTGTCTATGAGTGAGGTAAAATTATCTTGATTAGTGAGAAGTTAGTCCTAATCTTCTAAGTACATTACTTTAATTATCACTTGTTTAAATCACTCCTGAAGGTTATCCAGTTTACCTCTTTGGGCTCTGGTGCCTAACAGAAGCCACTCTTCTATTCGACAACACACACCCAAACAATCCACCAAGGGAACCACAAGTGCATACCAACTAGGCATCATAATCCACTCCAACACAAGGAGGATACAAATAATAGAACTCACTCCAAACATCTTGGAGGAAACAAACACATAGTCCACTCCTTTCACAGGAGGCAACAAGATGAAACCACATAACAAGGTCACTCCATACAAGGAGACACAGATCCCATAATCCGCTCCTAAACCAAGGAGGTGCAAACATCCCCGTTCGTGAAAACAGGGTAAAACTTAAAAGACGCCATGCACTACCCAAGGGAAAACAACTAGATGGCATAAAGATTCAACAACCCTTATCCTCTAAGTTCTTCTGGAAGACTTATAATTTAGGACTAACACTAAATCCCAAAACCCACAATGCAACTTGACGACATAGCAACAAAAGCATTCAGTTCATTAATCAAATCTAATATTTGGATTTCCTAAATCCATATTCATTCAATAGGTAGTGTTGACAAAGTCAAAGACACGATAACTAGATCATCTAAAATAATCATAACCCCTATTTCCCTTTTCATTATTGGAAATCTAAAACAATTAAACTTACTTCCCTTTACTGATTACAGAGAATTAAATCCTTTAAGATAATCATGAGGAAGATACTACTTTTGGATATACTAAATCCATATCTCAATTCATTACGTAATTCATTATATCGATAAAACTGAATTAAGAATTCATCTTTTCAGATAGGGGAGAAATTACACTACTATTTAATTATCTAATTGCTCTTAACAAAATAAGTATTTTCAACTATAACTTAAAACATTTCGCTTTAAATTAAATAACCAATTGCCCTTGCAAATTAAATCATTAATAAAATTAATCAAATTAACATTTGGTCTCTTCCATAACTTATTGTGTTAAAATAAGATCAAAATTTGGACTATAACCCAATATCATATATATATTTTTCCAATTAAATCAAATTAATAATTGGACCTTTTACACATGAATTTAAATTCCACAATTAAATTTTAAATTATGCATTCTTTAAATCAAATATTTAACTCCTTCAATTAAACTTTAACATGCCATTTTAAAATAAATAATAATTTCCCCATACGTTTATAATTTTAATTCCACTAATCTAATATACAAATTTTATTTAAAATAATATAAATAAATATAATACTTTAATATTATAAATTATAATATAAAATATTATTAAATAATATTTTAATATTATAATAACAATACATAAAATATTAATATTTATAAATATCAATTTATTATTATTTTATTATCAGAGCAGCCATGGGAAAATAACTTAATAGCAGTCTCGTGTTTCAAGCATAACTCAAAAACTACGACCTGGGTATTTGGGATTTCCTGACAGGGATAAGAAAATTCAAAGATGCAGACACCTTTTAAATTTCCTGACAACCCAATTTGTGAAAGTGGAGTTATACGCGACGCAACCAGACCATTTTACCATGAAAATATAACTACCCTACGGATTTTAAAGTCCGATTTTAAATAATAAACAGAGGGTTTCATTTTCTAAAAATATTCTAAATGCATTGTTCAATCTCTATGTTTGATTTCAATACAAGATAATTGATTTCCCCAAATAATTTAAAATTCAACTGAGGTTTTCACAATTTTCACTCAAGAATTTTCACAAGCAAAGGCTGTAAATTTATTTAATTCTTTTCTTCTAATATCAAATTTATTTTCTAAAACAGATTTAACAAACAAATCTTTAATCACTACTATTTAAAAAAAAAACAATCAAGAACAATAAAACACAAAGAGGAAAACCTAGTACAAGAAGCTACAGGAAGAGATGAATTTCTGATGCAAGCCTCCTCCAAAGATTTCTTGAATTTTCTTCAATCCTCCAATGAATCCAATCCAAAACCCAACAAATGCAAACAATTTTTCCTTCAATCAATTCTACAATCAAAACTTTCTTCAAACCCTTCTTGTGCAATTTTCCAAAATTTCTTCTCTGCTGTAAAAATGTATTTTTTTTCTAAAACTTTTTCTCCCTAAAATTAAAACATGCATTCATTATAAAACAAAAATACCTAATACAACCCTAATTCACATTACATGCAAATTAGATATTTCAATTTCAATTTCAATTTCAATTTCAAATTTCAATTTCAATTTTAATTTCAATTTCAATTTCAATTTCAATTTTCGAAAACCCACTTTCAATTTAAAATGCAATTTCAAATAATAAATTAATTTCCAAAGTTGCAACTAATTTCCCAAATAAACATTTAATTACAATTTCTAATTTAATTCCCACACGTCTAAATTAAATTTCAAAATTAATTTTAATTCTTTTATTTCCTTTCATTATCTTGCATCACGTTTAATTAATTAATTTAATTATTTAATAACTAAATTCAACCCCTTTGGATTAAATTTAATTAATTAATAATTTAAATATAATTAATTAATTTAAATATAAACTTTTATCCACATTACATTATTTAAATTAAATAACCATCAACATGATTTGATGCAATTATTCTAAATATCTATTTCCAAATCAAGAATCTTTCAGAATTAAATAACATTAAAACAAGACAGACAATGACTCGACACACACGACTGACAACACACTAAGGCTAGGGTGTAGACTTGACACATGTTACCTAGCTACTATCTCCCGTTCAACTTAACCGTTCGATCGACACGCTCAAACCTGTGAAACTAGGTGGAGTCGATGTCATGTACCTGTAATCCTGCAACCAAGTAAACAACATCATACAATATATCCAGTATATAATACACACCATGAAGAAGAGATTACGGATTCGCAGGGCGCTCGCAAGCGAGTGATGCAAACCCATCTTCTTCACCAATACACTCATCGAAACTGACACTTCCATCATAATTCCAAAAATCTCATAATAACATCTCATGCTAACTCTACAACATCATTAATCCATAATGCATATGAAACAATAATTAGATTAACACCTCACACAATAATAGTTGTCGCTTAATAGTAGTGATCAAAACATCATAACAAAATGTATCTGGTATCAAAGTAAATGCAACCAAACATAGCATAAAGCAACTTGAACAAGAAGCAAAACAGAGGGGTATTACATCCTACATTTACAAGGGTACAACTACATACATAATCCCATAGGAACATTTGATTCCATACTCATGGGATACGTAACAAAAATTTCCAACCAAAACCTTTTATCAGGTTTCCTTCACACTACTCTTTTCAAATAGCACATCATGCTAAAGTAGAAGCCATGAACACGTGAGCACTCAACAATTTCACTAACAACTCATAGGGACAACACAATGGGCACAAATGTACCTAGAGAATCCAGTGTTTAAACCTAGGCTCTGATACCATGTGTAATGCCCCGCCACACAACCCTAGAGGATGTTGCAACAACTACTTAACAGGCTAATTTTTTTTTTGTTTAAGTACAAATAGTATACAAGTTCGCTTCCCAATGCAACCATCCCCTAAGGTTAAGAGATAAAAATTACTTAACAACCCACAGAAACAACAACAAGAATAAAAACCATAACACTTATCTACTAAAGATAATAAGTACTCATAAATTCCATACAAGATAAATTATAACAAAGCATAATAGATAACTGTTCAATCCATTTATCCATAATTAAATAATATGATTACAACACTCATTCCCTGAATGAGGCAAGTCCAAAAAATAAGATTACATTTACAACTTTCACCTCGATAACAATGAGGGGTAAAATAATAAAAGATCAACTGAAATGAAATAAAGCATGAACTGGTACTGAAACCAACAAGCTCTCCAACTGGAAGTCTCGTCCACACTAACATGAAGAAGAACCCAATGGATTTAGGTGCATGCCACCCAACCAAGTGGAACCCAAAGGCCCACCCCTTGTGCTAGGAGATAGTAACCATAAATCCTAGTCAAGACCATCTACCTCTAGACACAGGCTAACATAAACTGAACCAAACTGAAACAACCAATCACATGCCAAACAAGCACATCGCAAGTACCACCCAAGTACCACATATGTACAATATAAGTACAACTCAAATACCATCCAAGTAAAACACCAGAATAACATAAGTACAACTCAAAAGCATCACGAGAAACACACAACAACAACTCTACATGGTCACGTTGCTTCCAAAAATAAAGTAGAACAAGTATGTTAAGAGAACCATACACATAATAATCGAATACCAACTATGGTCACATCAGGTATGTTACGGAAACTAGACCCAAAAAATTGAATACCAACTATGGTCACATCAGGTATGTTAAGGAAACCATACCCACAAAATCGAATACCAACTATGGTCACATCAGGTATGTTAAGGAAACCATACCCATAAAATCGAATACCAACTATGGTCACATCAGGTATGTTAAGGAAACCACACCCACAAAATCAAAGACTGACTGTTGTCCTAGATAGAGTGTCATCACACAGCTCGTCATGGGTTATCCTTGGGAATCTTCATAGGCTCCGGCCCCCACAAGAAAAGGTTATCCTGGTGACCTTTATTGAATCCCATCCCCCATACTCACTCATGCGGAGCCAAATACCTTTCGTATAGACAAGATAGATGACCTTGCCATTACAAGGCTTCCCATCTCATCCCAAGTCTAAATGATCACTTGAGTCCATGAGTGAGGCATTAATATCTTGATTAGTGAGAAGTTAGTCCTAATCTTCTAAGTATTGTTTTAGTTATCACTTGATTAAATAACTTACAACGAGTTATCCTTGGCACCACTTCGGGTGTCGGCCCCCGTTACAAGGCACTCTTCTACTGGACAACACACACACACACCATTCAAACAACAATGGAACCAAGGTGCAACAAACAAGACATCACGACCTCTCCTTTCTCAAGAGGTGACACAAACTAAAACACACTCCAACACCAGAGGCAACAACTACATAACAAGGCCGCTCTCGACTACTCCTGACAAGGAGGCACACATTACAAAATCCACTCCTTTCTCAGGAGCAACAAAGAGAAAACCATCTCCAAACACTTGAGGTAACAACAATAACAAAAAACACTCCTGACAGCTCCTGACAAGGAAGCACACGGATCCCATAATCTGCTCCTAAACCAAGGAGGTACAAACATTCCCGTTCATGGTAACCAGGTACTAACATAGACACAATCCTCATGCACTATCCAAGAGAATTCACAATAGGTTGACATCACAAATGACAACCGCAAAACTGAAAATCCCATCTGGAAGGCTTATGAATTTATAACACATTTAACCTAGTTCCCAAAATGATAACAGGAATAGTTCACAATCAAGGTGAGCAAGGAGACGAGAATTTAAATTCTACTTTGGGTTCACTAAACCCATTTCTTCATTAACATTCAGTATTTCATCGCATTAACAAAACTGAATTAAATAACGTATCTTTTGGACATAGATGAAGTTAAATCAAATGTCTCATTCTCTAATTGTTTTTCGATAATGATAAAATAAACATTTATTCCTACCATTCAGTAAGTAACATTTTGAAATAATCAATGTTTCCTCTACTAGGTATAATTAGTTTCAAAACAATTTATCATAATATAATCTCCACATTATTTAAATAAAATAAATATATTATGCCATCAAAATATCTATTGTTTAAAATAAATCAATGATCTAACCATAACCCAATGTTTTAAATTTTCCAATTTATATTTAAATCAAATAAACAATTTAAACTTTTGTCCATGAATTTAAATTTCATACATTCATTAAAACTATACTTTTATTTCCCTCTTTCATATTCTCTATTATACATTTATTAAATTAATATTTTAATATTAAATACATATAATATAAAATATTAAATATATATACATTAAAGATCACTATATGTATATATAATAATATTTAATATTATATATAAAAATAATATTTAAATATTTAAAGAAAAACTAAGATATCATAAAAATTTATATTTTATTTTATTTTTAAAAGGTCAAATGGCTTCGGGCCGCGCGCCATACCAATGTCATGGGGCAACTACCTCGGGCCGCGCACGCAGATTAGGTCGGGCGCATTAGGGTGTCATCCACGGTTTTCTCCATGGCCATGGAATTGTTTTGCAGGGGGCAACGCTTTTAGCGCAGGGCGTAGGTGGTATGGGAGTACACACAGCCGATGCCTACCAAGAGTGGCGACAGTGTCACCACAGTCGCCACACTTGGTGGGCGGCGGTTGTGTTAGCATAGCCATCCCCAGTCTAGTGGCGATCGCGCAGGGAGAAGAGGAGGCGAACGGTGGAGGTGGGGAGTGCGCCAGGCGCAGCTCCCTCCACCCGCCTCCATGGGAGGTGCGGTGGGGGTTGAGCCCTCGACCCTCCCCACAATTTTATTTTATTTTTTTTAATTTTTCCTACGGATTTTTGGAAATCCGCACCCACATCTGGGGCCTTCCAAAATTATTTTAAACAACAACATCCCTTTTTCACAAATTTTAACAACAAAGATATGCATATATATTTAACTATTTACATATATATATTTAAATTTATCCAAAACCCCATTCAGATTGAGAAATAGATAGAACAAACCATTTTAATTTCAGTCAAGAACACCATTTTAGAATAAATTTTCATTTCTAAAAACAAGTGCCAAGTTTTGAGAGCAGATATAACATGAGTTTTCTTGCAACTAATTTAAAGGATTTAAATGTTTCCAAACAACAAATTTTATAAACACCAATTTCAAAACAAAGCATGAACATTTTCAAATCCAACAAACAATTTAAAATAACATGAACTTGATTTTCACAAGTTGAGAAGATCCAGATGATGCACGGATCCTGGCTTCGATTCCCTCTCCAGATCAGCCATTTCCACAACATCAAACAAAAACCCACAAAATCCAACCATACCTCCTCCCTCCATTTTCCATTTTTTCCAAAACTTCATAATCCAAAATTGAGATCCAAAATCCAAGCATAAGGATGAAACCCTAAAAAATTCAACAACCCCCTCATAAATTCTTGAAAACAAAAAATGGAAAATATCTAATTTTTAAATAATTTGAATTTCAAACTTCTAATTGACTTTTAAATCATTTTCTAATATTGAATTCCAAATTTCACAATTTGACTTTCATGCATTTTCTCTATTTTCAAATTCCACAAAATAACAATAACTTCAACATAGATAAATTCACTTCTTTCAACATCAAAATTTAATTAATTAATAAATAGATTTAATCAACGATTAAATTATTTATTAATTAAATTAAATTAATAATAAATAAATTATATTTCAACATAATTCCAGATTGCATTATACCACAACCTAAATACACCAAGTCATTTAAATCACCCATTTTCTAACTTGCAATTAAATAATGAAGAGAGGGCACAAAATCCAAAGCAACACAACTCGAAAAACAACTGATGACATATAAGGACTAGGGTGACGACCTGGCACGAAAACCTAGCTACTATCTCCCAATCAAATACCATTGGGTATTGAACACGCTCCAACTTGTGAACCCACGTGGAGTCGATGTCCTGTACCTGTCAACCTGCAAATCAAGTAACAACAACATATAGTATAAACATCATAAAATACACACCATGAAGAGGTAATCTCGGAATCGCAGGGCACCCACAAGCGAGTGATGCAATCCGTCCCCTTCACCAATACAATATTACCAACTGATGAATCTAACATCATTAATATGATCAAAAGCATAAACATCATTAATTAAATTATCCACTATGCTAATCCAAAGCATGACATAATAATAACATCAAAAAATTACACCATCACACCAAAATATAACATTTTCATAACTTACAAATAATGATCAAATAGCAACTGAGTTCTAAGGCAAAGCACTTAATAGCAAATAAGGCATAACCAAACAGAACACTGTTTGGTCAATTGAGCAAAATGGAGGGGTCTTACACGTGGAGCACCATCCATGCAAAAGAACTCACTTTTGGCAACACAAATCTACCCCAACACATTTTTTTGGGGAATACCTTTTTAGCACCCCATACACTTAAAAATTTGTAACCAATATTTGCAAAATATTCCCATGAGCTTGTAGCACACTAAGTTATAGTATTTGGTTCCCCTGTGAAAAAAATGTCGATCTTCCAACACTTCTTTAAGTAAATCTCTTTTATCATGCTCTAACATTTCAAATCTTTTCCACTCAAACTCCCTTCTACCTTTTTGAAGCCAAATCATCACAAATATGCCACGTTATTACCATACATAGGCTTTTTAGATGAACTACCTCCTCCATACCTGTAAATTTGTCTAGGGGATCATACCCATTCCATGAGTAATGCCAGAAGGAGGCCCGCCTACCATCCCTATGATCCATGTCAAGTGATTAGTTATTTTTGATCTGCACTTTAAGATGAATTTCCACATGGATAAGCCTTATTGTGGATTTGCAATTGTTAAAATCCTATTAGCTTCCTGGGAATCCAAATATTTTTCTTTAAGGAGCCTACACTAGGGTGCCTCTAGATTTTTGTACATCCTCCATGTCAGCTTAACCCCCGAGGCTATATTCTGGAGTGAAATATCTTTCACCCCTACGCCACCCTCATCCTTTGGTTTTTAATAGTCTCCCATCCAATTAAAGGTATACATTATTTTTTGTGGGCACTATCCCAAATTAATTTGTGTTGGATGGAAGCCAAGAACTTTGCAAGATTCTTCAATAATTCTGTAATCGCCATCATGTATATGGGTATTGTAGATAGACTTCTTTAACCATGGTGATTCACCTTGCTAACATTAGTCGAAGACCTCACAAACTATCCATTTTTTATTTGCATTTTTTATGACTTCATCACACAAGTTGGGCTTTACTTGTCCCATAAACATAGGAACCCCTAGATATTTGGTTGGCAAGTTTCCCAAATTATAACCCATTATGTTCTTTATACCACGGTGTACCCTTTTGCTAGTATTGAAAAAAATATACTGGATTTCTCCACATTAACCAATTGACTGGCTTCTTGACTCAATATTTTAATTGCACCTTTCATTTATTTAGCTTCAACAATAGAGGCACACCCATACATGATTGTGTCATTGTAAAATAGTTGGTGGGAGGAGGCCATTAAAGTCGGGGCCACTTCAATTCCTCTCCAATGGCCAAAATTACATTTGTTGGAGATGTACCAACTTAAAGTGTCCCTCATGATGATGAAAAGAAAGGGGCATAATGGGTTACCTTGACAAAGACCCTTGGCTCCATTGAAAAACCACATGGGGAGCCATTCAAAATCATTGAGTACCTCAAGGTGGAGATACAACAAAAAATCTAATTAAGCTATTTCTTAGTAAGGCTCATCTTTTCCATTTCCTTTATCAGAAAGCGCCACTAAACCCTGTTGTATACCTTGCTTAGATCCAATTTTACTACCATCCCACTTTTATTTGAATTATTTAAAGTGTAGATGGTTTCATGTGCCAATATTATCCCATCTTTTATATTCCTCCTTGGGATGAAATCGCTTTCCTCTTCCAAGATGATTTGAGGCAAGATATTTTTCAGCCTATTTTCCATTACCTTTGTAATTATCTTATATATCATGTTGCACTGTGAGATTGGTCTGAAGTCCGAGAAGTCTTCACAATTTTCCTTCTTTGGTGTAAGGGCAATGTTTGTATTATTTAAATCCTTTAGCATATTTTTTTTCTTACGTGACTCCTCCACGAGATCAGTGACATCTTTGCCCAGGAACCCATAAAAAAAATGATAAAAAAGGGCATTAAAACCATCAAGCCTCGATTATTTATCAGGTTGCATTTCAAAGGTGTCAGATTTTACTTCCCCCTCCATTTATTGAGCGATTAACATAATATTATCCTCCAACAATACTTTATTCTCAATAAAGGCCAACATAGTATAGGAAAGGCATTCGACCATCCCATTTTCACCCAAAAAACTTTTAAAATACTCCATCCTGAGCTTTTGTATGCTGGATTCATCTTGAACAATATTCCCAACTTCATTATTGATTTGACTTATTCTGTTCCAACTCCTTTTAATTTTGGTGGTCATGAATTTTTTTTGTATTTAAGTCACTTTCTTGTAGCCATGTTTCCCTTGACTTAGTTTCCAATAGCAGTATTCTCTTGATAGAACTTTGTTATTTTCAACCAACAAAGATTTATCCTTTTCAAATTCTTCATGTGTCATATCATCCTTTATTGTTTTATCGCCCAAGGCCTCGAAATTGACTTCCAACCTTGATTTTTCTTCAAAAATATTTTTGAAGACATTTACATTCTAGGACTTGAGTCTCTCCTTCATTATCATTAATTTATTCTAAAAAATAAAAATATTGGACCTTTGTAGTGTATTGGCTCTAACCACCAATCTTTCATCAACTCGACCAAGTCTTCATGCCTCAACCACATCTTCTCAAATCTAAACTGGCCTTTTTTTGACTTTGATTTTGTGTCTATATTCAACTCAACAAGAAAATGAATAGAGATGAAAATTGGCCTTATCGCTACTTTTGGAGGAATATTTTCCTACAACCGATCTTTCAACACCAAAAATATATCTAATCTTTCGACAATGTTAGTAAAACCATGCCTCCTATTGTTCCATGTATATGTTCCATTTGAAGATTTGATATCTAGCAAATTTTTTAACCCCACCTCCCAATTTTCTCACTTAGATCCAAAATTGCATTGAAATCCTCCCCAAACAATGGTTTCGATTTTAGAAACTACCTTACTTATGGAATCCCAAAGAAACTGCTTTTCTTCATTTTTTATAGGACCATAAACATTAAATATCTCAAAGTTTATATTGGAAGTAAGAATTTTTATCTTTAATTTTATCCAATGCAGATTTGTAGATACTGGTTCAAATTCTATGCTTGTTCATTTGCATAAAACACCTAAGCCTCCAGAGGATCCTATAGCATCCATGAACACTCCTTTAAATTTTTTACAAAAATTGACAAATGCTTTTGTTTTCATGCCTTCTAATTTTGTTTCTTGAAAAAGAACCAAATCTATGTTTTGGATTGCCAACTGGTGTTTTACCAGTCATATTTTGTTAGGGGCATTTAAGCCCCTAACATTACATATGAGAATGTTCATCTCCTTCTAATGGAGGAGTAGCCTCCCTTGGATCTAGTCATATATGTTTTTATTGAGGATTGATTACCTCGCAAGGCCTCTTCCTCTCTCTCTTAGTTTTCCTCCTAGGCTTTGAAGTTGAAGCCTTTGCAATTTGGCAGATATGTATTTCTTCTATTAATATGGCTATTGCATTTTGCTTCCTTTAGGAAATTGAGTTATCTGATTCATATATATCTACCTCTTCGCATGGTTCTAGGATTCAATATTCAACTATATTTTTTGAATTGCCAATTCACCCTCCTCTAACTATTTTTCTTCCCTTGGTATAGTTGTTTCTAGTGGCTCTGCAACTACTAGCACCCAATCCTTTGGGTGGTAATTTTATAGTGGTACAACCATTTCAATATTTTCTTCCATGTTTTTGTTTGTTTGTCCTTTCTCTCTCCACACATCCCTAAACGCCTTTGGGAACCTCCTGCAATCCCCTTCGTTATGGTTCCTCCTCTTGTATTTAAAAAAAAAGTACCTTTGTTTCTCCACTTCCAAAGATTGGAGCCATTCCTCATTACCATAAAACATGCTTATTTCCTTTGGAATTTATTTAATTACAATAATTTTAATCCTTGCATAGATCAAGGATTCACAATTTCTCATATCGACATTAATTGTGCGGCCTAGCACATCAACTATCTTCTTCAAACAACTTCCAGACCACTACTCGTAAGGAAAGTTATATAACTCTATCCATGTTGGTCCATCCATTGGATTAAATGTTAATGGGTTCAAGTTTCTTATCCATTTCAATAGATACAAAAATGAATTGCCAAACTTTCATCCTTCCAATTCATTGATTTGATCCCTTATAGTTTCACTTTCAAATACTACCACAAAGAAACCTTTCGGTAGAAAATTTAGGATTGGGTCATTGTTCCAATTCCTTTGCACCCAGTCCTTTATCTCCTCTCTTATGTATCTTTCCCCAGGAAATGATTGATAACTGCCATTCGTTCCAATGCTTCTACATCCCTTTCCACAATCCTAGAGACATCCACTGCATGAATTCTTGTCTCTAGATCCTTATCTTGGCCGACATTGTCCATTGAATTCCATTTAATTTTGGATATTCCTCTTTAGCTTCACAAGGATTTCCTTGACCTGCACCAGAGCGCTCCACCATTTTCACCCAGCTATTTTATTAATTAAATACTTTCTTTTACCTAGATTCTATAAAATTATTTATATTTTTATAAAATTTTATGACAATTATTATTTCTTTATTTAATAAAATATATATTTATTATTTGATGGGAACCAAAAAATCTTTCCTCACACATGCCTCTAGTCGTTTGGGCCTTAACATTATCAAACCATAATACACAAGATAAGCGAAAATCATATGGAAAACACTTAAAATAAAATGATTACAAGATGAGGTGAGGTCCCATGAACTTAGCTGAACTAAGGCCTTCAACTCTCTCATAGAGATAAATTTAAACATGGTATAATCTAGGAAAATGTGGGGCATTAGGCCTCTCTTCACCCACTCTATCCCATAATGGAGGCAGGTTTTCTGCAACACCAAAGTTGTACATTTCACATAAAAATCAAAGGCAAGAGAACCAAATGGGAATAAAAAAAATTAGGTTAAAAGATAAACAATTACGAGTTCGACTCCCATCTACCTGTTAGCCCTCAGAGATGACATTAAGCTAAAGGACATGTAAATCAATTTCAAACATGTGAAGCTCCATGGACCCAAAGGACTCGAATGTCTATGATAGAAAATAATTAAACAACATACAAACATATCGAATGGACCTAACCTCAAACAATAATGGGGATTTACCATCCCATCAAAATGGTAGGCTTACCTTATATATAATTTTATTTATTAACTATTTTATTAATTTGACTTACTCTTCTAACTAAATTCTATATTTTTATATTTCATTTTGTTATTAAAAATATAAGAAATGTTAAATATATATTTTAATTTTTTTATAAATCAACTTACTAAAATGTACTACTTTTTTTACATATTCATTATATAATTTTACTTAAAATGTATTTAATAGATGCTTATTAAATGAATAATGCCTATTTTACTTTCTAAATTTTAAAATAAAAATGAAATTTGATTGGGTAGAAACTTGGTTGTAATATATAATCACCTATCTCAGTAATGTGAAGAATGAGTGGGGCACAGACATTGGGCTACTGGTCTTGTGCCTTTACCAAGCTTGTAGACAGGAGCTATCCCCTCTTGATAGCACCCATCTATAAAAAAAATTAAAATAAAAAGAAAAATTTAAAATAAATGATTTATTATATTTAATTATATAGTTATTTTAAAAATATTATTTATCATCTTATTTATTAAATATGTAATTATTTTATTAAAAATATTTATTTATACTATAGGTAAATAAAAATAATCTTGTAGTCTAAATGAATTAGGGTTTAAGTCTTGGATTTGTTTGTGTCATTTGTTATTTCCCCCTTTGTCATACTATTTTTTTAAATATGATTTCCATTTTATATATATATTTATTATGGGGTTTTTCATTTTTACATTCTTGAAAGTTTTTTTGTTTAAATGACCTCAAACATCATCAATCTAGTAAGTGTTGCTATTATTGATGGTTTAACAACACATGAGGATGGCTCCACTATAAAAGTGGCTCAAGAAGTTCATTCCTAAATTTTTTCATTAGACATATCTTCTAAAACACCTCTAAATGTGATCTTACCAACGTAAAATTTGATAATAATTGTGTAATGATAGAAATTTCATACCCTTGCAATTTTGTATTGTATTTTTGAATCACTTCAGTGTCCATATCTCCTAGTATTTTCAGGTGCATTTTAACCCTTGTTGTAACCTTTTTCCTCTAATGATGTCAAGGTCTTGCCTCCCATGGTATTTTGGTCAAAACTAATGTTACAATTGTCTTAACATTGTTTCTTTCTTATGTTTTTTTTTTCAAAGCTAAAACTGCCTAGATGCAAGCATGATGTGTGTACATATGTGTGATGCGCTAAAATCCTATGATAGTTTCTTGTTCAATGGTCATTTCTAAGTGTTTTCCCACTTACTACATAGCTAGGTTGGTGGTAACCATTTGGGGTGAATTTGAATGGCTCTCAAACTTTCATATCTCCCTCCTCTTCCTTATTTTGAATTTATCTTTCATTCACACACTCAATCTCTCTCATTGAATATTATAATTGTTAGAGTAATCATGCATTAGCTAATAATTAATTACTTTTTAATTAATTTTTAGTCTAATATATTCTCATGCACGTAAGCTAAACTTGGGAATGCTTTTAGGGTTTTAGGGTTTTGCTCCTATATAACACTCAACCCTCATTGTAATTATTACTTGAGCTTTCATATTTATTTGATAGTCTCTTGCTTTTGTAGCTTTTTCTTTTTGAGGAATATTGGATATATTGTTTGCAAGTATCTTGCATGAAAGGTTTCTTTGTTCATTATTTGATCCTATGGCTCATGGTTTTGTGGTTTTTCATAATTCTAACATGGTATTAGAGCCTCGATTCAATGAACCCCTTCTCGATTTATGAGATTTTTTTCTTCAAAAGGGGTTATAGGCTTCAAATTTGAATCCCCTTTATTTTTTTTCCAAATTTTGGAGGTGGGTGATTTTAGGTGCATTTTGGTGCAAAAATAACCTCACAATTAGATGCAGAGCCGTCGAAAAAGTCATATTTACTTTTGGTTTCACCTAATTTGGGTTCTTGACGCCATATTTGTGAGGGTTTGAAGTGGTTTCTTTTTTTCTAGATTAAGAGGGTAGCTACAAATTTTGTGCATTTTGGCATGAAATGAACCTCAATGTTGGATATAGGAGGCTAATTCTACAAATTTTGATTATAAATTCACCCTATTTTTGCGTTGGGAGCTTCTAAGTTATTTTTTTTATATAGGGTCCCTGTATGGACTTCCTTCGACACAAAGTTTGAAAACAAATAATTTGTTTTAGGTTGGAGAATTTTTTTGGTTTCCATTTTTTATTTTTTGAAAATTAAAAAAAAATCAAAAGATAATAAAAGGTTGTAGGTTGAAATTTTTTGGTGGTGTTTGAATTTTCAAGGGGTAAATTAATTGGGGTACCCTTAGGGTGCCACCCTATGAGCCTCGTACTTTGTCGTCGCACGGGTTCCTTGGTTGCTTTTTGTAGGCTGACTGATGGGAAAAGAATTAACCACCGGTTTTTCTATTCTCAGAGCCAAAACCAATTTGGCTAGATTTTTCCTTAGATCGGTAGCAAAATCAAAACCCAACATCAAATGTTTTTTTTCGATGATGCTAATTATTTCTAGCAGCAAGGTATCTTTTTAACATATTTAGGCTAATACTCAGAATATTCCATCAACAATTTTTTGTAGGGGGGCGATTTATTTTTTAAGATAAGGGAATATTCCCCAAAATATTCACTAACATCATTATGACATCATCATAACGTTAGTTGTACGGACAGTTGGCAAGGGCCCCTTATTTTGCCTCTAGGGAGCTATTTTTTCTTTTGGCCATAACTTAGGCATACAATGTTGTTTTTGACAACCGAGATATCTTTTGAAAGTAGGTTCTACCAACTTTCCAATGGTGTGGATCTCATTACTTAATTTTTCTGTTGGTGCATTCTACAACCCGTTGAAGTCAAAGGTGTTGTTTTCAGTCATGAGCTTGTAAATTTTGACCATTTTCTCCATTTTTCTTGATTCTGGCACCATGGGAACAATCTTTCAAAGCTCTTCACAACCATCCATGCACTTTTTCCAGATTTTTTTCAAGGTATATTTTATTCATATTTTGAGTTTTCGCACTATAGTGAATTACTTGGATGTTTTAGCTATTGGGAACTTACTTTGTTTGTGTAGGATGACTCATTTTGGATGTTCTATATGTATTTATAGTATTTTTTCCTCTTTAGGCATTGCAAACATATTTTTCATGCACTTTCCCTTTTGTAGATGAACCGAGATAAAGTTCCCATCTAGTGTATATTTTTTGGGGATTTTTCACATCTTGTTGTACCTTTTGTAATTGCACTATTATATATAGTGTCATGGGGGGTTGATTTTTTCCTTTGGTTTTCCATCACACCTTTTTCAAGTGAGTATCCCTTCCATGACAACAATGAATCCTAGTGATTCTTTCCTCATGTGTGTGTTCCTTAGTTTGCACACCCTTTTATTTGCAAGTTGTTTCTCCTACATGCACTTATTGGTTTCACATCTAGTTTTAGTGTACCTATCATGGCTCTCCCTTTTCAACATTATAGGGGGTTTCTATTGTTGGTGATAATGCTTCCTTGGTTTCATGTTGGAGTGATCTATGTATCTAGTTCTTGTTCCTATGTACTTTTGGATGCAACATACATCAACGACTGGTTACATGCATTTTGATGAGATGAATCATTTACCATATGGACACTTCCATTCTTGTTTCTAGAGGTGACCTTCCATTTTTATTTGATCAAAGACTACTAGTAACTGTATTTTTGACTTGCAATTTTCATGCATGTTGAGCAGTGCCGATTTTGGTCTCTCATATAGATTCATGTACCATTTGTATCTACGAGTTATAGATGTTTTCCTTTATTTTCTATTTGACTTGAGTAGTGTCATTGGGCATACTCATGCAGATTATTATCTCTCATGATTAGTGTTCTTCAGACTAGCTAGTACCTGTATTTTTGACTTACATGTTGAGTAGTGTCATTGGGGTCACTCATGCAGATTCATGTACCACTTGTATCTTCAACTTTTAGATTTTTGCCTTTGTTTTCCATCTGATTTGAGTAGTGTCATTTGGGGCACTCATATAGATTATAGTCTCATTGATCTTGACATTTTTATCTTCGATTTCTAGATGTTCGCCTTTGTTTTCCATTTGATTTGATTAGTGCCATTGATGGCACTCATGTATTTTTTTGTTATCTTGATCCTGATCATCATTTTTTTCAAAGGAGGTTCTTCATTTCAACACCATATCACTCATTGTTCGACAATTGTCTACAAATTCTTCATGCTTTGGTGATGTTCTACATGTTCCTCTTGTTTTTGGGACATTTTTTTGGTTGGAGGCTTCTTAGTCCTTCACACCTTGATTTGGATGATTTTCAATCCTTCATTTGCCTTCTCTTTTGGAGAGGAGTTTTCTCCCACTGTGGTTTTCTCCCTTTTCTCCAATTTCGAGAGATCTTTTGTTTATACATGCACACCTAACCAGACCTTGTTTTTTAGGACCCATAATGCATTCTATTTTAGGGTTTTTAGCTACCCCCTAATTTAATATTAAGAGGGGTTTTAGATTAATCATGCATTAGTTGATAATTAATTATTCTTTAATCAATTAATAGTCTAATTTATTCTCATGCACTTAAGCTAAACTTAGGAGTTCTTTTATGCTTTTAGGGTTTTGTTCCTATATAGCACTCAACCCTCATTGTAATTATTACTCAAGATTTCATATCTTTTTGATAGTCCCTTACTTCTACAACTTTTTCTTTTTGAGGAATATTGCATATATTGTTTGTAGATCTCTTGCGTGGAAGGTGTCTCTGTTCATTGTTTGATATTTTGGCTCATGGTTTTGTGGTTTTTCATAATTCTAGCAATAATATTTCATACTCTCAAGCTATCTAAAAAGCTCTCTCTATAGCTTCCTACAAGTATTTTTTGGTATTATTTCCTCCATGTGATCACACTAGTTCAATAACAAAAATCTTGTTGAAGGTCTTGTAGCATTTAACATCCTTACCCTCTTTGGCTTCACCAATATTTTAGGAGGTGATATTTTTGTTACTTTCTGTACTTTCTTATCATTATTTTAGCATCATTTTGTAGTGATCTTTAGACCTTGTGATCTCATTTCCTAGTTACTAGCACTCTCCTTTTACACGTTATTTGTATTGTCACTACTCTATGAATTCCTAGACACACTTAGCATAAGAGCACATACACGATATTCAATTAGGATAGGATTGCGCACATAATATTTTATCATATTCTTTGTCTAGCTACCCATGGAGGTTGAAAGAACTAAGTGGGGGCTAGACCATTCATGGGAAGCTCCTTAGTAGTTCTAATGTTTTCCTCTTTTTAGCTACACGTTTCTCAAGAATAACTTGTACAGTGGTCTACATCCTTACATCCCTTTACTTTTATTTTCATTCTAATTTCATTAAATGCATAGATCATTTTTTATTTTTTTTATCATTTGGTATCCCCTAGTTTTCTACTTTTGTTGTGTGTGTGTCCTATTGTGCAAGTGAGTTCAATATATCATGGAAAATTGGATAATAGTGGGAGATCAAGATGATAATGTATGAAAGGTACTACAATGCATCATGTAGAAACCCATGCATCATTATAGTGTCCTATGTAGTGAGCTTCATCTTTTGGTGTCAAGGTCCTTATTTTTCTATTCACACTCTTGAATCTAGTTTTCTAGTTTTGCATTTCAAATTCTAGTAAATTAGCATTTTCTTTCCCAACTCATATTTATGTAATTTTAAATTTTAAACTAGCTTAAATTTTATATTACAACTTGTAGATGGCTTGAAAATTTTACTTTACTAAGGTAATTTTTAAAGAGGATTCCTCCTAAAAGACTGTTTAAAGAATGGGTGAAAAATTCTTGGGTTCCACATAAGTCTATCTTTATGCTAATCAAAATATCACAAAAGGGTTCTTCCTCTTCATTTTTTTGAAGCCAATTATAGGAACCTAAATATTTCCCTTACATACTCTTATCTTAATTGACCAATTAAATCACCTTGCCAATCCCCTTCACCTAATGCCCCTCACCTAATTAAATAACATTATTTTTTAATTAACCCTGTAACACCCCGCCACGCAACCCTAGAGGAAGTTTTCAATTCACTATAAAAGCGTACTAGTTTTTTTTTATTAAAGTGAATTAAACATACATGTTCATCTAATAATTGACAACATCCCCTAGGGTTACATAACCGAGATTACTTATTTCCCCATTAACATACATCATTAAGATTCATTGCATTAAATTACTCAAGTAAAAACATTCATTCAACATAAATAAATTAAATGAATAACAAGAAAACATCCATAGCATAATTTCATTAAAAGAATAACTGTTTACAATTCTCATTCCCAGAATGAGTCATAAATACATGATTGTTTCAATTACATATATCCACCTCATAAAAATAAGAGGGGTAAAATCAATTTAATACATTTTGAAATACAAAGTACAAGAAATAATAACAAGATCCACGAGCTATCCATTTGGATGTCTTGCCACCAAGTGCTGAAGATCAAGGGGGACCCAATGGTTTTGGTGCATGTTCCTCCCAACCAAGTGGTACTTGAAGGTCCACCCCCCATGCTAGGAGATAGTAACAACACAACATGGACAAGATACTACTACCTCTAACCAAAGGAAAACTCATACTGACACATACTGACTCAACGAAACACATGTACAAAAAGAGTCTAACACTTAACATGGTCACATTGCTTCCAGACATAAAATTGATCGAGTATGATAAGAATCCATACACACAACATACAACACTATGTTATCCTAGACAGAGTGTCATCGCAAGGTTTTTCATGAGATCTCCTCTGGGCATTCTTCATAGGCTCTGGTGATCCTGGTGGCCTCAACCAAATCTCGGCCCTCATACTCACTCTTGCGGAATCAACTACCTTTCGTATGGACAAGATAGTTGACCTTGCCATTCCAGGCCTTCTCACTCACCCCAAGTCTAAACAAGCCCTTGTGCCTATGAGTGAGGTTAATTTATCTTGATTAATGTGAAATGCATCCTAATCATCTAAGTACATTACTTTAATTTTCACTTGTTAAAATCACTTCTAAAGGTTACCTAGTTTACCTCTTTGGGCTCCGGCCCCTAACAAAAGCCACTCTTCTAATGGATAACACACTACCCAAATCTAGACTCCAAGGGTAACTCAAGTGCTACAAAACTAAACAACGCAATCTCTTCTATTCTAGGAGACAACAAATAAGGAAATCCACTCCAATCACTAGGAGGAAACAAAACACTTATAATACTACCCAAGGGAAAAACAAACATTATCTTAACAAGGGAATGACCCACAATCTCTGGAAGACTTAACAATTGAAACACAATTACCCGTTCCCAAAGCAAACAACAAAAAGGGAATTTTAACATTAAAAAGCACCGGCAATAGATTTCACTATATTTGGATATCTTAAATCCATTTCCTAATCTAAAGCTTCTCGAAGAAATTAAATAATGTCATTCTAAATTTTCATTTAAAATAACTAATTTCCTTCATTAAGATAAATACTTTTCACAAACTAATCTAACCATGCACATTAATCATATCAATTTAAATTACTGCCTAATTACTTGCATGCAATAATATGCCTAAGACAGAATATTCAATTCCTAAATATATTTTAAGAATATATGCAGCATAATTTATCTTTTAAGTACATATATTATATTTATATTCAAAACTACATAGAAAAAAAATCCAAAAAAAAGCATTGACTTAAACCTTCTATTTTCAAAAGAAGGAAAATAACAAGACTGTGTAAAGTGATTAAATTTTGAATAAATAAATAAAATCCAACCTTAAAACCAATTTCCCAAAATACACATATTTAATTTACATTAAATATTGTATATTAATATTTCCTATAAATTATATTTTATTTTCAAAACATAAAAAAAATAAAAATAAATAAAAATAAAACAAAAATAATAAGAAAAAGAAATTAAATAAAAAAAATAAAAATAAATAAAAAAATAAAAAAATGAAACTAAGTGTGACAGGGGTGGGACGTACTGCCGGTACCCCTACCACCAACCTCAGTCGGAACTCCCTGCACAGTCGTCGACTGTACAATGTACAACGGTCGGCTGTGACTTGGGGAGGCTGCACTCCCCATGGGACAGTGCGTCCCCCCAAATGGTGGGCGCATTGCCCCATGGGCAGCGCAAGACCCAAGGGGATGGCGTGGGAGATGGGGGTTGACCTCCCCACCAACCACTGTTCACCATTATTTTTTTATAATTTTTTTTTTATAACCAAGAAAAAATTCCATTAGCTTTCTACGAATTTTTGAAATTCATTTCTCTGACACACCTTACGGATGACATTTTTATAAAAACAATAATAACATGTATTTAATTTATAACATTAAATAAATAACCAGATAAATATATATGTTTTAACACAGAATAGATTTACTAGTAAACTGGATCCAACATAAAAATAACCAGGTACAGGAAATCAATAAAAAAAATTAGGAAAACTACAGGGGATTTAATTTTCTCCATTACAAAATTTTTCTATAGAGGATTTTATTTTTTCTTTTAAAACAAGAACCAAATTTAATTGTTTTCTATAGAAATACAATTTCCTCAACAATCTACACTGGATGCACAATTTTAGGTTTAGTTTTAACAACAATTCTACGATTTCCTCCATTGCAAAAAGAAACTACAACCTACAATAAATTTGTACAATATTCAAAATTTCCTGATAATTTTAAATCTAGTTTCAATTAACAAATCTTAAATCCTAAAGAATTCAATCAATAGATTCTTTTAAAACAATGTAAATTTATTTTAAATAAACCAAAACAAAATTCACAGCATAAAGGAAAACCTGGATTTTGAAGCTACAGGCAACGAAGACGATCTTTGATGCAGAGCCTCCTCCAATGCTCACTTGAATTTATTTCGATCGTGCAACGAATCCCAGCAAGCAACGATCCAAGAGCTCAATCCACTTCAACCAAATTTCTTCCCTTTTTTAAAAAAAAAAAATCAATCCTACCCAATTGCTCAATTAATTCTACCCAAGTTCTCAAAACAATTCTACAGCCAAAAACTCTCTCTCAATTTCTTTTTCTTTTCTCTCTTTTCTATTTTTTCTTTTCCTGCAACTTTTTCCTTCCTCACCCCTAACACTCTTTTTTTACAAAAAGAAAACAAAACAAAAAAGGAAAACCCCCAAAAACCTCACACAAATTTCTCAAATTAATTTTGTAATTTTCTAAAAAAAATATAATTTTCTAAACCAAACAAATCTCTTCAATAAATAAAATATGCAATTGCCATAATTCAAAATATCTTCCAAAATCTAATTGCAAGCAAAATTGAAAGTTAGATATTAATTCCATTTTCAATTTTCGAAACTCACTTTGAATTAAAATGCAATTTCAAATATTTTACGATTCATTTGCTTTTAATTTAATTTAATCCAGTAACCTTAATTAGTTAATTCTAATTATTTAATAACTAAATTCAATCCTTTTGAGATTAAATTTAATTAAATTAAATAAATTAAAATTTAACTAATTAAACTTTATTATCAACTTTAAATATAACATCAAAGCAAAATTTTACTTTAATATACAATAGTCACTACTTTTAATCAATGTTATAATTCCAACAATTGATTTAACAAATACGCATCATACAAAATCAAATAACATTAATTAAGGTAAGACATGACTCAACAATCAGGACTGACGACACACTAAGGCTAGGGCATAGACTGACACATGTTACCTAGCTACTATCTCCCTTTCAACTTAACCGTTGGATCGACAAGCTCAAAGCTGTGAGACCAGGTGGAGTCGATGTCATGTACCTGCAACCTGAAAAACCAATTAAACATCATACAGTATATCCAACATATAATACACATCGTGAAGAAGAAATCATGGATTTGTAGGGTGCTCACAAACGAGTGATGCGAACCCGTCCTCTTCACCAATACACTCATCAAGGACTAACACTAACATCACAATCAATACTCACATATAAAATCTCATGATAATTCTACTAACATCATTAATCCATGAAAGCATGTGAAACAAAATCAGATAACCACATCACACAATAATAATTGCCGCTCAATAGTAGCGATCAAAACATCATAACAAAAGTTGTCTAGTATCAAAGTATCTGCAACCAAATAAAGTATAAGGAAAACTGAACAAGAAGCAAAATGGAGGGGTATTACAAACCCCTTTTTCATCTCAGCTCATATAAATAAATAATTTTATTATTATTTACACCTATTTTCCACTTCACACATAGCTAAAATAATATAATCATATTACTATTTAATTTCATATATTTTCTCTCCACCAAATCCAATAATAAATGACACCTAAGAACACATGTCCTCATGGTTCCAATATTATCTCCACCACATTCCAAGAATAAAGGACACCTAAGAACACTTGTCCTCATGATTCCAATATAATCTCCACCAAATTCCAAGAATAAAGGGGTCCTAGGTACACTTGTCCCTTACAAGTACTATATTTGGTAAATGCATCTCTGCTCTTCACATGTCAACAAATTCCATCTCAACCCTCCATTCTCTCCTCAATTCAAGGAAAATCCTCACATTCATCACTCTCCATCACATCTAAACCATCCATTTCCTCTCCTAAAAATCTATAAATTGAGGTACACTCACCCATTTCATCATCGCATTTTTAGCTAATTATATGTTGTCAAAATAGGTAATCTTGAAGAAAATGTCATCCACATACCAATCACTTGGAGCATATCACATTCAATAATGGAATTTATGGTAACATTTATTTGGAATTCTTGTTATTTATTGTCTGAATTCCTTTGTTGAGATCTATTTAAGATTTGTGATATTTAAGAATAGGAATTTTTATTTTGCATTGTTTTTCCTATTTCAATTATAGATTATTGCATACACCATCCATGAAAAAACATTCTCAAATATGACCCTTGTTTTTTCTATGAATACCTCTTATTTTCACAACCCAAACCTTGAAGATTTTAAAGAGAGAGCACTCCATACCCTTTCCTAGGTGGAACTCTTTGGGTTACCTTCTCAACATTGGAAATTTTTAGATAAAATACTCACCTCTTAAGGTAATGTTACTTGTATTGAACCCAAAATATTTTAATTATTTCCACAAAAAATGTGTTTATATTGAATTTGAACTTTCTAAAGATCTAAAAGAGTTATTTGATATTCAAATTGATTATATGAGGCAAAACCTACATGTCCTTTATCTGAACTATCTAACGCTTATTATGGTTACCAATCTTATGATCCTTAAATTAGATATTGTCTCATCATTACTCCTTAAAGTAAGCCTAATCCTAGGCCTATAAATTATGCTCTATCTCCAAAGAAAAATGATGCATGGAAAACCATTGGGAATCATGAAGATAAATAAATTGTAGGTAATGGGGGTGTGTCACCTAAAACTCCACTAGTAATCATGTAATTCCACCTAAAACATAGGGTGGAAATTTTTTAAAACTTGAAGAGAAGGGAAAGAGATTGTTCCATACAATGGAGAACCATCCAAAGAGGAAAATAAATCTAGGTTTGCTAGATCCCCACTTTTACCTTTTTTATATTGTCTTCTCAAATAAAATCTTTTGTGGTTTCACCATCCTCTTCTCCTCTAGTGGTTCCATGGTATTCTTGAAATCTAGATCAAAATTTTTAAGAAGGAGTGAATATTTTAAATAGAACATAATTTTCAATCAATAATAAAATTTAGTAGCTTCAAGACCTTTCCAAAGGAAGAAATTTTAGAGAATAACTATGTAGCTCTTAACAAGATGGATGGTGAGAATATGACTCTTTATTTTCAATAATTAATTTTATCTCACAAAATATTTGAAGTCTAATAGACCTTTTGATAAACTATTGTGTACAATCTAATACTTGATAAAAAAAAAAACTATACATTCTCTATTTACAATACTTCAAAATTTATGGTTTTCTTGTTGGTGTTTGTCATGTTATATGGGAAAAAATTCACCTTTTGTGTAGTAACCATGGAGTAGGTAATGATTGTGTTGTTACTTTATCTCTCTTAAATGGTAGTCACATTTAGTTGACCAAGGATGTGAGCCTACTAGCTAGGATTTATGAGATATTTTGAATATTGATAATCATTCCTTTAGAGTTATTGTTATTTATGCTCTCAATTATGCTATTAAGAAATGTTATATTTATATATGGATCATTGATTTAGTTCCTATAACCACTTGGTTCATGTGCAAATATCTTAATGTAGTGCAAGTGGTGTCTGAATAATATGGCACATTTCTTGTGCATTCGATAGCTAGAGAAAGAGAAGCTTGGTCCTAGATGCACAATATATTGGGGCTTTTCATTCTCAACCTTGACAACCATAATAACTAGCCTACTTTTTACACAAGGAATAATTATGTTTTGATCTAATAGAGTTTAAAAATGGATTGACATGGTCATGTTCTCCACTTAATATTCATGTCTTTTTCTAGTTATTTCACAACATTAATGGAGCCTCTACCTAATGTTATCATTTTAGACCGGACTTTCCTATATAATTTTACATTGGATAAATTTTTTACAAATTGTATAAAAAAATATTTAAATTTTCCTAAACATATTATTCTTGGTGATTATACACACTTTCCCATATGTAATGTGTTTGGAATATGGAGTCACATCCTTGTCATCATACTAGATGGATTAAATAGTAAAATAATGCAATCAAATTCAACTCCTGAGTCACATTAATGGGAACCAACTAGTAAATTTTTCTACCACTCCTATGAGGTGACCACATTGGAAGACTTCTATGCCATCATTAATCTTGAATCACAATATTTTTATCTTTATCCATAACTTTTTGTTGCTAAATTTTAAGAATAGAAGAAAATTTATGATATAATTATTTTACAAGAAGAAATCAAATCAAATCCAATATTAATTGGACTAAAATTGGGGAGAGTTTATAAATAGTTATTTCATTACTTGTTTGATTTTCACACTTCTAATTCTATCAAAAGAATCAAGGAGGGATAACATCTTTTAATAAAAGCCTCATGTTATCACTCAAGATTTTATGCACCATTATGACCATGCTTTCAAAGCTTATGAGGATATGAATAAATGAGGAACAACCCTACAAGAATGTGAAAATGCGGCCCTTTCTTAGGTTACACACTTGGAGAGTTCTTAATGAGAAAATTCTCACTAAAGAGTTCCTTTGTGATGTTATTTTCTCTATTCCCAATGAAAAGACTCCGAATTGTGATTGCCTTCCTATTGAATTCTATAAAGCCTTATGTGATTATTGGTAATGATATTCTTAAATTAATTTCAAACTCTTAACTCACCATTCTAAGAACGCGCGAGGAAGAGTAGTGGGCAGGAGGAAGTTTGAATGTGTAGACACACGAGGAAGGGTAGCGAGTAGGAGGAAGTTTGAAAGTGCAAAAGGAGATGGCGAGGATGATGATCTAGATGGAGAAGATTTGGAGGATGCCTGAATTTAGGGGGTTGCTCTTAGTATGCAAGTGGGAGCCATTTCTTGGTGGAGTTTTGGTGATGTTGGGGTGGGGAGAACCAGACTAGTACCTCTGGGATACAATGTTGCTTATTTTGGCCTTGGTTACACAAAATATTCTATGGCTTTTAGTTTGGGGATTGGTGTCCCCTATTTTTTAGATGGATGGAGCAGTGAATCATTGAATCATTGCTATGTTTTGGGGTTGTTCTCCATTTGTTGTCTTTGCTACTTTTGGTGATTGTGGAGAGGTTGTTGTTCTATTTTCTTTTGCATGGACCTTTCTTTTTGTGGCTTATCCTTTCTCTAGGTTTTTTTGGTTGGGTTGAGGTTACCTTTGGAAGGTATTGTTTGTAGTATTCTATGCCTACTTGTTTTCTCAAGGCCTTCTCTGATATGTCTCTGATTGGGCCTTGCTTTGTTGGGTCTCCTCTTTTGGGGCTTTTTTTTTTTCTAAGGATCTGGCTCTAGCTTTATGGGTGGTTTTCTTGGTGTCGGGTGTGGCTTGTGGGTGGATTGGGATGGGGTTGGTGATAGGAGGTTTCTTTATTTCAGACCTTGCTAGGTTGGATGGTGTTCTTCAAGGTTTTGTGCTCCTACCCATTTCTTTCTCTTCTAGTCTCCCTCACCTTGCTTTACTTCTTGGTTGCCCCTATGGCTTGTTGTCCTTGCTTGTTTTGGCTCTGGATTTCTTGGTGGTATGTTGGGTGTTGGGTGTGAGTTGTGGGTGGACTTTGATGGGGATGTCTATGGTAGGATTTTGCATTCTTTCAGACCTTGTTGGGTTGGATGGTTCTCTTCATGGTTATTCTCTCTTGCCATTCTCTTTGTTTTCTGGTTTTCCCTATTTGTGCTTGCTCTTTAAATACCCTTGTGGTTTAAATTCCTCTGCTTTTGAATTTCTGGTTGTTTTTACTATTTTTGTGCTAAAGCAAAGTGGTTTGAATGTGTTTTTGTTGGTGTTGAGCTTGGTGGATTTGGGTTCTTTGGCTTCTCCTTTGGTGTTGTAGGTTGGGTGGTTTTCTATGTTTCTCTTTGTCCTAGTGGGTTGAGCTCTCTTAGGCTCAATTTTTTCCCTTTGATATTTGTTGCTTGTGGGTGTTGGCTTCTTACCAGGATTTTTCAAAGGGTGGTATGGTTGCTTGTTCTGTTGATGCACTAGTCTTCTTCTCGAATTTTATGGAGGTGGATTCAACTCCTATAAAGGTGGAGCTAGGAGGTTATTGTCTCTGGCTTCCTCAATTTCTGATCCTATTAAGGTGGATGCTTCTCCTATGGAGGTGGAGGTTGAGGGTGTTGGAGTCTTCAGGTAGTAATGGACTTGGTGGTCATGTCGCTCTTTCCAATTGAGGGGAGCTCCTTCATGTTGAGGTGAATTTGGAGTTGGTTCCCTAGTTTGAATTTTTGTTGGCATTTTTTATTAGGGTTTGGATGGTGTCTTACACCATTAAGTAGCTTTTCTTTCTTGGCTCAGTGGTTTCATCCATGAGTGGTTGGTTTGTTGATGCAGGTGGGTTCTTTGTGTATTTAAGGGTTTCTAGTCTCGATTAAACTAGGTTTTTTAAGGGTTTTAGGCCCTTGCTTGTTTGTAAGTTACAACATGTTTTCATGTTAATATTTTAAGTATATATTGAAGCTTTCATTCCAATTCTTTGTTATATTATACATAAAGGTTATATCAAATTCATATTCAAGTTTGGATATTTGAAAGATATTTACAATTGGAGAGAAATTACTCTACTCAAGATATCCTTTAAAATAATTACTAAAGATGTTGATCTTAAGTTATTTCATCTTAGTCCTTTGATTTTTGACCTTTAGTTAACTACCTCCATCAAATCCATGTACATTCTTGACAATATTGTTGTGTGGGAAGGAATGAAATGGTCCAAAAAAATTCAATAGTATGTCATTTTCATCAAGATAGATTTTTCCAAATATTATGATAACATTGAGTGACCTTTTATCCTTGTTATTCTCCAATCCATAAGATTTGGTCCTCAATTTGTGCACTCAATTTGATTTTTTTTTGATATTTCTAATTATATCACCATTAATGGTCATTAGTCTAGTTCTTTTGGGATTTTATATTCTATTCATTAGGGATGCCAATTTGTTTCTCCTTTTGTATGTGCTATTACATATTGGATAATATTGTATCAAGAAACCTAGTTAAAGGCATCACTTTGTCCAATTCTACTAATAATAGGTAGTCAATACTAATTTTGTTGACGACTCATTTCTTACTATTGTGGAGGAGGAAAATAATATCAATTAGAATTTATAGCTCCTATAATTTAAAAAAAAAAATAGTGTCAAGAATTTAGTGGTATAATACCAAATTTTATAATAAATATTTCTTAGCTAAGTCTAATGTTAATGTAAATAGAGACATCATCTATCTAGCTAGCTTTTAGTCTACCTAGGAGAGTCCTATTCACACTAGTTAAGTCTCCACTTAGGGATTTTTCCTTTTTGTCTCACTTCATATGGTTGAGGCACATTTACTCACATTTTGGGATATCTATTGCATGCACACTTGACACATTCTCAAACATTTGTCATATGAGCATACATGTGTTACACCTTTGGAGAGGTATTTAGTCATTCAATCCTAAATTCCTACCTCCTCTACTTTTCCTACATATGCAAGGCTCTCATTGTACATTCACACACTCTTATTTTTATATGATATACATTCTATTGTTCTTATTTTGTTTCGCTAGTGGAATGACATTTTTTTCTTTCATATATTAGCTTATCTAACACCTAATTGGATCAATTCTTATGGGTGAAAGTGGATTGATCATGGAGAAGTGCTTAGAGTTTTAGGAATCATTTTTTTCCTTTCTATGGAAATCTATCATTTATAAATTTAAGAAAACATTGACCTACTAGATTAAACTAAGCCTACTTTTATGGTAGTGATTTTTGGTTATTAGATATTACTCCCCATGCCTATTATTCTTCTTTATGTGTCCCTTTTAAAGCCTCATATCAGAATCTTGTAAAGTTCCCAAGGGACATTTTTATTGTATTACTTTGGCTAAGGTAAAGGATTCCATAAAGTGGTTTTGGATTTTAGTTTCATCCCTCAAAAATCTGGTGGGCTTGGTTTTATTACAAGCTAAGTCTATTGTATTATATTATATTCCAAATGGATTAGAAATTCCCTAGAGTAAAATGAATCTTGAAAGGTCTTGATTCTAAAGGAATTTCACTTATACAAGTTATTAAATGAAATCAAGCTTGAAAGGGATTTTCTTTTCATAAAATCGTCATCATGAAGTATTGTAACTATATACAATACACTTTTATCATCAAAACCATACATAAAACTTAGGAAACCATGAATTCATGTTTTCTATTACATGGTAATGTTTATCACAAGGGTATGCTATTAATCAAAAATTTGTTTGGAGGTCTCATATTGTTTATTTTAATGACCAACCATTTATTAAGACTCATTGGGCTCATGCTTTGAAATTATTTTATATAAAAAATAATTTTATTGACCCCCTTTTTAAGATAACCAAGATATTTCTTTCTTGTTTTGAGTCCAATTTGAAGTACAAACTTTCTAATTGAAATTTTGAGTTATTTTTGACCATTATTGATTTTGTTCATTATATGATTCATAAAATTGAGGGAGAAGATTCAAACCTTGGTGGATATATTGAAATGGTATTTAGATGTTCCCTTTCACAATTAATGGCTATGTACATGGGATATTATTGGATTTATCCACACATGAACATGGTCTCAAAGATGAATGACAAATGGGTTCTTCAATATTTATTAGGAACTTTTAAATATAAATTATAGACTATTTGGTTGACTATCCTTAAGCCAAAACTTACCAATTTTTCTATGTGTATTCTCTACCAAGGTCTCCCTATTGATACCAAGTTAACTCAATGAGATATTGCTAATTTGTATCGTCCATTTTATGAACAATAGGACACTCTTAAGAACCCTTTTATATTTTTCCCCACAACTAAAGCTCCTTGGAATTGGATTCATGACATTTTAGGCCTTTCATGTCTAAGCCTTTTCATAGCATTTGATTATTTTAGGAGATTGGTCCATAGTTCCTACTAAGTTCACCTAGATTTGGTGTGTTTTCAAGATAGAAATTATTCTTAGCATTTAGAAAGATAGAAATTTTTTCTATATTTTTTAGTTGTTCTATTGATATACACTTTTCTTTGTACACTAAGTTTATGTTTTGTTATAATGTCATCACACAAATTATTCAAGTGCAAGAAAATAGGGTTGTGATTGAAGTGGAAAATGTGCATGTGTTTTTGGATCATTGGGTTAATACACCATGTATGGCTATTAAATTTATGCTAACTCCACCCTCCAATAGAGGCCCCTCTCCTCATGGACATTGGTGTTGTAGTTAGAATGTCCATGATGGAAATGATTCTCACTTGCATTCTTCCCAAGCCCCTCTAAGAAGATCCAAGGATTGGCTTGGTCATGGTTGGTCTCAAACCTCGTAACTTACTTCAACCTTTTCTAAACCTCGTAAATAAGGTACCTTTGAATAGCCAAATACTAAAAAAAATCCTTGCCTTTTTTTGGCCTTTTTTTTGTTCATGACACAACCTCCTTCAAAAGAAGAAAATGAAGAGGGTGTGATTAATACATGGGAGCTTGTTTTGAATGGCCATGACCTTCCTCATATTTGGGGAAATTCAGATGACTATGATCCTCCTCTAGCTTTTAGTGTTTTAACTCTTGCTATCTAGTGGCCTTGTTTCTTATTTATCTAGTTGAATTTGTCTTTTAAGACTTTACCCTACTTAAAATTTGGGATGTGAATTTTTCCATCCTCTTTTTTTAGATATATATAATATAAATATTTATATAAATAATATAAAACATTTATACATTAAAAAACCATACACACTAATATAATAATTTTAATATATAATTCAAAAAATATCTAATGATATTTATTTTTGACAATTCTTTTGTTTCCAAAGCTTTATTCACTATTATAAAATATAGACACTTTTTTTTATATCTGCACATATCCTAAATAGGAAACAATAGATTTCATCACCAACCAATAATCTTCGCATATAAGTTTCAGATGTTGAAGGAAACATGAACATATTTTTTAATACAAAGGGTTGTACAATAGGAATCATAACATATTGATTCCTTGTGGATTAATCTCAATCTATCATTGAGATCGTTCCACCTGCTCTGTTTTCTTCCATATGCAATCAAGCCATAGCCCATTTATGACTTACTACAAAATAACAACAATAGTAAATGTGACTTTCATCTAGTATTTTAGATT
Organism: Sequoiadendron giganteum; assembly: GCA_007115665.2. Taxonomy (NCBI): domain Eukaryota; kingdom Viridiplantae; phylum Streptophyta; class Pinopsida; order Cupressales; family Cupressaceae; genus Sequoiadendron; species Sequoiadendron giganteum. The sequence continues at coordinate 395,786,430 of CM021105.1, forward strand.
TTGTTTAAGTGTAATCTTGTGGAGATTTTTATTAGCATTGCTATTATTATAATTGCCTGAAATAGGTCTTTGAGCTTGTCTTTGAGAAGATAATACTCCTACTTCACTTGTTGCAAACATTGCAAGCACCTGCTTTTTAAAGCAAAAACATAAAAATATGACCACAAGTTTTTATATAAAAGAAATTTTACCATTTTTACAAAATTTAGAAAATACTTCAAGAATCATCTCTATTAGAAACACTTCAAAACATAGAAGAGGCAACATATAGTTTTATTACAATACTTCAAAGGTAAATACTCGTCATTACATGAAACTTGTTGAAAAAATAAATACTCCAAAAATAAATACTCGTCATTACTTGACTCTTGTTAAAAAAGTACTTATCGTTATATGACACTTATTAAACAAAAGAAACAAAAAAAAATCAAAAATTTTGTTAGAAAATACTTAAAGAATTGTCTTTGTCAGAAGCACTTCAAAACATAGAGGAGAATGGATCTACCAATCTCTCATTTTTTCTTGACCAAACGCATGAAATGTGGTTCATAAGTTCATAACTCTTTGTGCCCCTACACTGTTCATTTCAAAATAAAAAGGTGATGTAAGTGGTGTAGTGCCTCTCGTGATACTGCTCTATTATGATACTATGTGGATACTGTTATGTTTGTTTCATACTCGTGATTACATAGGTGATTGTTTCACCTTTTTGACTATGTGTTTTGTTTGGATGCACATGATATTTTTTTATGATGTTGATGGTATAATGATGCATGGTGTTCGTCTTTACCTGATTTTGCAATATTGTGTGGTTATGTAAATTGTGTAGTACTCATTTCATGATATTTTGATGAATGTTCTATTGCTTGAGGTTCGGGTGAGAGGGACGGTGTTGCATCACTCATTCATGAGAGCCCTACCACACTACAATTCTCTCTCATGGTGTGTATGGCATCAGACATATATAAATATATATATATTGCTTCGACACTTGTGTTTTCATGCAGGGTTGCAAGTACCCAAGCCTCGATTCCACCTGCACTGGTAGGACAGGATGAGCAGCATAAATACCCAATGGATATGATGTGGTTTAAGGATTTGACAAGGAAGTTCCCCCATCCACGTCTATTGTCCCATCAATGTTTGATGATGTCATCTATCAGTATGTCATCCTGTATGGTATTGAACTGTTTTATGTCGATCGTTTCAAGTCATAAATCTTGATGTGCTTATTGTTTTATTTGGATGCATATCATCATTGATAATTGGATAATTAATGTGTTTTTTAGTATCGGGCATAGTCATTGTTTATGTTCATTTAGGCTTTGTTTTGAGCTTCGTAGCTCATTTTTATAATATGGATTTAATTATAGTAATAAATTAAATTATTAATTTATTAAGGGAATCTTAATAATTAAAATATTAAATTAATGTACATATTATAATTATATTGAAATGCAAATGTAACACAAATTTGCATTTATAAATGATGGTTATTTTAATATAAAATAAAGTGGATTGATAGTCCACAAAGTTCAAATTTAAATTTAAATTATTTGATAAATTTTAAATTTAAATTTTAAATTATTTGATAGAGGGATGTAATAAAATATTACCCCCTAAAGTAAAGTTTTTAAAAACAAAATAAAATAATAAATAACAACTATGTGTACACATATTTATTTTAAAAGTTTTTACCCGCCCAGATTTATCAAGATTAATGTTCCTCCAAGTGTTAAGCAGGGTAAATATAAGGTGTCGCGGTGGTGGTGAAAATAAAAGTGGGTAATTAGCCACTTGTCCTATTTATGATTAAGCTTTCTTAATAAAAGAAAATTGGAGGAAGGGAGTCGAGAAGGACGGTAAAAAACAAGAAATTGGCTCCAGTGAAAGAAAGAAAAAACTTTATAGCCGAGAGGACTTTGGAAGGAAAATGAGAACTTGGGGAAATTGCAAAAGAAAGGATAGTCTTAATAATTCATCCTCATACGACGATATCCATAGGGTTTGATTGATGATTCCTGTGTAATCCTTGAGGGTTTTTCATTTCCTTAACTAGACTTAAGATTATTAGTTGTACTGGTTAGACTTTGGAGAGTGTATAAATTTAATTAATCTCCTGAAAATAGAAGGTTGTGAGGGATAAATAAAAGAGGTTGTTGAGTTAGTTACACATAAATAGCTATTTTAATGTAATTTAAAGTTGTTTTCTTTTATCTTATTGGGTTATGTATACATATATTTAGTTATATATATGCATTTTATTTTTATACTATGATTGTAGTTAAAGAAATTTTCATTTAAGGGGAGTTAGTTACTTTTGTAATAGTTTTTTATTTTTTTATTTTTTAGACTAATGGGGTAGCACGACCCCTTCGGTACCATGGGGGGTGGGGAGACTAGACCTCGTGACCAACCTCCTGCAGAAGGAAAGATTTAGCCAACCGAGCTAGGGCCCCAACCTACCAAAACTAAAATCTTTATTTTGGACTAGTTAGGTAGTAAATTTAAATAGGAGATCATGTATGGATAATAAATTTTGGTGTATCATTATAGATGGAGAAATTATATAGGGGTGAGTAAACAAATGAAATTCAAGAAGAAGTAAGGTAATTGACCATTAAAGTGGTTAAAGTTAAATTTATTTACGAACTATTAGATTTGTGATTTTCCGTGTATAATTTATATTTTTGATTAAATTTATTTAAGTAAACAAGCATGTTACATTGAAAGTTAATTTATTATTTTAAAGAAACAAATATAAATTTTTAATTATTTTGAAGTAGACAAATGTACAGGCTAAGAATTTTTAGTATTTTAATGATCTTTTTATAAGTGAAATGTTAAAATGTAAATAAGTATTGTGTTCACTGTTCAGGTACATATAAAAATTGATTTATTTTCAGAATCAAATTTATTTCCTAATACATTTAAATTAGATTAACTACAAATTAGTTAAAGTTAAATTTATTTACGAAATTCCTTTACTATTAGATTTGTGATTTGCATAAAGGTTATATTTTTTGATTAAAATGTTACATTTGAATTTAATTTATTATTTTAAAGTAACAAATATATATAGGTTGGTATACATACTATAGTTTTCCATAGTGCTTATTTAATTAAAATATATTATGATGGAAATGCTTTTAATTATATTGGATTATTTAATTATTTATTGCATTATCTTTAATAAGATTGGATTATGATCACGTCTAAATGAATGGGTATTATAGTCGTCTTTGAACATGTTTAGATGGTTATTTTGTTTATATTCTGAGTACTTTTTGGAATTGATTTCTTATGAAAGCTAGTAGTTCCTTGATTGATCATGTTTTCCTCTTGTTTTATTTCGTTATTGAGGTGATCTTTATGTATAGTCATGTTTTGGATGAGTTGGGAACCCATAAATGTTTAAGTCACTTCATTTTGATAAGCCTTTTGATAATTTTTTAGTGTAAGTTGTTAGGCTTCCAGAGGAAAAGGGAAACCTGTTGTGTGTTGCATTTTCTCATGATTAGACCTTTGAGTTCCATGGATCGCATTATTTTTCTTGAGCTCTCATGGGTGTACCTTGTTCCATGAGCTCCCTTGCCTTTGGTTATGACTATGAGCGAGATGGTTCATGCCTCGCATGTGCTTTCATTTTGTGGCTTTTATGTTTGGTAAACCCCTAGTGGTTATGAGTCTTATTTCAAAGAACTATTGAGGAGGGTGGCTCTTCATGGGGGTCGGTGCACAAAGGGGTTGTCAAGGTAACCCTTGGAAGAGTTTCCTAAACAAGTGATAATATAATTAATGAACTAGTGGGTTTGGGTAGTTAACATTTAATCAAGATTAATTATGTGCCTCACCCATACCGTTAGTGCTTTCTCAAGCTAAGGATGGAATGAGAAGACCTAGTCGGTAAGATCATTGCCTTATCCTCATGAAAGGTAAGAGATCCTGCATGAGTCGCCCTATGGAGCAACGCCTTGAGATAGGTAGTCAGTATAACCATAGATGGAGGCAAAACCTTGTGATAGGTTGTCTGGATAATCCATGAAAGACCATGCGATGACACTCTCCCACAGTACCCGTTTACTTTCCCTTGCTTGGCAGCCTCTGGAAGTGTTGATGTACTTGTTTGATGTTGCTTTATGTCAAGTATTGGTGTTAGCCTTGTCTTCTTGACCTTGTTTGGATGTGGATCCTTTCTTGTCATCTCCTAGCATGGGGGGTGGACCTTCAGGTCCACGTGGCCGGGTGGAACGTGCTATGCACCCCATTGAGTTCCCAAGTTGTGTTCGTGATGTAGAAGCGGAAGCAGTCTCCAGAGCTTCACTTGGTTGAAGACTATCCCACATTTTGTATCTTATTCTCCATTATGTATCATTAGTGTACTCCATTTACTCTTCCCGTTGATATAAGGGAAGCCTCATGTAATGTACGGTTGAATCCATGATATGTTGTATCTATGGAAATATACTCCACAATTGTAATATTAAACTATGAATTGAATTTTAATAATATGAGGTATCCTTACTTCCTTTTGATCATGGTTGGTTGCATGTACCATTATTTTATCTTGTGATTGTGTGTATCTTTTATTATGTTCTTGGCATTATCTTAAGCGATGTTGTTGGTATGGGTTTTACATTTAGTAATGCCACCACATGTACCCTAGAGGATGTAGTTGATTATGTAAATGTACAATGGATTTTCATGTAATGTACATACATATTCGTTTGATGAATATTTCTCTTATTTTATAAAAAAATTGTGTGGTGTTTGTTGTCCTTTGGGGTTCACACGGCAGGGCATTACAAGTGGTTAGTAGTTGACCAGGCTAACTTTTAAATGGATAGTATGACTTCTACTTAAATTTTAGAATGGAAATGTCTTAGGCCATTAGAGAAATCCACTAAAAACTATACAAAACAATCATTGAGAGGTATTGCATGCCTTGAGTTTCTGCCCTTGAGATGATGTAAATAAGAGTCCACTTTTTTTGTAAAATTCATCGCCAAGTAAAATTCACCGCCAGCAATTCACCACAATAGAAAATTAACCGCATTAATATTTTTAATAAAATCAATGTTTTTGAAATATATATTAAAAAAAATAATGTGGTTAATTTTCTTCCACAGTGAATTGCTGGGGTGAATTTTACTTGATGGTTCATATATTCCCCCTACTCCTATTCATTCTCCACCTCCAATAGCATGCCTCTATACATTGTTGCAAATGCAACAATGCAAAGCCTCAATGCCATACACTCTTTGATTCACCATTTGATTACCCATACTTCTTAATTTTCCTAGCCACATGACATTGATGCTATTGCTCAATAGATTTTAATTTACACATCGAACCTATTTTATTGTACACATTCCCTTTATTATCAATAATTATATATTAATTTTATCAATTTTATTTTACATATTATAGTCTATTCCACAATTCAACTATGCGGCTCTTCAACCATTACAATATGCTAGGACTCCTGATCATCCTAAGGGACCCTCATTTGCTAAAAAATTATTTGGAAAGACATAAAGAGTTGAGGTAATTAAAAATTGAATTTTACCTCAATTGTTATTTGAGAAAAATTATAGTTTAGTATAGTTATTAAGATGTTAATTCGAAAGTTCTAAATTATAGTAGATAAGTTTCTATTTAGTAGTCTAACTTACTTACTATTGAGCTATATAATCCAATTTGTGGCTTGAATTATTATTGTCCAATCAACTTAACATCCATCAAGTGGTGTGAAGAGGCTAGATTTTGATGATCCACCACAACTTTAGGATTTTGTTGAGACTTCTAGGGTAAATAGGACAATTAGGATTTGATGCATAGTTATTTAGCATATACATTATATATAGATCTCGAGATGGCATATGCCATATTTTGTAAAAAATGTTTTAAGTTGGCATATATGTCAAATTTGTGTGTGTCCATAATTATCTACATTTATATATATAAAAATTGATATATAATATAATTTGTTCCTTGTGTTCATATTTTCCTATGTTTAAACTTAAAATTTGAATGTATAATCACTTTGAATAGCTAAGTTATGAATAATAATATTTTATAGATTGATTTCTTGATATCTTACACTTTAATAGTGTATGAATTACATGTATCATTTTAAGTCATAAATTATCATTAGTCATTTATAATTGGCAATCCATCTATACTAGTGTTAAATTTGGTTGCCTTGGTAAAATTCACCAAATTTGGTTCCTTTATCATTAGTCTCTAGAGTTGCAACATCATTTATCCTCTTTCTCCAATAGTCAATACATCAAAGTAGGAGAGATGGAGAAATATGCATGCCATCATCATGGAAGGTATCATTATGTGAAAGACTACCTTGAATATACCATAGGGTTCATATGTAGTGAAAAATATTGATTATCAAGAAAACACCATATTGGATAAAAGAAAGTAGTACATCACTAAAATTTGACTTTATAAGCATATAATCATCACACGTATTACTATTGATAGGAGAAAACTAAATAATATAAGATCCATTGATTAGTATTTTGATTATACTTTTGGTTTTTTAGTAGTTTTATTATAATTTTGGTTTTTAGTTCATATTTGGTTATGTACTAATGCTACCTTTGAGCTTTGCAAGAGAAGGGATCAAGGAAATACAAGTTGAAGAATTATAAAAAATATATCAACTTACTCTTAAATTTCTTCTATAAACTCCTCTAAATTGCTCATGAACTTTCCAATCTTGAGCTCTTAGAGCCAATGAGATCACTTTATAGATTTGATGAGTGGTCATTGGCCATAAAATCTTGAAAAATATCATATAATTCTTATGTAACATTGCCAAGTGGTAATGAGCAAGGACCTCTTATCGTTTATTATGGGTTGGAATGGGCCTTTTTTGCATCCTCTGGTTTGCAAAATTTGGCGGTAGACCCCCCCTATCATTGGTTGGTGTTTATGGAAGGAGAGGAATAACCGCGTCTTCAAGAATATTGAGCGGAGCCCCAAGGAGGTGTTTGGGATTGGTGTTAGGCTCATAGAGGAGAATATCTTCCTCTTTGATGGAAAACTTCTAGAGTTTGGGCCGAGGGACTTTGAAATAAAAATGGCTAAGGAATGGCACCAGGATTTAAATGCTAATGCCTTTGACAATGGGAAACTTTTAGCTAGGAGAAATACCAAATGGGAGCCTCCGGATTGTGGATGGTTTAAAATTAATTTTGATGGAGCCGCTAAAGGGAACTCGAGAAGGGCAAGTATAGGTGGGATTATAAGAGATTCTATGCGGAATATGGTGGCAAGGTTTGCTGGTGGCATCGGGATTCAGTCGGTTCTTGTTGCTGAGGCTCGTGCATTGTTCATGGCACTCAAAATTGTTGTTTCTCTAGGGATTGTTAATTTCCATATTGAGGGAGATTCCAAGGTGGTGACGGGTGTTGTGAAAAAGGATAGATTCATAGGTTGGAACACTAAGGACATTTTGTTAGATGTTAGCTTTCTTATGTCCAAATTAAGAGACAAAAAAGTGACTCATATTTACAAAGAAGGTAATAGTGTGGCAGATGCATTGGTGAATCTTGGCTCGGGGTGGGACTCAGCTAGATGTTGGAGGAAAAAGGAAAGACTGCTGCCAAACATTCAAGCTTTGATAGAGTGGGAAAGGGGTTCCATGGTTAATAATGACTTACAACTTCTGGATGACAAGAACTGACTGGGGAGCCCACTGGCCATTTTGGGTGTGTTGGTGGATAAATGCCTATTTTGGTATGGAGGACAGGTGGTGTGCTACGAGTAAAGATGAGAGGGTGTGGAGTAGGGGAAAGAGCATCCACGTGTTGATTCTTTGGGATGGGAGAATGGGTATAGCTTATAAAAAAATGATGATGAGATGGAAGGGACGAAACTTAATTGATGTGATCAAGCTTAGATTTGGTGACATGATACAAGTTATTTGGAAGGTCGTGATTGCTTCTCGAGAGTATGACGGTACTGTGAGTATTAAGATTTGGGGAAAAGGGTTACTTGGTTTATCTCCTAATTATTTTTGGAGAAGTGAGTGTATTAATAATGATGGGACCATCCATGATGAGTACTGGTTGTATTCTAGAGGTTTCACGTTGGCTAATTTAGCTAGTGGTTCCTTCAACTTTTTATGGTTGGTTACTAATTTTAGCTTGTTGGTTTATTTGCATGGGATGTCGTGCCTTTCCTTCTTATCCGCCAACTTCTGCCTCCTCCACTATTATCAAAAAATCATTAATTGTGGTGTCTTTTCTCACTGTTGCATATTTCCCCTTTGTGCGTGTAAATGGTTTGAGGGGATTAATCACCGTAAGCCCTGCATTAAATATCCTTTTGTGATATTTGTGCGCAACGATTGTCTTTGGTGTTTTTTGCATTTTAGCGATTTTCCTGAGCTGTCTGACAGAATGGGTGGAGATCGTGTGCGAATAGAGTCGGATAGTTGTGATGAATTTCGGAACAACCCTTTGGTCTAGCACATTTGTGTGGAGGGAGGTATTGCCCCGCTTATGGAACATCTGGTCGGCCATGATCCTATTCTTTCAGGACAATTTGCAAGTTCTTGGAAGGAAAGGAGGGTTTTTGTTGGGGGGATTTCATTTGAAGTTAGCGAGGATGTCATTGCGCAAGCTACGGGCTTGAGGTGTGAAGGGAAAAAATATCCTAAGTACACCAAAAAGCTAGACCACGAGAGCCTTAAGGCTTTCTTCAGAGGTGAGGAGACTCCGGTCAGGAATCAGGCGGGGTTTTAAAGAGTTGAGCTCCCTAAGCCATGGGATATGGTCTGCATGGCTCTGATGAAATATGTGGAACTTGAAGGTAGGTATAAAACTTGTTTTTTCTATCATTTCCCTCTGCTTAACCATCTCAGACATATAATGTTGCTTAGCTTTCCATTTTTCCTTCTTATGGACCTAGAAAGCTCGGTGGACAAATGTAATGCGGTGGCCTGTCGTAATCCCAGTGATCTCTCGCCTCTCTCACTCCATTAGGGGCTTATCCTTTGCCTGCACCACTTCCATCTTGCTCTCTGCTCACCTAAAGCCATCACTATCCATGTTGAGAATATTGATCCCATTTATTCAATTCATATCTCTTCGGTTGAGTCCATGAGCCCTCCTTGAAAGCTTGTAACTGACAATGTGAGGAGTGTCAAAACCAATTTGGCCACCAAGAAGCTTAAGGGTGGGTTAGGCATGGCTCATGCTAGTGCAGCGGAAGGGCTCTGTGAGCTAAAGGCCACTTAGGTTGGCACGACTGATAATGTCACTAAGCTAAAAAAAGGCAAGGAGAAATGCTTGCAGGCTATGACCATTAAGGATGACAAGGGCAAGGGCAAGAATGTGGTTGGGAAAGATTCCAGAGGGGAGATAGTTGTGCGGATCATAGAGCTGACTGGTGGGGAAAGTGTTAGGAGGAGATCGGGGAGGCTGGCCAAGAACAGCAAAAAGAGATTAATTATTGAGGACTCAGAGGTGGAGCAGTCGGACAACAAGGGTTACAAGGAGGAAGAGTCCGATTATGAGATTGATAACATGGGGAGAGGCCCCTGCCTACTCCAAACGACAACAAGACTCCTTGCCATGGCTCTGACTCGCACACTCCGGTGGTGAATGAGCTTGGTGGGATTCAGGAGACTAGGGATATTGGGGAAGATTCAGACATGGTGGCGAAGAGATTGAACACCCTGGACAAAAGATTTAGGGGCTTGACCCGCTTCACTATGAAACTGAGCCACTTTGTTACTAGTGCACTGTCAAATGTCATAAAAGAGGAATTGGAGGGGAATAATAGCCAGGAAAAAAAAGAGTGGGTGGGTGATGAGGCGTTCGACCTCCTGATTAAGAACTGGGATGATGCCAGTTAGCTATGCTTGTTGTTAGTCTGTCAGCTATTTTTTGGCTGTTTGTGTGCTGTCCCTAGGCTATCTCTGGTTTTTTTTTTTCTGTTAATGTTTTATGTTGCTGTTTAGTCCCTTTTTGGCCCTAGTGGCTCATTGTGAGGGGTACAATGCCCTATAAATGTTGTTTAACTTTTCAAAAACATTGCCAAGTGGTACTATCTTAGATTAATTTTAATATTTATAACATGGCTTATTAGTAATAATGGATAACTTCATAAACAAGAGGTTTTTCATGATTTTAATGCTTTCTTAATCCACATAAAAATCCATTGTCACATAGGGATAGTCATAACAATGCACAAGATCATCAAATCACATAAATGCATGTTAGACGAATACAATTTTTTTCTTTCCTAGGGTAGTACACACCAATATCTAGCTATGGGGTGTCATTATGTCCACAAAATTGAGAAAAATAGGACAACCCTCAATTGCATATGGGAAAATGATTATTTTAAAAAAAAGCTACTAAATTACAAATTAGAAAATTATAAGAAGGTTTGACAAACTAGTTGCACCAAAATGTCAAGGTTGATGGGTAAATGCTAGGGAAGACCTATCATTCCCCTCAATCAACTTATCACTTTGGAGTGTTGTATTCCGACAAAGTTTCTTAAGAGACCTAAGAGAAAAAAATACCAAACTATGATGGAGAATTTTTCGAAACTCACAAAACTTAGAAATGCTTTTTCTAGACCTAGAAGTGGATATGACACCTATCCACACTAACCTCTCTTGGTTTTTATCAACTCAACATTTTTTGACCATGCCAACAACAAATGGATTCTTGCAAAAAGTGTTAGTGGAGTAAAGTACAAATACGATATGAAATATATTTTTTTCATTCAATTGTTCTAGATAAAAAATAACTACCAAAATTTCAAGGTGGATGGGTAAATGCTAGGGAAGGCCTCTTTTCATTCCCAAAGTCACCTAATCATTTTAGGATGTTCCAATCTGCCTCTCCCTCTTCATCTCCCTCTCCCTCTCCCTCTCCCTCTCCCTCTCCCTCTCCTAGCCACTCCCAACTACTCCAACTCTACTCCCACTCCCTCTCCTTCTCTCTCACCCTCTCCCTCCCCTTCTATCCCCATTCTCTCCCCCCTCTCTCCCTCCCCTCTCCCTATCCCCCCTCTCCCCCTATCTCTCACCCTCTCCCTCCCCCTCCCCCCCTTCTCTCCCCCCTCTCTCCCTCTCCCACTCCTCTCTCCCCCTCTCGCTTCTTCCCGCCTCCCACCCTCTCCCTCTCCCACTCCATATTTCCCCTCCTCTCCCTCCCTCCCTCCCACTCCCTCTCCAAGTCCCACTCCGTATCCCCCTCCCTCTCCCCCTCCCACTCCCTCTTCCTTCCACTCCCCCTCTCCCAGTACCACTTACTCTCTCACTCCCCCTCTCCAACTCCCA
>CM021105.1:395797852-395883956 GCA_007115665.2 Sequoiadendron giganteum
GTGCATTGGTAGATGAAGGTTTGGGACAACTTTTCTTGGCCCAAATGCAATTTTTTCTTATGGTTGGTAGCTCAGAAGAAGTGCCTCACTTGGGAAAATCTTCGCAAGTGATTTTTTTAGGGACCTTCTATTTACTCCCTTTGTTCACACAGTGAGGAATGCACCTCCCACTTGTTCTTTCTCTGCCCTTTCTCTAGAGAGATATGGCATAGATTGTGGGAGGCTTGGCATCATGGTTGTATTCATCCTACCTCCCTAGTTGAATTTTGGGAGAGTTTGGGTAGGCCTCCAATGAAGACTTCTTTCCTGCAGGTGGCCTGGTCCGTTGGGCCTATTTTCATTCTCTGGAACCTTTGGTTGGAGAGGAACCGTAGAGTCTTTTGTGGCTCCAAATTGGGAAGTTTTCAATTATGGAAGAAGATAATTAACAGGCTTCAGGAGACTATTTCTGCTAAGTGTAATATGTCAGAAAATACTGATCTTGGTGATCTTGCTATTTTGTGGAATTTGAACTTGGGGGACAGTGGAAGGGGCAGCATTGCTAGAAGAAGACCCTGTCATGTCAAGAAACGGGTCTGTTGGGATGGGAGGTGGATGCCTCCCCCGGTGGGGGCTCCTAAAGATTAATACTGATGGCTCTTCTCGGGGGAATCCTGGTCATGCTGGGGTTGGGGGTATTGGTAGAGGTAATCATGGTTGTGCAGTGTTTTTCTTCTCTATTTATGAAGTTCAGCACTCTAATAATCTGATGGAGGCCCTTGCTATTAAGATTGCAATTGAGCATAGTTGCAGTTCAGGCTGGAAGAGGATCATTTGTGAGTCTGATTTTCAAATTGTTGTGGATATGCTGAACAACCAGAGTTTGGATGATGTTAGTTGGCAATTAGCCTCTGTTGTTAGACAAATTCTGAGTCTTTGCAGTCCCTTGGATTTTGCCTCCTTTTGTCACATCCCTAAAGAATGGAACCGTGTGGTGGATTGTCTAGCTAAATGGGCCTCTGAGAATGTGGATGGCTGGGATATTAGTGGAAGGGAGGAGTTACCTTCTGATCATCCTGGGACCCTGGAGAGGTTATTAGTGGAAGACAAGAATATGTAATGTTGTTGGTGGTTGTTTTTGTGGTGGTCTTGGTCGGGTGAGCTTCTGGCCTTTGCCTTGTACTTTGGTTTTGATTGAATAAAAATTTTACCCCTTCTTTTCAAAAAAAAAAAAAATTGCCGCTCAATAGTAGCGATCAAAACATCATAACCAAAGGTGTCTATTATCAAAGTATCTGCAACCAAATAAAGTATAAGGCAAACTGAACAAGAAGCAAAATGAAGGGGTATTACAAACCCCTTTTTCATCTCAACTCATATAAATAAATAATTTTATTATTATTTACACCTATTTTCCACTTCACACATAGCTAAAATAATATAATCATATTACTATTTAATTTCATATATTTTCTCTCCACCAAATCCAATAATAAAGGACACCTAAGAAGACATGTCCTCATGGTTCCAATATTATCTCCACCACATTCCAAGAATAAAGGACACCTAAGAACACTTGTCCCCATGGTTCCAATATAATCTCCACCAAATTCCAAGAATAAAGGGGTCCTAGGTACACTTGTCCCTTAAAAGTACTAAATTTGGTAAATGCATCTCTGCTCTTCACATGTCAACAAATTCCATCTCAACCCTCCATTCTCTCCTCAATTCAAGGAAAATCCTCACATTCATCACTCTCCATCACATCTCAACCATCCATTTCCTCTCCTAAAAATTTATAAATTGAGGTACACTCACCCATTTCATCATCGCACTTTTAGCTAATTATATGTTGTCAAAATAAGTAATCTTGAAGAAAATGTCATCCACATACCAATCACTTGGAGCATATCACATTTAATAATGGAATTTATGGTAACATTTATTTGGAATTCTTGTTATTTATTGTCTGAATTCCTTTGTTGAGATCTATTTAAGATTTGTGATATTTAAAAATAGGAATTTTTATTTTGCATTATTTTTCCTATTTCAATTATAGATTATTGCATACACCATCCATGAAAAAACATTCTCAAATATGACCCTTTGTTTTCCTATGAATACCTCTTATTTTCACACCCCAAACCTTGTATATTTAAAAGAGAGAGCACTCTATACCCTTGCTTAGGTGGAACTCTTTGGGTTACCTTTTCAACATTGGAAATTTTTAGATAAAATACTCACGTCTTAAGGTAATGTTACTTGTATTGAACCCAAAATATTTTAATTATTTCCACAAAAAATGTGTTTATATTGAAATTGAACTTTCTAAAGATCTAAAAGAGTTATTTGATATTCAAATTGATTAGATGAGGCACACCCAACATGTCCTTTATCTGAACTATCTAACACTTATTATGGTTACCAATCTTATGATCCTTAAATTAGATATTGTCTCATCATTACTCCTTAAAGTAAGCCTACTCCTAGGCCTATAAATTATGCTCTATCTCCAAAGAAAAATGATGCATGGAAAACCATTGGGAATCATGAAGATTAATAAAGTGTAGGTAATGGGGGTGTGTCACCTAAAAATCCACTAGTAATCATGTAATTCCACCTAAAAAATAGGGTGGAAATTTTTTAAAACTTGAAGATAAGGGAAAGAGATTGTTCCATACAATGGAGAACCATCCAAAGAGGAAAATAAATCTAGGTTTGCTAGATCCCCACTTTTACCTTTTTTATATTGTCTTCTCAAATAAAATATTTTGTGTGTTCACCATCCTCTTCTCCTCTAGTGGTTCCATGGTATTCTTGAAATCTAGATCAAAATTTTTAAGAAGGAGAGAATATTTTAAATAAAACATAATTTTCAATCAATAATAAAATTTAGTAGCTTCAAGACCTTTCCAAAGGAAGAAATTTTAGAGAATAACTATGTAGCTCTTAACAAGATGGATGGTGAGAATATGACTCTTTATTTTCAATAATTAATTTTATCTCACAAAATATTTGAAGTCTAATAGACCTTTTGATAAACTATTGTGTACAATCTAATACTTGATAAAAAAAAAACTATACATTCTCTATTTACAATACTTCAAAATTTATAGTTTTCTTGTTGGTGTTTGTCATGTTATATGGGAAAAAAGTCACCTTTTGTGTAGTAACCATGGAGTAGGTAATGATTTTGTTGTTACTTTATCTCTCTTAAATGGTAGTCACATTTAGTTGACCAAGGATGTGAGCCTACTAGCTAGGATTTATGAGATATTTTGAATATTGATAATCATTCCTTTAGAGTTATTGTTATTTATGCTCTCAATTATGCTATTAAGAAATGTTATCTTTATATATGGATCATTGATTTAGTTCCTATAACCAATTGGTTCATGTGCAAATATCTTAATGTAGTGCAAGTGGTGTCTGAATAATATTGGACATTTCTTGTGCATTCGATAGCTAGAGAAAGAGAAGCTTGGTCCTACATGCACAATAGATTGGGGCTTTTCATTCTCAACCTTGACAACCATCATAACTAGCCTACTTTTTACACAAGGAATAATTATTTTTTGATCTAATAGAGTTTAAAAATGGATTGACATGGTCATGTTCTCCACTTAATATTCATGTCTTTTTCTAGTTATTTCACAACACTAATGGAGCCTCTACCTAATGTTATCATTTTAGACCGGACTTTCCTATATAATTTTACATTGGATAAATTTTTTACAAATTGTATAAAAAAATATTTAAATTTTCCTAAACATATTATTCTTGGTGATTATACACACTTTCCCATATCTAATGTGTTTGGAATATGGAGTCACATCCTTGTCATCATACTAGATGGATTAAACAGTAAAATAATGCAATCAAATTCAACTCCTGAGTCACATTAATGGGAACCAACTAGTAAATTTTTCTACCACTCCTATGAGGTGACCACATTGGAAGACTTCCATGCCATCATTAATCTTGAATCACAATATTTTTATCTTTCTCCATAACTTTGTGTTGCTAAATTTTAAGAATAGAAGAAAATTTATGATATAATTATTTTACAAGAAGAAATCAAATCAAATCCAATATTAATTGGACTAAAATTGGGGAGAGTTTATAAATAGTTATTTCATTACTTGTTTGATTTTCACACTTCTAATTCTATCAAAAGAATCAAGGAGGGATAACATCTTTTAATAAAAGCCTCATGTTATCACTCAAGATTTTATGCACCATTATGACCATGCTTTCAAAGCTTAGGAGGATATGAATAAATGAGGAACAACCCTACAAGAATGTGAAAATGTGGCCCTTTGTTAGGTTACACACTTGGAGAGTTTTTAATGAGAAAATTCTCACTAAAGAGTTCCTTTGTGATGCTATTTTCTCTATTCCCAATGAAAAGACTCCAAATTGTGAGTGCCTTCCTATTGAATTCTATAAAGCCTTATGTGATTATTGGTAATGATATTCATAAATTAATTTCAAACCCTTAACTCACCATTCTAAGAACGCGCGAGGAAGAGTAGTGGGCAGGAGGAAGTTTGAATGTGTAGATGCATGAGGAAGGGTAGCGAGCAGGAGGAAGTTTGAAAGTGCAGAAGGAGATGGCGAGGATGATGATCTAGAGGGAGAAGATTTGGAGGATGCCTGAATTTAGGGGATTGCTCTTAGTATGCAAGTGGGAGCCATTTCTTGGTGGAGTTTTGGTGATGTTGGGGTGGGGAGAACTAGATTGGTACCTCTAGGATACAATGTTGCTTATTTTGGCCTTGGTTACACAAAATATTCTATGGTTTTTAGTTTGGGGATTGGTGTCCCCTATTTTTTAGAGGGATGGAGCAGTGGAGTGTTGAATCATTGCTATGTTTTGGGGTTTTTCTCCATTTGTTGTCTTTGCTACTTTCAGTGATTGTGGAGAGGTTGTTGTTCTATTTTCTTTTGCATGGACCTTTCTTTTTGTGGCTTATCCTTTCTCTAGGTTTTGTTGGTTGGGTTGAGGCTACCTTCAGAAGGTGTTGTTTGTAGTATTCTAGGCCTACTTGTTTTCTCAAGGCCTTCTCTGATATATCTCTATTTGGGCCTTACTTTGTTGGGTCTCCTCTTTTGGGGCTTTTTTTTTTCTAAGGCTCTGGCTCTAGCTTTATGGGTGGTTTTCTTGGTGTCGGGTGTGGCTTGTGGGTGGATTGGGATGGGGTTGGTGATAGGAGTTTTCTTTATTTCAGAACTTGCTAGGTTGGATGGTGTTCTTCAAGGTTTTGTGCTCCTACCCATTTCTTTGTCTTCTAGTCTCCCTCACCTTGCTTTACTTCTTGGTTTCCCCTGTGGCTTGTTGTCCTTGCTTGTTTTGGCTCTGGATTTCTCGGTGGTATGTTGGGTGTTGGGTGTGAGTTGTGGGTGGACTTTGATGGGGATGTCTATGGTAGGATTTTGCATACTTTTAGAGCTTGTTGGGTTGGATGGTTCTCTTCACGGTTGTTCTCTCTTTCCATTCTCTTTGTTTTCTAGTTTTCCCTATTTGTGCTTGCTCTTTAAATACCCTTGTGGTTTAAATTCCTCTGCTTTTGAATTTTTGGTTGTTTTTACTACTTTTGTGCTAAAGCAAAGTGGTTCGAATGTGTTTTTGTTGGTGTTGTGCTTGGTGGATTTGGGTTCTTTGGCTTCTCCTTTGGTGTTGTAGGTTGGGTGGTTTTCTATGTTTCTCTTTGTCCTAGTGGGTTGAGCTCTCTTAGGCTCAATGTTTTCCCTTTGATATTTGTTGCTTGTGGGTGTTGGCTTCTTATCATGATTTTTCAAAGGGTGGTATGGTTGCTTGTTCTGCTAATGCACTAGTCTTCTTCTTGAATTCTATGAAGGTGGATTCAACTCTTATAAAGGTGGAGCTAGGAGGTGATTGTCTCTGGCTTTCTCAATTTCTGATCTTATTAAGGTGGATGATTCTCCTATGGAGGTGGAGGTTGAGGGTGTTGGAGTCTTCAAGCAGTAATGGACTTGGCGGTCATGTCGCTCTTTCCAATTGAGGGGAGCTCCTTCATGTTGAGGTGAATTTTGAGTTGGTTCCCTAGTTTGAATTTTTGTTGGCATTTTTTATTAGGGTTTGGATGATGTCTTACACCATTAAGCAACTTTTCTTTCTTGGCTCAGTGGTTTCATCGATGAGTGGTTGGTTTGTTGATGCAGATGGGTTCTTTGTGTATTTAAGGGTTTCTAGTCTCGATTAAACTAGGTTTTTTAAGGGTTTTAGGCCCTTGCTTGTTTGTAAGTTGCAACATGTTTTCATGTTAATATTTTAAGTATATATTGAAGCTTTCATTCCAATTCTTTATTATATTATACATAAAGGTAATATCAAATTCATATTCAAGTTTGGATATTTGAAAGATATTTACAATTGGAGATAAATTACTCTACTCAAGATATCCTTTAAAATAATTACTAAAGATGTTGATCTTAAGTTATGTCATCTTAGTCCTTTTATTTTTGACCTTTAGTTAACTACCTCCATCAAATCCATGTACATTCTTGACAATATTGTTATGTGGGAAGGAATGAAATGGTCCAAAAAAATTCAACAGTATGTCATTTTCATCAAGATAGATTTTTCCAAATATTATGATAACATTGAGTGACCTTTTATCCTTGTTATTCTCCAATCCATAAGATTTGGTCCTCAATTTGTGCACTCAATTTGATTTTTTTTTTAATATTTCTAATTATATCACCATTAATGGTCATTAGTCTAGTTCTTTTGGGATTTTATATTCTATTCATTAGGGATACCAATTTGTTTCTCCTTTGTATGTGTTATTACATATTGGATAATATTGTATCAAGAAACCTAGTTAAAGGCATCACTTTGTCCAATTCTACTAATAATAGGTAGTCAATACTAATTTTGTTGATGACTCATTTCTTACTATTGTGGAGGAGGAAAATAATATCAATTAGAATTTATAGCTTGTAATGCTAAATAGCCTAAAGGAAGTTGCAATTAACATCATAAGTGAACCAATTTTTTTTATAAAGTGCATTTAACATACACATTCACTTACTAATTAACAACAACCTCTAAGGCTACAAGGTTAGGATTACTTAAACCCACACATACATATTACATATAACCATAGCCTTATGAACTTTATGAAGTAACCAACATACATCATAAGAATACCACATAACATAATAAGATAATCAACCAAGATACAATCTCATAAACATTATCTTGATCCAATAGTTACATCACTCATTCCCAGAATGAGGCAATAGTACTTAAGGAATTACAATTACAAAATTCCACCTCATAAACATAAGAAGGATAAAATAACTTATACAAGTTAAAATATTACAATGCAAGATAATACAACAAGAATCATGCGAGCTGTCCATCTGGATGTCTCGCCACCAAGTATGAAGATAGATGGGGACCCAACGGTTTTGGTGCATGTTCCACCCTACCAATGTGGTACCCGAAGGCCCACCCCCCATGCTAGGAGATAGTAACAAAGTAATATGGACAAGATTCTACAACCTCTAACCAAAGGCAGACTCAAACTGACTCATACTGTTATAACCAACCAAATGAATTAACAAGTACAACTCATTCACCATACAAGTATGAATCAAGTACAACTCAAGTACAATACAAGTACAAATCAAATACAATACATGTACAAATCAAGTACAATACAAGTACAACTCCAACATCACTGACATAGGTCACATTGCTTCCAGACATAAAGTAGATCAAGTATGTTCAAATAACCATACACATAAAATAATTAACAACAGTTGTCATAGATAGAGTGTCATCTTGTTTGTCATATGAGATCTTCAAGTATCTTCATAGGCTCGCATTGGCACCTTGGCTCAACTAATCCCTATTTCCATACTTCACTTCATAATAAATCAATTACCTCTCAGAAGAACTAGATAGTTGATTCAAGAGCCCAGCCTTCTACTCATCCTAAGTCTAAATAAGCTCCTTACGCCTAAGTGAGAGGGATTCTGTCCCATCCCACCTGCCCATCCACTCTCGGTTGTTTAGTTTACCTCTTTGGGCTCTGGCGCCTAACAGAAGCCACTCTTCTATTCGACAACACACACTCAAACAATCCACCAAGGGAACCACAAGTGCATACCAACTAAGCATCATAATCCACTCCAACATAAGGAGGATACAAATAATAGAAACTCACTCCAAACATCTTGGAGGAAACCACACATAGTCCACTCCTTTCACAGGAGGTACAAAAGATCCCACTCCAACATCTTGGAGGCAATAACACATAATCCACTCCTTTCACAGGAGGCAACAAGATGAAACCACATAACAAGGTCACTCCATACAAGGAGACACGGATCCCATAATCCGCTCCTAAACTAAGGAGGTGCAAACATCCCCATTCATGAAAACTGGGTAAAACTGAAAAGACGCCATGCACTACCCAAGGGAAACAACTGGATGGCATAAAGATTCAACAACCCTTATCCTCTTAGTTCTTCTGGAAGACTTATAATTTAGGACTAACACTAAATCCCAAAACCAACAATGCAACTTGACGACATAGCAACAAAAGTATTCAAGTCATCAATCAAATCTAATATTTGGATTTCCTAAATCCATACTCATTCAATAGGTAGTGTTGACAAAGTCAAAGACATGATAAGTAGATCATCTAAAATAATCATAACCCCTATTTCCCTTTTCATTATTGGAAATCTAAAACAATTAAACTTATTTCCCTTTACTGAATACAAAGAATTAAATCCTTTAAGATAAGCATGAGGAAGATACTACTTTTGGATATACTAAATCCATCTCTCTTTCATAATCCAATCACAATGATTCAATTAATCTAAATAGAAATTAATTAAATAACATAATTGATTACCTCATCAATAAAACAACTTCTTAATTTACTTTTAAATTGGCACAAATCCATGCAAGTAAACTCTTTCCATTTCCTAACCAAATCTTACATCTCATTCAATTTTCTATTTAACACATTCAATCACTTTAATATAATAACATATTGTTTCTCTATCCATTTTCCATATACACTAATCAATCCAATTTTAAATCTCTATTCAATAATATATTGCATTCTTTAAATCAAATATTTAACTCTTTCAATTAAACTTTAACAAGCCATTTTAAAATAACAATAATTTCCCATATGCTTATAATTTTAATTCCACTAATCTAATATACAAATTTTATTTAAAATAATATAAATAAATATAATACTTTAGTATTATAAATTATAATATAAAATATTATTAAATAATATTTTAATATTATAATAACAATACATAAAATATTAATATTTATAAATATCAATTTATTATTATTTTATTTTCAAAGCAGCCATGGGAAAATAATTTAACAGCAGTCTCATGTTTCAAGCATAACTCAAAAACTACGATCTGGGTATTTACGAATTTTTGGACAGGGGTAAGAAAATTTCAAAATTCAAAAACCCTTTAAATTTCCTGAAAACCCAGTTTGTAAAAGTGAAGTTATAGGCGACGCAATCAGACCATTTTACCATGAAAATATAACTATACTGCAGATTTTAAAATCCGTTTTTTGATAATAAATAGAAAGTTTCATTTTCTAAAAACATTCTAAATGCATTGTTCAATCTCTATGTTTAATTTCAATAACAACAAAATCAATTTCCCCAATTAATTTAAATTCAACTAAGGTTTTCACAATTTTCACTCAAGAATTTTCACAAGCAAAGGCTGTAACTTTGTTTAATTCTTTTCTTCTAATATCAAATTTATTTTCTAAAACAGATTTAACAAACAAATCTTTAATCATTACTATTTTAAAAAAACAATCAAGAACAATAAAACACAAAGAGGAAAACCTGGTACAAGAAGCTACAGGAAGAGATGAATTTTTGATGCAAGCCTCCTCCAAAGATTTCTTGAATTTTCTTCAATCCTCCAATGAATCCAATCCAAAACCAAACAAATGCAAACAATCTTTCCTTCAATCAATTCTACAATCAAACTTTCTTCAAACCCTTGTGCAAATTTTCCAAAATTTCTTCCCTGCTGTAAAAATGTATTTTTCTAAAAACTTTTTGTTGCCCTAAAATTAAAACATATATTCTTATAAATCAAAAATACCTAATTCAACCCTAATTCACATTACATGCAAATTAGATATTTCAATTTCAATTTCAATTTCAAATTTCAATTTCACTTTCAATTTCAAATTAAATTTCAATTTCAATTTCACTTTTCAAAAACCCACTTTCAATTTAAAATGCAATTTCAAATAATAAATTAATTTCCAAAGTTGCAACCAATTTCCAAATAAACATTTAATTATAATTTCTAATTTAATTCCCACACGTTGGAATTAAATTCCAAAATTAATTCTAATTCTTTTATTTCCTTTCATTCTCTTGCATCACGTTTAATTAATTAATTTAATTATTTAATAACTAAATTCAACCCCTTGGATTAAATTTAATTAATTAAATAAATTAAATATAATTAATTAATTTAAGTATAAACTTTTATCCACATTGCATTATTTAAATTAAATAATCATCAACATGATTTAAATGCAATTATTCTAAGTATTTATTTCCAAATCAATAATCCTTCAGAAATAAATAACATTAAAACAAGACAAATTATAACTCAACACACACAACTGACGACACACTAAGGTTAGGGCATAGACTTGACACATGTTACCTAGCTACTATCTCCCGTTCAACTTAACCGTTGGATCGACACGCTCAAACCTGTGAAACCAGGTGGAGTCGATGTCATGTACCTGCAATCCTGCAACCAAGTAAACAACATCATACAATATATCCAGCATATAATACACACCGTGAAGAAGGAATTATGGATTCGTAGGGCGCTCGCAAGCGAGTGATGCGAACCCGTCCTCTTCACCAATACACTCATCGAAACTGACACTTCCATCATAATTCCAATAATCTCATAATAACATCTCATGTTAACTCTACAACATCATTAATCCATAATACATGTGAAACAATAATCAGATAACTACATCCCACAATAATGTTGTCGCTCAATAGTAGCGATCAAAACATCATAACAAAATGTATCCAGTATCAAAGTAACTACAACCAAACATAGCATAAAGCAACTTGAACAAGAAGCAAAATAGAGGGGTATTACATAGCTCCTATAATTTAAAAAAAAAATAGTGTCAAGAATTTAGTGGTATAATACCAAATTTTATAATAAATATTTCTTAGCTAAGTCTAATGTTAATGTAAATAGAGACATCATCTATCTAGCTAGCTTTTAGTCTACCTAGGAGAGTCCTATTCACACTAGTTAAGTCTCCACTTAAGGATTTTTTATTTTTGTCTCACTTCATATGGTTGAGGCACATTTACTCACATTTTGGGATATCTATTGCATGCACACTTGACACATTCTCAAACATTTTTCATATGAGCATACATGTGTTACACCTTTGGAGGGGTAGTTACTCATTCAGTCCTAACTTCCTACCTCCTCTACCTTTCCTACATATGCAAGGCTCTCATTGTACATTCACACACTCTTATTTTTATATGATATACATTTTATTGTTCTTATTTTGTTTCGCTAGTGGAATGACATTTTTTTCTTTCATGTATTAGCTTATCTAACACCTAATTGGATCAATTCTTATGGGTGAAAGTGGATTGATCATGGAGAAGTGTTTAGAGTTTTAGGAATCATTTTTTCCTTTCTATGGAAAGCCATCATTTATAAAATTAAGAAAACATTGACCTACTAGATTAAACTAAGCCTACTTTTGTGGTAGTGATTTTTGGTTATTAAATATTACTCCCCATGCCTATTATTCTTCTTTTTGTGTCCCTTTTAAAGCCTCATATCAGAATCTTGTAAAGTTCCCAAGGGACATTTTTATTATATTACTTTGGCTAAGGTAAAGGATTCCATAAATTGGTTTTGTATTTTAGTTTCATCCCCCAAAAATCTAGTGGGCTTGGTTTTATTACAAGCTAAGTCTATTGTATTATATTATATGCCAAATGGATTAGAAATTCCCTAGAGTAAAATGAATCTTGAAAGGTCTTGATTCTAAAGGAATTTCACTTATACAAGTTATTAAATGAAATCAAGCTTGAAAGGGATTTTCTTTTCATAAACTCATCATCATGAAGTATTGTAACTATATACAATACACTTTTATCATCAAAACCATACATAAAACTTAGGAAAGCATGAATTCATGTTTTCTATTAGATGGCAATGTTTATCACAAGGGTATGCTATTAATCAAAAATTTGTTTGGAGGTCTCATATTGTTTATTTTAATGACCAACCCTTTATTAAGACTCCTTGGGCTCATGCTTTGAAATTATTTTATATAAAAATTAAGTTTATTGACCCCCTTTTTAAGATAACCAAGAGATTTCTTTCTTGTTTTGAGTCCAATTTGAAGTACAAACTTTCTGATTGAAATTTTGAGTTATTTTTGAACATTATTGATTTTGTTCATTATATGATTCATAAAATTGAGGGAGAAGATTCAAACCTTGGTGGATATATTGAAATGGTATTTAGATGTTCCCTTTCACAATTAATGGCTATGTACATGGGATATGCTTGGATTTATCCACACATGAACATGGTTTCAAAGCTGAATGACAAATGGGTTCTTCAATATTTATTAGGAACTTTTAAATATAAATTATAGACTATTTGGTTGACTATCCTTAAGCCAAAACTTACCAATTTTTCTTGGTGTATTCTCTACCAAGGTCTCCCTATTGATACCAAGTTAATGAGATATTGCTAATTTGTATTGTCCATTTTATGAACAATAGGACACTCTTAAGAACGATTTTAGATTTTTCCCCACAACTAAAGCTCCTTGGAATTGGATTCATGACATTTTAGGCCTTTCATGTCTAAGCCTTTTCATAGCATTTGATTATTTTAGGAGATTGGCCCATAGTTCCTACTAAGTTCACCTAGATTTGGTGTGTTTTCAAGATAGAAATTATTCTTAGCATTTATCAAGATAGAAATTTTTTCTATATTTTTTAGTTGTTCTATTGATATACACTTTTCTTTGTACACTAAGTTTATGTTTTTTATAATGTCATCACGCAAATTATTCAAGTGCAAGAAAATAGGGTTGCGATTGAAGTGGAAACTGTGCATGTGCTTTTGGATCATTGGGTTAATACACCATGTATGACTGTTAAATTTATGCTAACTCCACCCTCCAATAGAGGCCCCTCTCCTCATGGACATTGGTGTTGTAGTTAGAATGTCCATGATGGAAATGATTCTCACTTGCATTCTTCCCAAGCCCCTCTAAGAAGATCCAGGGATTGGTTTGGTCATGGTTGGTCTCAACCCTCGTAACTTACTTCAACCTTTTCTAAACCTCATAAATAAGGTACCTTTGAATAGCCAAATACTAAAAAAAATCCTTGCCTTTCTTTGGCCTTTTTTTGGTTCATGACACAACCTCCTTCAAAAGAAGAAAATGAAGAGGGTGTGATTAATACATGGGAGCTTGTTTTGAATGGCCATGACCTTCCTCATATTTGGGGAAATTCAGATGACTATGATCCTCCTCTACCTTTTAGTGTTTTAACTCTTGCTATCTAGTGGCCTTGTTTCTTATTTATCTATTTGAATTTGTCTTTTAAGACTTTACCCTACTTAAAATTTGGGATGTGAATTTTTCCATCCTCTTTTTTAGATATATAATATAAATATTTATATAAATAATATAAAACATTTATACATTAAAAAACCATACACACTAATATAATAATTTTAATATATAATTCAAAAAATATCTAATTATATTTATTTTTGACAATTCTTTTGTTTCCAAAGCTTTATTCACTATTATAAAATATAGACACTTTATTTTATATCTGCACATGTCCTAAATAGGAAACAATAGATTTCATCACCAACCAATAATCTTCGCATATAAGTTTCAGATGTTGAAAGAAACATGAACATATTTTTTAATACGAAGGGTTGTACAATAGGAATCATAACATATTGATTCCTTGTGGATTAATCTCAATCTATCATTGAGATCGTTCCACCTACTCTTTTTTCTTCCATATGCAATCAAGCCATAGCCCATTTATGACTTACTACAAAATAACAACAATAGTAAATGTGACTTTCATCTAGTATTTTAGATTTTATTTAAGTGTAATCTCGTGGAGATTTTTATTAGCATTGCTATTATTATAATTGCCTGAAATAGGTCTTTGAGCTTGTCTTTGAGAAGATAATACTCCTGCTTCACTTGTTGCAAACACTACAAGCACCTGCTTTTTAAAGGAAAAACATAAAAAAATGACCACAAGCTTTTATATAAAAGAAATTTTACCATTTTTACAAAATTTAGAAAATACTTCAAGAATCATCTCTATTAGAAACACTTCAAAACATAGAAGAGGCAACATATAGTTTTATTTCAATACTTCAAAGGTAAATACTCATCATTACATGACACTTGTTGAAAAAATAAATACTTCAAAGATAAATACTCGTCATTACTTGACTCTTGTTAAAAAAGTACTTATCGTTATATGACACTTATTAAACAAAAAAAACAAAAAAAAATCAAAAATTTTGTTAGAAAATACTTAAAGAATCGTCTTTGTCATAAGCACTTCAAAACATAGAGGAGAATGGATCTACCAATCTCTCATTTTTTCTTGACCAAACGCATTAAATGTGGTGCATAAATTCATAACTCTTTGTGCCCCTACACTGTTCATTTCAAAATAAAAAGGTGATGTAAGTGGTGTAGTGCCTCGCGTGATATTGCTCTATTATGATACTATGTGGATACTGTTATGTTTTTTTCATACTCGTGATTACGTTGGTGATTGTTTCACCTTTTTGACTATGTGTTTTATTTGGATGCACATGATATTGTTTTATGATGTTGATGGTATAATGATGCATGGTGTTCGTCTTTACCTGATTTTGCAATATTGTGTGGTTATGTAAATTGTGTAATACTCATTTCATGATATTTTGATGAATGTTCTATTGCTTGAGGTTCGGGTGAGAGGGATGGTGTTGCATCACTCATTCATGAGAGCCCTACCACACTGCAATTCTCTCTCACGGTGTGTATGGCATTAGACATATATATATATATATATATATATATTGCTTCGACACTTGTGTTTTTATGCAGGGTTGCAGGTACCCAAGCCTCGATTCCACCTGCACTGGCAGGACAGGACGAGCCTCATAAATACCCAATGGATATGATGTGGTTTAAGGATTTGACAAGGAAGTATCCCCATCCACATCTATTGTCCCGTCAATGTTTGATGATGTCATCTATCAGTATTTCATCCTGTATGGTATTGAACTGTTTTATGTCGATCGTTTCAAGTCATAAATCTTGATGTACTTATTGTTTTATTTGGATGCATATCATTATTGATAATTGGATAATTAATTTGTTTTTTAGTATCGGGCATAGTCATTGTTTATGTTCATTTAGGCTTTGTTTTGAGCTTCGTACCTCATTTTTATAATATGGATTTAATTATAGTAATAAATTAAATTATTAATTTATTAAGGGAATCTTAATAATTAAAATATTAAATTAATGTACATATTATAATTATATTGAAATGCAAATGTAACAAAAATTTGCATTTATAAATGATGGTTATTTTAATTTAAAATAAAGTGGATTGATAATCCACAAAGTTCAAATTTAAATTTAAATTATTTGATAAATTTAAAATTATTTGATAGAGGGATGTAGTAAAATATTACCCCCTAAAGTAAAGTTTTTAAAAACAAAATAAAATAATAAATAACAACTATGTGTATACATATTTATTTTAAAAGTTTTTACCCACCCAGATTTATCAAGATTAGTGTTCCTCCAAGTGTTAAGCAGGGTAAATATAAGGTGTCGCAGCGGTGGTGAAAATAAAAGTGGGTAATTAGCCACTTGTCCTATTTATGATTAAGCTTTCTTAATAAAAGAAAATTGGAGGAAGGGAGTGGAGAAGGACGGTAAAAAACAAGAAATTGGCTCCGATGAAAGAAAGAAAAAACTTTGTAGCCGAGAGGACTTTGGAAGGAAAATGAGAACTTGGGGAAATTGCAGAAGAAAGGATAGTCTTAATACTTCATCCTCATACGATGAATCTCTAGGTTGGTTATTATTTCAATTTTATTTTCCTTACAAGTATTTCATTTCAAAAAAATCTTAAGAGTGGAGATTTTGTTTTACACACTTAATATCCATAGGGTTTGCTTGATGATTCCTGTGTAATCCTTGAGGGTTTTTCATTTCCTTAACTAGACTTAAGATTATTAGTTGTAGTGTTTAGACTTTGGAGAGTGTATAATTTTAATTAATCTCTGAAAATAGAAGGTTATGAGGGATAAATAATCTCCCTAATTTCATTGTATATACATATATTTCTTATAAAATAAAGAGGAGAGTAATTAAATTAGATAAAAAGAGGTTGTTGAGTTAGTTACACATAAATAGCTATTTTAATGTAATTTAAAGTTGTTTTCTTTTATCTTATTGGGTTATGTATACATATATTTAGTTATATATATGCAGTTTATTTTTATACTATGATTTTAGTTAAAGAAATTTTCATTTAAGGGGAGTTAGTTACTTTTGTAATAGTTTTTTATTTTTTTATTTTTTAGACTAATGGGGTAGCACGACCCCTTTGGTACCATGGGGGGTGGAGAGACTAGACCTCGTGACCAACCTCCTGCAGCAGGAAAGATTTAGCCAACCAAGCTAGGGCCCCAACCTACCAAAAATAAAATCTTTATTTTGGACTAGTTAGGTAGTAAATTTAAATAGGAGATCATGTATGGATAATAAATTTTTGGTGTATCATTATAGATGGAGAAATTATATAGGGGTGAGTAAATAAATGAAATTCAAGAAGAAGTAAGGTAATTGATCATAAAAGTGGTTAAAGTTAAATTTATTTACGAACTATTAGATTTGTGATTTGCCATGTATAATTTATATTTTTGATTAAATTTATTTAAGTAAACAAGCATGTTACATTGTTATTATTTTAAAGAAACAAATATAAATTTTTAATTATTTTGAAGTAGACAAATGTACAGGCTAAGAATTTTTAACTACAAATTAGTTAAAGTTAAATTTATTTACAAAATTCCTTTACTATTAGATTTGTGATTTGCGTAAAGGTTATATTTTTTGATTAAAATGTTACATTTTTATTTAATTTATTATTTTAAAGTAACAAATATATATAGGTTGGTATACATACTATAGTTTTCCATAGTGCTTATTTAATTAAAATATATTATGATGGAAATGCTTTTAATTATACTGGATTATTTAATTATTTATTGCATTATCTTTAATAAGATTGGATTATGATCACGTCTAAATGAATGGGTATTATAGTCGTCTTTGAACATGTTTAGATGGTTATTTTGTTTATATTCCGAGTACTTTTTGGAAATGATTTCTTATGAAAGTTAGTAGTTCCTTGATTGATCATGTTTTCCTCTTGTTTTATTTTGTTATTGAGGCGACCTTTATGTATAGTCATGTTTTGGATGAGTTGGGAACCCGTAAATGTTTAAGTCACTTCATTTTGATAAGCCTTTTGATAATTTTTGAGTGTAAGTTGTTAGGCTTCCAGAGGAAAAGGGAAACCTATTGTGTGTTGCATTTTTCTCATGATTAGACCTTTGAGTTGCATGGATCGTATTCTTTTTCTTGAGCTCTCATGGGTGTACCTTGTTCCATGAGCTCCCTTTCCTTTGCTTATGACTAGGAGCAAGATGGTTCATGCCTCGCATGTGCTTTCATTTTGTGGCTTTTATGTTTGGTAAACCCCTAGTGGTTATGAGTCTTATTTCAAAAAATTGTTGAGGAGGGTGGCTCTTCATGGGGGTCGGCGCACAAAGGGGTTGTCAAGGTAACCCATGGAAGAGTTTCCTAAACAAGTGATAATATAATTAATGAACTAGTGGGTTTGGGTAGTTAACATTTAATCAAGATTAATTATGTGCCTCACCCATACCGTTAGTGCTTTCTCAGGCTAAGGATGGAGTGAGAAGACCTAGTCAGTAAGATCATTGCCTTATCCTCACAAAAGGTAAGAGATCTTGCATGAGTCACCCTATGGAGCAACGCCTTGAGATAGGTAGTCAGGATAACCATAGATGGAGGTGACACCTTGTGATAGGTTGTCTGGATAATCCATGAAAGGCCATGCGATGACACTCTCCCACAGTACTCGTTTACTTTCCCTTGCTTGGCAGCCTCTGGAAGTGTTGATGTACTTGTTTGATGTTGCTTTATGTCAAGTATTGGTGTTAGCCTTGTCTTCTTGACCTTGTTTGGATGTGGATCCTTTCTTGTCATCTCCTAGCATGGGGGGTGGACCTTCGGGTCCACGTGGTTGGGTGGAACGTGCTATGCACCCCATTGGGTTCCCAAGTTGTGTTCGTGATGCAGAAGCAAAAGAAGTCTCTAGAGCTTCACTTGGTTGAAGACTATCCCACATTTTGTATCTTATTCTCCATTATGTATCATTCTTGTACTCCATTTACTCTTCCCATTGATATAAGGGAAGCATCATGTAATGTATGGTTGAATCCATGATATGTTGTATCTGTGGAAATATACTCCACAATTGTAATATTAAACTATGAATTAAATTGTAATTATATGAGGTATCCTTACTTCCTTTTGTTCATGGTTGGCTGCATGTACCGTTATTTTATCTTGTGATTGTGTGTATCTGTTATTATGTTCTTGGCATTATCTTAAGCGATGTTGTTGGTATGGGTTTTACATTCAGTAATGCCACCACATGTACCCTAGAGGATGTAGATGATTATGTAAATGTACAATGGATTTTCATGTAATGTACATACATATTCGTCTGATGAATATTTCTCTTTTTTTATAAAAAAATTGTGCGGTGTTTGTTGTCATTTGGGGTTCACACGGTGGGGCATTACAAGTGGTTAGTAGTTGACCAGACCAACTTTTAAATGGATAGTATGACTTCTACTTAAATTTTAGAATGGAAATGTCTTAGGCCATTAGAGAAATCCACTAAAAACTATACAAAACAATCATTGAGAGCTATTGCATGCCTTTAGCTGCTACCCTTGAGATGATGTAAATAAGAGGACACTTTTTTTGTAAAATTCACCGCCAAGTAAAATTCACCGTCAGCAATTCACCACAACAAAAAATTAACTGCATTAATATTTTTAATAAAATTAATATTTTTGAAATATATATTAAAAAAAATAATGTGGTTAATTTTCTTCCACAGTGAATTGCTGGGGTGAATTTTACTTGACCATATATTCCCCCTACTCTTATTCATTCTCCACCTCCAATAGCATGCCTCTATACATTATTGCAAATGCAACAATGCAAAGCCTCAATGCCATACACTCTTTGATTCACTATTTGATTACCCATACTTCTTAATTTTCCTAGCCACATGTTATTGATGCTATTGCTCAATAGATTTTAATTTACATATCTAACCTATTTTATTGTACACATTCCCTTTATTATCAATAATTATATATTAATTTTATCAATTTTATTTTACATATTATAGTCTATTCCACAATTCAACTATGTGGCTCTTCAACCATTACAATATGCTAGGACTCCTGATCATCCTAAGGGACCCTCATTTGCTAAAAAAGTATTTGGAAAGAAATAAAGAGTTGAGGTAATAAAAAATTGAATTTTACCTCAATTGTTATTTGAGAAAATTTATAGTTTAGTATAGTTATTAAGATGTTAATTTGAAAGTTCTAAATTATAGTAGATAAGTTTCTATTTAGTAGTCTAACTTATTTACTATTGAGCTATATAATCCAATTTCTGGCTTGAATTATTATTGTCCAATCAACTTAACATCCATCAAGTGGTGTGAAGAGGCTAGATTTTGATGATCCACCACAACTTTAGGATTTTGTTGAGACTTCTAGGGTAAATAGGACAATTAGGATTTGATGCATAGTTATTTAGCATATACATTGTATATAGATCTCGAGATGGCATATGCCATATTTTGTAAAAAATGTTTTAAGTTGGCATATATGTCAAATTTGTATGTGTCCATAATTATCTACAATTATATATATAAAAATTGATATATAATATAATTTGTTCCTTGTGTTCATATTTTCCTATGTTTAAACTTAAAATTTGAATGTATAATCACTTTGAATAGCTGAGTTATGAATAATAATATTTTATAGATTGATTTCTTGATATCTTACACTTTAATAGAGTATGAATTACAGGTATCATTTTAAGTCATAAATTATCATTAGTCATTTATAATTGGCAATCCATCTATATTAGTGTTAAATTTGGTTGCCTTGGTAAAATTCACCAAATTTGGTTCCTTTATCGTTAGTCTCTAGAGTTGCAACATCATTTATCCTCTTTCTCCAATAGTCAATACATCAAAGTAGGAGAGATGGAGAAATATGCATGCCATCATCATGGAAGGTATCATTATGTGAAAGACTACCTTGAATATACCATAGTGTTCATATGCAGTGAAAAATATTGATTATCAAGAAAACACCATATTGGATAAAAGAAAGAAGTACATCACTAAAACATGACTTTATAAGCATATAATCATCACACATATTACTATTGATAGGATAAAACTAAATAATATAAGATCCATTGATTAGTATTTTGATTATACTTTTGGTTTTTAGTTCATATTTGGTTATGTACTAATGCTACCTTTGAGCTTTGCAAGAGAAGGGATCAAGGAAATACAAGTTGAAGAATTATAAAAAATATATCAACTTACTCTTAAATTTTTTCTATAAAATCCTCTAAATTGCTCATGAACTTGCCAATATTGAGCTCTTAGAGCCAATGAGATCACTTTATAGATTTGATGAGTGGTCATTGGCCATAAAATCTTGAAAAATATCATATAATTCTTATGTAACATTGCTAAGTGGTAATGAGCAAGGACCTCTTATCGTTTATTATGGGCTGCAATGGGCCTTTTTTGCATCCTTTGGTTTGCGAAATTTGGCAGCAGACCCCCCCTATCATTGGTTGGTGTTTATGGAAGGAGAGGAATAACCGGGTCTTCAGGAATATTGAGCGGAGCCCCAAGGAGGTGTTTGGGATTGGTGTTAGGCTCATAGAGGAGAATATCTTCCTCTTTGATGGAAAACTTCCGGAGTTTGGGCTGAGGGACTTTGAAATAAAAATGGCTAAGTAATGGCACCAGGATTTAAATGCTAATGCCTTTGACAATGGGAAACTTTTAGCTAGGAGAAATACCAAATGGGAGCCTCCGGATTGTGGATGGTTTAAAATTAATTTTGATGGAGCCGCTAAAGGGAACCCAAGAAGGACAAGTATAGGTGGGATTATAAGAGATACTATGGGGAATATGGTGGCAGGGTTTGCTGGTGGCATCGGGATTCAGTCGACTCTTGTTGTTGAGGCTCGTTCATTGTTCATGGGACTCAAAATTGTTGTTTATCTAGGGATTGTTAATCTCCATATTGAGGGAGATTCCAAGGTGGTGATGGATGTTGTGAAAAAGGATAGATTCATAGGTTGGAACACCAAGGACATTTTGTTGGATGTTAGCTTTCTTATGTCCAAATTAAGAGACAAAAAAGTGACTCATATTTACAGAGAAGGTAATAGTGTGGCAGATGTGTTGGCAAATCTTGGCTCGGGGTGGGACTCGGCTAGATGTTGGAGGAAAAAGGAAAGACTGCCGCTAAACATTCAAGCTTTGATAGAGCGGGAAAGGGCTTCCATGGTTAATAATGACTTACAACTTCTGGATGACGAGAACTGACTGGGGGGCCCACTGACCATTTTGGGTGTGTTGGTGGATAAATGCCTATTTTGGTATGGAGGACAGGTGGAGTTCTATGGGTAAAGATGAGAGGGTGTGGAGTAGGGGAAAGAGCATCCACGTGTTGATTCTTTGGGATGGGAGAATGGGTATAGCTTTTAAAAAAATGATGATGAGATGGCTAGGAGGAAACTTAATTGATGTGATCAAGCTTAGATTTGGTGACGTGATGCGGGTTATTTGGAAGGCCGTGATTGCTTCTCGGGAGTATGACGGTACTGTGAGTATTAAGATTTGGGGAAAAGGGTTACTTGGTTTATCTCCTAATTATTTTTGGAGAAGTGAGTGTATTAATAATGATGGGACCATCCATGATGAGTACTGGTTTTATTCTAGAGATTTCGCGTCGACTAATTTAGCTAGTGGTTCCTTCGGATTTTTATGGTTGGTTACTAATTTTAGCTTGTTGTTTTATTTGCATGGGATGTCATGCCTTTCCTTCTTATCCGCCAACTTTTGCCTCCTCCACTGTTATCAAAAAATCATTAATTATGGTGTCTTTTCTCACTGTTGCATATTTCCCCTCCGCACGTGTAAATGGTTTGAGGGGATTAATCGCCGTAAGCCTTGCATTAAACATCCTTTTGTGATATTTGTGCACAATGATTGTCTTTGGTGTTTTTTGCATTTCAACGATTTTCCTGAGCTATCTGACATAATGGGTGGAGATCGTGTGCGGATGGAGCCGAATAGTTGTGATGAATTTCGGAACAACCCTCTGGTCTAGCACATTTGTGTGGAGGGAGGTATTGCCCCGCTTATGGAACGTCTGGTCGGCCATGATCCTATTCTTTCGGGACAATTTGCAAGTTCTTGGAAGGAAAGAAGGGTTTCTGTTGGGGGGATTTTGTTTGAAGTTAGCGAGGATGTCATTGCATAGGCTACGGGCTTGAGGTGTGAAGGGA
The DNA here is from genome assembly GCA_007115665.2 of Sequoiadendron giganteum. NCBI lineage: Eukaryota > Viridiplantae > Streptophyta > Pinopsida > Cupressales > Cupressaceae > Sequoiadendron > Sequoiadendron giganteum. The sequence continues at coordinate 395,820,696 of CM021105.1, forward strand.
AAAAATATCCTAAGCACACCAAAAAGCCAGACCACAAGAGCCTTAAGGCTTTCTTTAGAGGTGAGGAGACTCTGGTAAGGAATCAGGTGGGGTTTTAAAGAGCTGAGCTCCCTAAGCCGTGGGATATGGTCTGCATGGCTCTGATGAAATATGTGACGCTGGAAGGTAGGTATAAAACTTGTTTCTTCTATCATTTCCCTCTGCTTAACCATCTCAGACATAAAATGCTGCTTAGCTTTCTGTTTTTCCTTCTTATGGACCTGGAAAGCTCGGTGGACAAATGTAATGCGGTGGCCTATCGTAATCCTGGTGATCTCTCGCCTCTCCCACTCCATCAGGGGCTTATCCTTCACCTGTACCACTTCCATCTTGCTCTCTACTCGCCTAAAGCCATCACTGTCCATGTTGAGAATATTGATCCCATTTCTTTGATTCATATCTCTCCGGTTGAGTCCATGAGCCCTCCTTGGAAGCCTATAACTGACAATGTGGGGATTGTCAAAACCAATTTGGCCACCAAGAAGCTTAAGGGTGGGTTAGGCATGGCTCATGCCAGTGCGGCGGAAGGGCTCTATGAGCTAAAGGCCACTCAGGTTGGCATAGCTGATAATGTCACTAAGCTGAAAAAAGGCAAGGAGAAATGCTTGCAGGCTATGACTGTTAAGGATGGCAAGGGTAAGGGCAAGAATGTGGTTGGGAAAGATTCTAGAGGGGAGACGGTTGTGGGGATCACGAAGCTAACTGGTGGGGAAAGTGTTAGGAGGAGATCAGGGAGGCTGGCCAAGAACAACAAAAAGAGATTAATTATTGAGGACTCAGAGGTGGAGCAGTCAGACAGCAAGGGTTACAAGGAGGAAGAGTCTGATGATGAGATTGATAACATGGGGAGAGGCCCCTGCCTACTCCGATGGACAACAAGACTCCTTGCCATGGCTCTGACTCGCACACTTTGCTAGTGAATGAGCCTGGTGGGATTCAGGAGACTAGGGATATTGAGGAAGATTCAGACATGGTGGCGAAGAGATTGAACACCCTGGACAAAAGATTTAGGGGCTTGAACCGCTTCACTATGAAACTGAGCCACTTTGTTACTAGTGCACTGTCAAATGTCATAAAAGAGGATCTGGAGAGGAATAATAGCCAGGAAAACAAAGAGTGGGTGGGCGATGAGGCAGTCGACCTCCTGATTAAGAACTGGGATGATGCCAGTTAGTTGTGCCTGTTGCTGGTTTGTCGGCTGTTTTTCGGTTGTTTGTGTGCTATCCCTAGGTTGTCTCTGGTTTTATTTTTTTGTTAATATTTTATGTTGTTGTTTAGTCCCTTTTTTTCCCTAGTGGCTCGTTGTGAGGGGTACAACGCCCTGTAAATGTTGTTTAACTTTTCAAAAACATTGCCAAGTGGTACTATCTTAGATTAATTTTAATATTTATAACATGGCTTATTAGTAATAATGGATAACTTCATAAACAGGAGGTTTTTCATGATTTTAATGCTTTCTTAATCCACATAGCAATCCATTGTCACATAGGGATAGTCATAACAATGCACAAGATCATCAAATCACATAAATGCACGTTAGAAGAATACAATTTTTTTCTTTCCTAGGGTAGTACACACCAATATCTAGCTATGGGGTGTCATTATGTCCACAAAATTGAGAAAAATAGGGCAATCCTTGATTGCATATGGGAAAATGATTATTTTTAAAAAAAGCTACTAAATTACAAATTAGAAAATTATAAGAACGTTTGACAAACTAGTTGCACCAAAATGTCAAGGTTGATGGGTAAATGCTAGGGAAGACCTATCATTCCCCTCAATCAACTTATCATTTTGGAGTGTTGTATTCCGACAAAGTTTCTTAAGAGACCTAAGAGAAAAAAATACCAAACTATGATGGAGAATTTGTCAAAGCTCACAAAACTTAGAAATGTTTTTTCTAGACCTAGAAGTGGATATGACACGTATCCACACTAACCTCTCTTGGTTTTTATCAACTCAACATTTTTTGACCATGCCAACAACAAATGGATTCTTTCAAAAAGTGTTACTGGAGAAAAGTGCAATGTAATGCCCCGCCAAATAACCTTAAAGGAAGTTGCAATTAACATCTTAAGTGAACTAATTTTTTTTTATAAAGTGCATTTAACATACACATTCACTTCCTAGTTAACAACAACCTCTAAGGCTACTAGGTTAGGATTACTCAAACCCACACAAACATATTACATATAACCATAGCATTATGAACTTTATGAAATAACATCATACATCATGAGAATACCACATAACATAATAAGATAATCAACCAAGATACAATCTCATAAACATTATCTTAATCCAACAGTTACATCACTCATTCTCAAAATGAGACACTAGTACAAATGTATTACAATTACATAACTCCACCTCATAATCATAAGAGGGATAAAATATCATATACAAATTAAAATATTACAATGCAAGATAATACAACAAGAACCGCGAGCTGTCCATCTGGATGTCTCGCCACCAAGTACTGAAGATCGATGGGGACCCAACGGTTTTGGTGCATGTTCCACCCAACCAATGTGGTACCCGAAGGCCCACCCCCCATGCTAGGAGATAGTAACAAAGTAACATGGACTAAGATCTACAACCACTAACCAAAAGCAGACTCAAACTGACTCGTACTGTTATAACCAACCAAATGAATTAACAAGTACAACTCATTCACCATACAAGTACGAATCAAGTACAACTCATTCACCATACAAGTACGAATCAAATACAATGCATGTACAATACAAGTACAACTCCAACATCACTGACATAGGTCACATTGCTTCCAGATATAAAATAGATCAAGTATGTACAAATAACCATACACATAAAATAATTAACAACAGTTGTCATAGATAGAGTGTCATCGCAAGGTTTGTCATGAGATCTCCTCTGGGAATTCTTCATAGGCTCCGGCACAAGTAATCCTAGTGGCCTCAACCGAATCCCGGCACTCATACTCACTCATGCGGAATCAACTACTTCTCGTAAGAACTAGATAGTTGGTCTTGCCATTCCAGGCCTTCCCACTCATCCCAAGTCTAAACAAGCCCTTGTGTCTATGAGTGAGGATTAAATTATCTTGATTAATGTGAAGTTAATCCTAATCTTCTAAGTACATTATTTTAATTATCACTTGTTTAAATCACTCCTGAAGGTTATCCAGTTCACCTCTTTGGGCTCTGGCACCTAACAGAAGCCACTCTTCTATTCGACAACACACATTAAAACAATCCACCAAGGGAACCACAAGTGCATACCAACTAGGCATCATAATCCACTCCAATACAAGGAGGATACAAATAATAGAACTCACTCCATACATCTTGGAGGCAACAAACACATAGTCCATTCCTTTCACGGGAGGTACAAAAGATGAAACCACATAACAAGGTCACTCCATACAAGGAAACACGGATCCCATAATCCGCTTCTAAACCAAGTAGGTGCAAACATCCCCGTTCATGAAAATCGGGTAAAACTGAACATGCACTACCCAAGGGAAAAACAACTGGATGGCATAAAGATTCAACAACCCTTATCCTCTAAGTTCTTCTGGAAGACTTATAATTTAGGACTAACACTAAATCCCAAAACTAACAATGCAACTTGACGACATAGCAACAAAAGCATTCAAGTCATCAATCAAATCTAATATTTGGATTTCCTAAATCCATACTCATTCAATAGGTAGTGTTGACAAAGTCAAAGACACGATAACTAGATCATCTAAAATAATCATAACCTCTATTTCCCTTTTTATTATTGGAAATCTAAACAATTAAACTTACTTCTCTTTACTGAATACAGAGAATTAAATCTTTTAAAATAATCATGAGGAAGATACTACTTTTGGATATACTAAATCCATATCTCTTTCATAATCCAATCACAATGATTCAATTAATCTAAATAGAAATTAATAAATAATATAATTGATTGCTTCATCAATAAAACAACTTCTTAATTTACTTTAAATCGACACAAATCCATGCAAGTAACTCTTTCCATTTCCTAACCAAATTTTACATCTCATTCAATTTTCTATTCAACACATTCAATCACTTTAATATAATAACATATTGTTTCTCTATCCATTTTCCATATACACTAATCAATCCAATTTTAAATTTTTATTCAATAATATATTGCATTCTTTAAATCAAATATTTAACTCTTTCAATTAAACTTTAACAAGCCATTTTACAATAAACAATAATTTCCCCTTATGTTTATAATTTTAATTCTACTATTCTAATCTACAAATTTTATTTAAAATAATATAAATAAATATAATACTTTAGTATTATAAATTATAATATAAAATATTATTATTATTAAATAATATTTTAATATTATAATAACAATACATAAAATATTAATATTTATAAATATCAATTTATTATTATTTTATTTTCAGAACAGCCATGGGAAAAAATTTTAACAGCAGTCTCATGTTTTAAGCATAACTCAAAAACTACGATCTGGGTATTTGAGATTTTTGGACAGGGGCTAGAAAATTTCAAAATGAAAAAACTCTTTAAATTTTTTGAAAACTCAGTTTGTAAAAGTGAAGTTATAGGCGACGCAATCATACCATTTTACCATGAAAAATATAATTATACTACAGATTTTAAAATCCGATTTTTAATAATAATCAGAGGGTTTCATTTTCTAAAAACATTCTAAATGTATTGTTCAATCTCTATGTTTGATTTCAATAACAATAAAATCAATTTCTCCAGATAATTTAAATTCAACTAAGGTTTTCACAATTTTCACTCAAGAATTTTCACAAGCAAAGGCTGTAAATTTATTTAATTCTTTTCTTTTAATATCAAATTTATTTTCTAAAACAGATTTAACAAACAAATCTTTAATCATTACTATTTTAAAAAAAACAATCAAGAACAATAAAACACAAAGAGGAAAACCTGGTACAACAAGCTACAGGAAGAGATGAATTTCTGATGCAAGCCTCCTCCAAAGATTTCCTGAATTTTCTTCAATCCTCCAATGAATCCAATCCAAAATCCAACAAATGCAAATAATCTTACTTTAATATATTCTACAATCAAACTTTCTTCAAACCCTTGTGCAAATTTTCCAAAATTTCTTCCCTGCTGTAAAAATGTATTTTTCTAAAAACTTTCTTCCCTCAAATTAAAACATGTATTCTTATAAATCAAAAATACCTAATTCAACCCTAATTCACATTACATGCAAATTAGATATTTCAATTTCAATTTCAATATTTACAACCCTAATTCACATTACATTCAAATTAGATATTTCAATTTCAATTTCAATTTCAATTTCAATTTTCAATTTCAATTTCACTTTCAATTCTCAATTTCAATTTCAATTTCATTTTTCAAAAACCCACTTTCAATTTAATGCAATTTCAAATAATAAATTAATTTCCAAAGTTGCAACTAATTTTCCAAATAAACATTTAATTACAATTTCTAATTTAATTCCCACACGTTGGAATTAAATTCCAAAATTAATTCTAATTCTTTTATTTCCTTTCATTCTCTTGCATCACATTTAATTAATTAATTTAATTATTTAATAACTAAATTCAACCCCTTTGATTAAATTTAATTAATTAAATAAATTAAATATAATTAATTAATTTAAATATAAACTTTATCCACATTGCATTTCATTAAATTAAATAACCATCAACATGGATTTAAATGCAATTATTCTAAATATCTATTTCCAAATCAAGAATGCTCAATGGATGGAAGGAAGGAAGGAAGATGGAAGGAAGGAAGGAATGGAAGGAATGGATGGATGGAATGGAAGGAAGGATGGACGGATGGAAGGAAGGAAGATGGAAGGAAGAAATGGAAATGGAATGGAATGGACGGAATGGAATGGAATGGAATGGAATGGAATGGAAGGAATGGAATGGAATGGAATGGAATGGAATGGAATGGAAGGACCCGGAATGGAATGGAAGGAATGGAATGGAATGGAATGGAATGGAATGGAATGGAATGGAATGGAAGGAATGGAATGGAATGGAATGGAATGGAATGGAATGGAATGGAATGGAATCCAACTCCATATGCTTCTCCCACTCTCCCACCGCCACTCCCCCCTCTCTCTCTCACTCCAACTCTAATTCTCCCTTCATTGGCCCCTCCCCCCTCTGATAACTCCCTCTCCATCAACCCCTACCCCTCCCCCTCTCTCAAAATCCCTCTCCCTCTCTAACTCCTCCCTCTCTCTACCCCTCCCCGCCTCTCTCTCCCACTCCCACTCCAACTCCATATGCTTCTCCCACTCTCCCACCGCCACTCCCCCCTCTCTCTCTCACTCCAACTCTAATTCTCCCTTCATTGGCCCCTCCCCCCTCTGATAACTCCCTCTCCATCAACCCCTACCCCTCCCCCTCTCTCTCTCTCAAAATCCCTCTCCCTCTCCCTCTCCCTATCTAACTCCCCCCTCTCTTGCCCCCTCTCTCCTCCCTCTCTCTCCCACTCCTACTCCAACTCCCTCTTTGTCTCCCACTCCCACTCTCTCTCCCCCTCTCTCATTCCCACTCCCTCTCATCAATCCTTACTCCTACCACTCTCACTTCCTTTCCTTCCCTCTCCCCTTCTCCTGCCTTATCACTCTCTCCCTCTCCCACTCCAACTCTCTCTCTCTCTCTCTCTCTCTCAAAGCTACATCGAAGCATCACTAATCATTTTCAAAAGAGTAAAGTAGATCATTTACTTCAATAGATATACAACTCAACTTTTCTAAGAAGTTAAAAAAACTTAAAGGTTATCATCATGTGGTTACATTTTATTAGCTGCATCATACAAAATGAACATGGTTATTTATGTTGGCCAAAGCGATCAAATTACGGTAAGACAACAACAACAACAATGCATTATTCAAAGCATCAAGGGAAAAACTCAAACATGTTTTTAGAGAATCTAATCAAGTTTTTAATTATCTCTCAAATCGAGCAATAGAGAAAACATAAGACAGTAAAATATCTAAAAAGATAGACAATTGGAATGAACTAGGTGAAATATTAATAATATATTGTATACAAACATCAAACATTACAATTTAATTAAGAAAACACAATCTCAATGAATATATTTCTAATTAAGGATATATTGTATACAGCAAGAAAGAAAGACATGACATAACAAAGACATCTGGCACAAAGTACTAAAGACTCTAGAGAATTAGCAGACCGATTAAGATCACATAGCGTATTCACGAGTATGGAAAGGGATGGGACAAAATGTTAACCAACCCATAAAATCCAAGGAAAATATAAAAAATACATATAGATGACATTCCAACACCAAATTGTAAGTGGAAATGGACATAATGGATGAAGTTCATGAATAAAAGTGACAAGGAATGGTACAGAATAGAAAACTAACAACATTGCATGATTGTAAAATGTGGATGACAAGTTGGCATAAACAAAACTATCAAAGGGGAATAACAAAACGAAATGTCTAAACACACAAGAATTGAAAGACATCTCCAGAGAATTAAGATTACATTGGGATAGTGAAGGATGAACTGTCAGAGAACTCTAACAGAAGATATGGAAAATAAAATACTATGCAAGTGCCAAAAAGAATATAAAAGCCCGATGCAGATCCATGCCACCATACACAGAATGGCAGACAATTTAACAATCCCGAATGTAATTGTGACTGCAAGAAAGAAAACCTGAAGGAGCAGATGAAGGAAATATTCAATATAAAAATCTTAAATGAAAGAAGAGGCCATCAAAGTTGTCATTGGACAAAAACATCTATAGAGGGTGAAAACTATAATGCACATATTTTGGACAAGATTTTGTACAATTTAGTGAGGACATCGGTTAACTTTGAATATAAAATAGGTGGTCAGGTGGTGAGATTTCCTGAATATGAAGATTATGCACCTCTAGTTTGCCATAAGAAGTGTGAATAACAACTAGCATGGAAAGGATTCTTAGGGAATAGGCCTATGGCCTTTAGATATGTTTTCTCTGCACTAAATAGGTCACCCTTTTCCAACCACAGAAAATTTGCAAACTTGACAAAAGCGTCTCCATCCCTAGAATCAGATCTCAAGGCTTCACCAAAATACTCTTGAGCCCTGTTGATCACAACAAAATGCAGATATAAAACTTAATCCAATTCAAAATTTTGTCATCAATTTGGAAATAATTACAACCATATATTTTTCTATGGAGAATTTTATATCATTCACAATATCATTTTTCTATTTTATTGGGAGCACAAACCTTAGGTTAGAACTTCTTTGACTGAGTGTTAAAGACTTGGGTATCTATTTTACTAAAGTTGTCTGGAGCATGATCCTGGCCTCATCCCCTATGCTGTCAGAGCCTTGCACTTTAACATGATTTAATTGACCATTCAGCTTCACCAGCCAAAGACTCATTGACATGATGACCATATATATTGAAATGTAGTACACGGAGGAAATAAAAAACAAGTAATACAACTTAATTAAATCTTCTAAATTGTGGATATAGATTCTAATCAAAAGGCCAAACCAGGAGAGCATTTGAAATCATTAATGTGAAAATCTTAAACTAGTCCAAAATGATCTCTTCTGCAACAACGAATAATTTTAAATGACATGTATAATGCAAAATGTAAATTGTCTAAACAAAACAAGTGCTAGGAGAAATAGGGAGGACATGCTTACCTGTGATTGTCATACCTAACAAGATGAAGGAATTGAGCGTAATTTGAAAGAAGAACATCTTCAAGATCTGCACTGATAGCTTCCTGATAAAGCAATTCAGTTCTATCATAGCAGTTATAATTGTCTGGCTCAAGGGGAGTACTAGTAGCTGTAGCTAAACTCTGTAGGCTTTCATGATCAAGATGAGTCTCACTTACAATTTCTCCCTCTGAATCCGAGTCAAACTCCTTGAGAAAACATTGCCACGGTTGTGCAATTTTTATAGTCTGGTCTGAAGGATTCACAGTCCCCTGAGTTTCCACAGTTTGAGCAGTACCTGTTTTGGCCAAATCAGGATTTGACAAAGAAGATGTTGATGCCTTACAAAAATTGCACTCCAAAAACATTGCATGGTTTTGTGATTTCCTTCACATGGCAGATCTCCATAAGAATCGCCTGTGATTCAGTCATTTCTATGCCCGCCTCTACCGAACCGATCACCTAAACTCAATGCATTTGGCACTCCAACATTACAAACAGATTGGTCAGAAAACTTGATCCATGATCGGTCTGCTTGTATGCCTTTCATTTCTTCTTCTACAAAACATATGGAAAATGAGAGTCTTCGAGAAAAATGAATGGCAGCCAAAGCAACGTTCTTCCCCATTGAATATACAGTAAAATTAGCTAGCATAATCATTACAGAAACCATGAATATGAGTGGATGAGAAAACCTGTTGGAACAGCCAGACAAAGGAAATCTGCATTTCTCTCCGCATTGTTCCAATGACCTCGTGTAAATCCTCACATAAGAGGTTCTGCCTAATCTGCAGAGCATATGTTTGAAGCTCCCTGATCATGAAAACCGTTGAAGAAAATGCTCTCTTGATTGAAAAACACATAGTAGATGCAACAACACGAAAAAGTGAGAACTTCACATTTCCAAGGGAGGGGCTTTAGTCACTCGCTTGGCGATAGATGCCACATCCTTTCACATGTCTATCTCCCCTTGTTTAGCTGATCTTCGATTTCAGAACTTCCCAAATTTTTGAATGCGTCTGACGCTTACTTGTATATATGTCAACTTATTGGAACATTCTGAGCATCCATTTTTTTTGGGCTATGATAATATCCGAGGTTTCAAATTTTAGGTTCATTGTTGCTGGGATGGAAACCCTGCATCAATATATTAAATTCCTGAGTAATAGTGTTTCAAGCTATCAACACATAGGAGGTGTATACATTTTAGACACCAATGATTACCAGATCCAGTTTCCAATCAGCTCCATGCATCACAAATCCAATACAGTCCAAGAAGCAGTTGGTTCTTATTGGAGTCGGATCTATGTAGGAGAAGGCAAGGGGTAGTTTACGGTCATCAAGGTAGGAAACCAGCAAATTAGAAGCATACAAATCAATCCTAATATATACCATATTACCCCATTCCTGATTTTTGAATGTGTCTGATGGTTACCTCCAACTTAACTAGGGTTCTGTGTTTAATACACTTGAGACAACTTCTCACTTCCATATGACCCTCAACTAATTTTCTAACTTGTTCAAGATTGACGGGGAAGGCAGAGGATAAACAGAGTATAAAAAATATAGACATAGAAAATAGAGAAGAATTGAAAATGAAAACATACAAAGTTTGATCACATATGCTCTTTCATGTATTCAGAAAACTGAAAATGAAAGAAGCACTCTATTTTATTTTCACACAGACTACCAAATTTAGCCTGAGTAGAGAAAAAAAGAGAAAACAAAAAATAACTTAGTTACATATAATTTATGAGATTACGAGTTAAATTCTTATTTAAATTTGTCCTTAATGCAAAGAAAGTGGAGACAAGTGAAATGGAACTGGGATAGTTACGTGCTATGGACTCTTGAGCATGGCCAAAAGCTTGGTTATTGCTAGCTAGCTTTAGTGACAGTAAACTACAATTAATAAACACTGAATTTTCTATGCCTCACGCATGGGGCCCTTCCTGCTGTGAACTCAGAAACTCACCAGATCGTCATTCAGCAAGATTGTAGAGCATCTCCCATGATTTCAATATAACTTTTTCTTTTAACTTAAACAAAGTTTATTATGGAGAAAACCTGAAGGAGGAGATGAAGAAAATATTCAATAAAAAAATCAGAAATGGAAGAAGAGACCATCAAAGTTTTCATTGGTGAAACCCATAATGCAGAGATTTTGGAAAAGATTTTGTAAAATTTAGTGAGGACATCAGGCAACTTTGAATGGATAGCTTTGTGAACCCTAAATATCAAACAACTCGTGCATAAAAAATCAAAACATTTTAAATCATTCAACTACACTAAAGTGTAGACCAAATCTCTGTACCCATCAAAGAAGAAATTATTTAATATAAAATAAGTGATCAAGTGGTGAGATTGTCTGATAATGAAGATTATGCACCTCCAATTTTCCATAAAAAGTGTGCCTAACAGCCAACATGGAAAGGATTCTTAGGAAATAGAACTATGGCCTTTAGATATGTGTTCTCTGCACTAAACAGGTCGCCCTTTGCCAACCACATAAAATTTGCAAACTTGACAATAGCGTCTCCATCCCTAGAATCAGATCTCGAGGCTTCACCAAAATATTCTTTGGCCCTGTTGATCACAACAAAATGCAGATATAAAACTTAATCCAATTCAAAATTTTGTAGTCAATTTGGAAATAATTATGACGATGGAGAATTTTACATCATTCACAATATCATTTTGCTATCTAATTGGGAGCACAAGCTTAGGTTAGAATTTTTTTACTGAGTTTTAAAGACTTGGGTATCTATTTTACTAAAGTTTTCTAGCACATGATACTGGTCTCATCCCTTATGCTATCAGAGCCTTGCACTTTAACATGATTTATTGACCATTCAATTTCATCAGCCAAAGACTCATTGACATTATGACCATATATATGGAAATGTAGGGCACAGAGGAAATAAAAAACAAGTAATACAACTTAATTAAATCTTCTAAATTGTGAATATAGATTCTAATCAAAAGGCCAAACCAGGAGAGAATTTGAAATCATTAATTTGAAAATCTGAAACTAGTCCAAAATGATCTCTTCTGCAACAACGAATAACTTTACATGACATGTATGATGCAAAAACATAAATTGTCTAGACAAAACAAGTGCTAGGAGAAATAGGGAGGAAATGCTTACCTGTGATTGTCATGCCTGACAAGATGAAAGAATTGAGTGTAATTTGAAAGAAGAAGAACATTTTCAGGATCTGCACTAATAACTTCCTGATAAAGCAATTCAGTTCTATCACAGCAGTTATAATTTTCTCGCTCAAGGGGAGTACTGGTAGCTGCAGCTAAACTCTGTAGGATTTCATGATCAAGATGAGCCCCACTTACAATTTCTCCCTCTGAATCCAAGTCGAATTACTTGAGAAAACATTGCCACAGTTGTGAAATTTTTATAGTCTGGTCTGAAGGATTCACAGTCCCCTGGGTTTCCACAGTTTGGGTTGTACCATGTTTTGGCCAAATCTAGATTTGACAAACAAGATGTTGATGCCTTACAGCAATTGCATGCCAAAAACATATAGTGTTTTAGGTTCATTGTTACTCGACGGAAACCCTGCATCAATATATGAAAGTCCTGAGTAATAGTGTTTCAAGCTATCAGCACATAGTAGGTTCATGCATCTATCAGGAGGTGTATGGATTTTAGACACCAATGATTACCAGATCCAATTTCCAATCAGCTTCAGGCATCACAAATCCAATACAGTCCAAGAAGCAGTTGGTTCTTATTGGAGTCAGATCTATGTAGGAGAAGGCAAGGGGTAGTTTACAGTCATCAAGGTACGAAACCAGCAAATTAGAAGCATACAAATCAACCCTAATATATACCATATTACCCCATCCCTGATTTTTGAATGTGTCTGATGGTTACCTCCAACTTAACTAGGGTTCTGGGTTTAATACACTTGAGACAACTTCTCACTTCCATATGACCCTTAGCTAATTTTCTAATTTGTTCAAGATTGATGAGGAAGGCAGAGGATAAACAGAGTTTAAAAAACATAGACATAGAAAACAGAGGTGAATTAAAAATGAAAACATACAAAGTTTGATCACATATGTTCTTTCATGTATTCAGAAAACTGAAAATAAAAGAAGCATTTTTTTTTAATTTTCACACAGACCGCCAAATTTAGCCTGAGCAAAGAAAAGAAGAGAAAACAAAAAAAACAAATTATTTACATATAATTTATGGGATTACGAGTTAAAATTCTCATTTAAAATTGTCCTTAATGTAGAGAAAGTGAAGACAGGTGAAAAGGAACTAGGCTAGTTACATGCTATGAACTCTGTGAATTAGTCAACATTGGACTAGTTACGTGCTATGGACTCTTGAGCATGGCCAAAATCTTGGTTATTGCTAGCTAGCTTTAGTGAAAGTAAACTGCACTTAATAAACACTGAATTTTCTATGCCTCACACATGGGGCCCTTCCTACTATGAACTCAGAAACTCACCAGATCGTCATTCAGCCAGATTGTAGAGCATCTCCCATGATTTCAATATAATTTTTTATTTTAGCTTACAAAGTTTATTGTCATTTTTTGACATTTTATCAAGAAAAAGAAAATTACTATCAGTATAACTATAAATCCATATACTGATAGAGGAGAATAACTATAAAGGCAAGCAAGGGGATTACCACCAGCCAAAACAACAACATATTTCAACTCCAAGTCATCAAATGATTGAGGGTTCCACATGTGAATTTCCAGTCAGGCGTTGCAACAAGTTTCTCTAGATCCGAATGCCTAACCATTGGAACCATTAGAAGTTGGCGTTGCAACATAAGGTAGTTGAAGAACCACTAATAGGACCTGATACATTTATTCAGTCTAATTCAGGCCTAACCCTAGGGCATCACCGATGTGTGTCAAAGATCTGACATTCATATATTTAGGGGGCACAGTGAGGTCCACCTTCTTCAATTCTTCCAGAAAAAGCTGGCATTCACATATTTAGGAGGCACAGTGAACTAATGAACAACACTGGTAATCCTTATCGTACTACAATTGTAATTTGAGGACATACTAATGGAAGACATTGTTGTAAGAATAATTTATTCTTTACAGATCTGAATTTTCTCATTATCTACAGAATTGACTTTGGCTTCATTTCTTTAAACTTGAGTGCAATGAATGAGCATAATTGCCACAAATCTGATAGTCCTTTCCAGATTTACAGTTTTCTAATTATTATTTACTAGGGTTTAACAATCATTGACAACAATTATTTGATGTGCTTCGAATTTGGTATTTCTTAAGACCCGACCCTAGGGATATAACATAGAAGAAACTTAATGCTTTGGGGATCACATTCAAAAGTGTAAGGCATGCAAGAATAATGATAGGAACTGAAGAATGTCTTTGGAAATCTCCTGAATGTTCTTATAGACAATCTGATGCCTTAGTCTAATCTACAAAGTGAAAGAAAGCATAAAACATAACAAACGATGTTGGATCTCATGAACCATTTGTGCTGGTCATAGTATTAAGAGATCATCAGAATGGTCAAATTTCTAATAAGATAAGCAGTGGTGAACAAGCAACAGCTATAAGAAACATTAATACCAAAATCCAGAAATAATTCAAAAAAGAAAATAGATTTGGGCAATGAGGCATGCAAGATTAATGATAGGAATTGAAGAATGTCTTTGGAAATCTCATGAATGCTCTTATAAACAACCTGATACATTAGTCTAATCTACACAGTGAAAGAAAGCATAAAACATAACACAGACAACTTTGGATCTCATCATCCATCTGTGCTGGTCATAGTATTAAGAGATTATCAGAATGGTGGTTTGAGGGTATTTCTTCCACAGACGCATTTAATAGATCGATCCTCTTTGGTTACCTTCCGAAATATGTCGGTGTATGATTATCTCCTTGACGAGGGTCATGTTGGAAGAGTGGGATCAGAAATTGAGACATATCAAGGGCCTTGTTGAAGGGATGTGAAGAGGCTCAAATTGTTTCCATCGACAAAACAAACTCAAACTCAAACTCACTGTTCTCGCCCTACGAAAGTTGGTGAAGGAATAGGAAGTCACGAGATCTAAATAGAAAACTAAGAATTGTGCATCTATGAATTGATAAATAATCGCATGATTGTAAACTGTGGATGACAAGTTAGCATCAACAAAACTATCAAAGGGGAAATCCATAATGCAGAGATTTTATAGAAGATTTTGTACAATTTAGTGAGGACATCGAGCGAATTTGAATGGGTGGTCCAAAGGCTCCATAAATTATAATAGCGAAATGAAAGCAGACCCACAAATAAGAGAACAACATTAAAAATAATAATCCATCTCTAGCACTCCCAATCAGTTTCAATAAAATGAAAAATTCCCTGGCATCGGTTGGTTTGAGGATGTTGTGCAATGTAGTTTTGTTCAAGCCACAGAGAAAGAAAATACATTCGACAAGAAACACACTGATATGCATTCAGGTGTTGAAGACATACCTCACATCTTCACCACATTTCCTCATAGCCCTCAAATCAATCTTGTCCCTCTGCAACATCTTCACAACATTCCCATGAACAATCAGCTTGTGCAGAATAAACAGTAAAAAAAAAGCAAGAAAGCAGGTGGCCCAGCATCCATATGAATAAAAAAATCTCAATAAAAAAAAGAAAGAAAGCAAGTGGATCAGAATGTTGCAGCAAATGATAGAATAAAGAAAGCATCACTGTGTAACGGCTAGTTAGTTTTTTAAGGTGTCCTTGTATGCTATTTTTTTAGCCATCGAAAAAATTGTATACCCACATCTATTTCACTTAGTGTTTTTTAAATATAATAACAAATTTGTAAGTATAAATTGTTGTAGGAATTTTGTTTGCAATATCATTTTAAAAATATTACTATTATTCATTTTTAGAAATTGGTTTCAATTTTTAAATTTTTTATTTATCATTGTGTAGATCAAATTTATGGCTGTAAAATCGATTCAAAGTAGTTCTTAATTATAGATTTAAATCATAATTTTTTAAACTTTTAAAATTTGCATTTACATCTTGCCAACCATTGATGTTCAATCTAGTGTAGTTTTTGTGTTGATTCAAATGTGACACATTGTTGTATTTATCATTCATTTATTCTTTTGAAATCATTGGGAACATCTTAGCAATCTAATGATAAAGGAATAATCAAATAACATCAAGAGCACCATGCAACATTATTAAAAGATTCATCATCTTAGGTTAATTGAATGCTTGATTATTTTTCTTGACCATTATTCTTGTTATAATCACTTCATCTATGATTTTGACTTAGGAGGACATAACCCTCATGATTAAGTAGATTTCCCAAATGTGTGTAAACACCACCTATTCCTTATTAATATTTGCATATCAAAAGATCAAGGTGAAGTGTTTTCAATCAATCACATTTATGTCAATTCATTCTTGTTGATATAGGTTTAAGTCTATGTGCCAACTCAATTTTGTAGGCATGGATCTAAACTAGAGCAACATATAATCAATTTATAAATATTGAATCAATACCTTAAAATTATAACATTTAATGGTTAATGAGTTCCTAACATCTTTAAATCGCTTTTTCATTTTCAAAATTTAACTAAGTGGTATTTTGTTCATTTAATTTCATATTTATAATTCCATTAATTTAGCTCTTAAATCATTTATTTCATTATTTTCTCTAGGTAAATTGTAGTGGTATAACACTTATTTTTCATTATATTTTTTGAGTAGCCCATCCATAGACACACATACACAATATGAATCTCATGCATTATCACATATGCATT
This sequence comes from Sequoiadendron giganteum, assembly GCA_007115665.2. Taxonomy (NCBI): domain Eukaryota; kingdom Viridiplantae; phylum Streptophyta; class Pinopsida; order Cupressales; family Cupressaceae; genus Sequoiadendron; species Sequoiadendron giganteum. Next base: position 395,837,240 of record CM021105.1, read on the forward strand.
GTGTGGCTTGCTCATGCATACAACACACATATGCAATGTGAATAACTCAATATCATTATATGTACACAAGTGACCAACCAAAAAAAAATGCGGTTAGAACCTTACTACAAGCAACTTCCCCTTTACCTAGTTCTCTAATGCATAATCCCTTAAATACATCCCAACCAAAAATAATATTAGCTCATCCTATACTACACTATGGGTCCCATCATTTATACCAAATTTTCACTACCATCTATGAATTCAAGTGAGCATCCTTACTACTTGTGGTAATCACAATAAAAGGAACACTATAACAACAAACAACACATTCAGCCAGTAATAATATTTTTTATAGATTGTTGAACTGTCTGAGTCAATGGGTGTTAATAGATATTACCTCAATGCCACTAGTGAAAGTTAGTCCCACTCAGTATGAGGTATCTCTTGCCATCTACCACATATTTATGGTACTAGTGAAAGCTAGTTAAGCCATGTCATACCATGGGAAAATCTTAGCATCCATCATTTGCACTCCATCAGAGATAGCTAGTTAAACTCTAAGGTATGACAATTACTCCTAACATATTTCACCTACATGATACTAGTGATATCCAATAAAACCACTTGTGTATCATAACATACATAGTTCCTAGAATATTGGTGAACATAATCTAATCCTTAGTATATTATGAATAAATATATAGCATCCATCACCTACATAGTATTGGTGATAGCCAACTACCCATGTACATATATCAGACTTGACTCTAACATGTGGGTCCTTCTTATAACCAAGTATGCATAATCAAGATATCATAAGGATCCATAGGTACTTGGTAAGTTGTATTTATTTTCTATACAAACATAAATTGATTGATAAACCTATACACATAGTCTCATAGGTTTCTAAAATCTATAAATATACCATATTCAACAATGCTCACTATTACTTTTCCACTATTTGTAATGGAAATTATAAGGAGATCTATCTTTAACTCAACATATATCCATGCTAATTAATATTTATAATAGCTAGATCATCCACACATATTAAGGGTTGTTCAAACCATTAGATGAGAATGCCTTTATTCAACATAATCTACAAACACAAAGTTTGTAGGCTTCTATATCTCATTCATAGCAATGTCATATCTAAGCTTATCATGCTCTTATTTCTTGGAAGAACAGAATTCACTAAGTCCTTAGCCTAACATATACCAAAAATATACTTCTCAATGATCCAAGACACATTTTCATAATATTCAACACATAAATTCTAATTATTTTAGTTCTAGCAGGTCTCTAAGAGGCATTGTCATACATTCACATTAGAAATAGACCATATAAGTGAGTTAGTTTATGAGGAAGACCATAGAAGGGATTAAAACCATCTAGTGCAACAAATCACCATTTACCAATGGCCAATCTAAAATATTCATTGTTCCTAAAGTTTTATTAAGTAATAATAAAACTTAAAATTCCTAAATTATTATTTCATATCTCAATAGAGTTCTTTTAGATGATTCCCAAAAAATAAAAATTCTTACTAGTATTAAAAATCCAAGCATGTTCCTAGTTTAGCAAACATATCCTAAAGATTTTTCATCCAAGGGAATCAATATCTCAAATTAAACCTAACCCTATTATAATTCATAACTCGACATGAACCTCTTAGAGTCCCTTACAAAATCATGTCATTAAAACATAGGCTAGGTTAATTACTTATAAATAATAAAAAATTAAATTGTGATAATTTCATAAAACTCATAGTGCTTGAAAATCTAAAGTAATCACCAGTGCAAGTCTCCACACATACCCATTTGGATAAATAGATTTTTATACTAGATCTCTTTAAACCCTTTCAAATTTCCCACTTGGTATGAAATATTTCATTTATTTATGATAATTTTATTACATCATCTCATGTTAAGTATACAATTGTATACATATATATAGCTCAACTAACACTAATACCCACTTTATATGAAAGTCTTATTATAAAAAAAATAGGTTTCATTGTCTGACTCAATTTGAACCTTACAACAATAAAATCCATACATAGAAATTATGCATATTAATCAATATAAGATAGGCAAGGTCACATCAAAGCATAGAGAAAAAATAAATAGTTAATTTATTGTCACAATACAAAAAGTATGAAAACATACTTTTATGTCTCCAAGTGGAGTCCTAACATAATATGATCAATGGTATCAAGTATCAAGTATCATAATCATATTATATTATATATATTTCTTGACAAGTTACCATATCATGCATCAAGAAGCACACATAAGAATCATCTAAGGTTCAAGTGACATACAATAATAATTATAATATTTCTTTAGACATGATTGATACTTAATTCATATCAAGATAGTGGGAAACACTATATCCATTAGATCACCATATGAAGATATATGCACAATAATTTTACTAATAATAATATGTTTAACTTTTCAATTTTTTATTTCCCTACGGTGATACCAAATTATTATATTGGTATAATTCATCTCTATTATATTTCCACTTGGTAATTATAATAAATGTGACCTTAATGGTTAGTACTTGTAATGACTCCATATAACAATGATATATTTATAAATCAAAACATATAATCATATTATTACAATTGAACCCAAATCTTCATGTGCATAGTCATAGTAGAATACTATATAGGGATAAAGTTATTGAAGTCTAGTATAAAAGGAATCCCTTGAGTCAATTATGTACCCTAAATACGTATAATTGGTCAATTTCACCAAAATCAGCCTTGACGATGGTTTAGTGAATACGACATAATGATTGCATATTTAATACAATAAATTTGAATGACATAACATTATTTTACATGTTTAAATCATATTTGGAAATAAATCACCTACACAAGTAACTATATTACAACTATACAATAGAATACAAGCACAACTCACCAAATACCTAGAGTTCAAAAATATTATCCCTTAATCTCAACTTCTAAAATCTCTATGCATATATCAAGGATGATAGTAAGGCTATCAAGTTATAGTTCAATGTCATGATCTTGATATAATATATGAATTTAAATGTTCTACTAGTTAGTCAACCAATATTCATAAATATACACATTCATTTTCTTTCATTTTAAACATTGACACTGTAGTAATAGAGCACCTAGAATAAACATAAGCAATAATTATAATTTACAACCATAGTATACTATGTACATAGTAGTAAATACATTCCTCTAATTTTTATTTTTATCCTCAAGATCAAAAATAATATACTAACATCTCCCCATTTTAAATAAAAAATGTAACATTATTCAAATACAATCATGACAAAGACCTACTCATAATCCTAGTGAAATTCATACAACCAAATTCAATGAGTGTTAACTCAGTAATACCATCCATAATATCCCCGACCTAAAATATTGGTCACACAAAATATAGAGATTCCATCAACATGTAAGCATTGAAAGGAGATCTAGCCTAAAAGAATAAACTAGATCAATTCTCTTTCACCATAAACATTAGGGAGCCAAAATTAACTGGAAGTAGTACTATTTGGCTATTGTCATCAAAGGAGAACCGAATATGTTGGTTAGGGTTTTGGTCACTTTTTTTTGTGTGTGTGTTGTTACTGATACAATGATTTATATTAAAATAGGTGAATTAGGATCAAATGAATCAAGAGTAAAATAATTTCTAGAATTTACAAAACGAAATGAAAGAAATAGAAAGTGGATCTAGAGAAGAGATACAAAAATGAACCTAACATTGAAATTTGGAGAAGAATTATAAAGATAGGGGCATTGGGTGGCCTATTCTAGAAGTGTTGAAATCTATAATTTTAGGACCCACATAGCGCACTAGTGTTTGAAGCTCTCTAACAACAAAAATCAAAATTCAAAGCCTAATAGAGCTCAAGTAATCAAAGTGACCTAATTTTTTGATCATGAGTCCTTAAAACATGCATTGGGGTTTAGGATCCTTAAGATGTTAAATCCACTTCAATTTGTATCAAACCTATAAACCTACAAAATAGTTAGAGGGAGAAAGGTTATTCTATATAGGGGATTGCCTTGGTCAAAACCTGTGTTAATGTTCCCACCTCCACAACAACTATGATGATAGATGATAAAGAGTGTGTTCTCTCAAGGGACTAGAGGTAAGACGAATGAAAATGGATAATGGAAACATAAAAGGGGTGTATTATTACGACTCATATTTGAAGCTCTTGTTGGATTGATGTGGTTGCATCAATCTCATATAGGGAGGATGAAGGAGTATCCTTAATATTGTTACACCCTTTTACCTACATAGGTAAATAAGATGATGATTGTAGATCATGATTTTGATATATTTGTTAAATTAATGAAATATTGAAATAGGTATTAAAGTGTTATTGCTTTGAAAGAGTAATTGTGTTTATATTGATGAAGTACAATGGAAGAATGTGTATTGCAATATGAATATGTTAATGCTTTGATGATGCATATATATATGTAAACAACTAACTACCTTTGTAAATGTGACATGTTGGATGCAGGTACAGGTTCACGCCTTTGAAAGGGAGGGGAAGTATTACTCAGGAGAAGAATTTTGGTATGGAATCCCTTAATAAGCCTATATTGAGCTATCACACACACACTCACATTCCAAAATGGTCTACTTAAGTCAGATTAGTCCATGAATCAAATAAGTATCGTTGGTCATAGTTTTAGGAGGATTTATGGTTTTGGTTTTGATCTTGATTTCCTTTGAGATGATAGGGAGATAGGGTTATGGTTTATGATTTTCTTGTGATAGTTTTGTCCGTTACAGTTATGATGTTTAAACATCTTTTTGATAAAGATGTGAATAATATTGAGGACTTACATATATATGAGTAAGTACATGCATATATGTGTCTAATATTATTGCATATTAGATAATGTTTTACTCGTATATATGTTGTTTAAATATGATTATAGTAATAGCATATATATGTATATATAGTTACATTTCTGTAAATAAATATATGTACATCAATATATTTTTATATATAGATATTTGGATACATATTTATACATATATCTATTTAATTAGGCGTAATATTAATTTATTTATCATATGAATTTAAATATATTTATATATGTATATATATCAATATATATACATATATATTGAGGACCATAGATATATATATCTATATATATATTGATAATATATATATATATATTGATGAATAAATGCATTTAATATTCATGTGTATATAATTATAAATATATATTAATATACATATATATATTATAAACGGTATAATATATATAATTATTATTATTAATGTTTGATGGATATACATTAGAAGTGCACATAAATAACATTGAAGTAAGTTTTGAATGAAATGCATTGGCTATCACAAAAGGCTACGTTCAAACTAAGAGAAACATTGATATGAGCAAATAAGGATAGTGCTATGGTATAGCACATAGGAATGAATACAAATAAAGCTACAAGATGCACTCAACGTTATAAGAGGTAGTCAAAACTTAAAGTGTTGCATGGGAAATGAAAGAGTATGAGGAGAGTTAGAAGACTAAGTCCCACATAATATGCCATCATGGAATGATTTTAAAGAATATGTGCAAATATAGAGAAAGAATAAGTCAAAAGGACTTTGGAAAAATCAAGGAAAATACAATTAAAACATTGAGGAAATATAGCTTTGAGTAAACCCTCAATGACTTAGTCTTTAATAATTTTAGGCGATAAAATAGGTGTGGAGTTTATGTGGCACCAAGTATGAATATCTACATTGCATTAGAAGTCTATTTTGTGATTTTTTTATAGGGATATAAACTTGAGAAAATGGGAGAATAAGTCATGTGAATGCTAGCAGGATTAGAGTTGACCTATTTAACCTTTTACCTTGCATATCTGAAATGCATTCTTGATGTCTTTAATAGAAGCGATCTACTATGATAGTTTGTTGAATATTATGTTTAAAATCTACCACCTTTTGTTTTCCAAGCTGAGTAAAACCATGCAAATTGAGAAGTGTCGATCCATCAACCATGTTTCTAGCCTTTGGAAGATGATTTTTGTGTCGATCCATCAAAGGGATGCATATCTGCATAATATGCATGCTATTATTATATTTCTGAGAGCTGCTCTATTTTTCTTCAGTTTCATGAGAGAGTTTGAGAGTGAATTGCAAGAGTTTTATTGTGAAAAATTGTGAGGAAGTTTGGCGAAGTGTAGAGGTGATTTTTTGCCAAGTAGCAAGTTGTTTTATTGAGGCTAGGATTGGAATCCAACTAGATCGATTGGAGCTTATACTTATAGGCATGATGTATCTTACTCCCTTATGTTTTGTTTGACTTTGGAATTGTTATTGTGATGCTTGTATGTTCTTGGTTATTACTTGCTTTGATGGAGCCTATTTATTAGGTTAATGTTTTATATTCCCACTATGGGATTTTATATGAGCCATTTCTATTTAACTTTACGTAGTGATTCCATAATATACGTGTGTAGAAAGAAATGTGGAACTTATATTACATCAATATCTTTGGAAAGGTTAGCTTGAATTTGTTAGCTTAAATGCTTGGAAACCTTGGAAATAATAAGGCTAGCAACACAACGATAGTGGTGGTTTGAAAGATGTGACATCATTGACAGAATGTGACTTCATGTGAACCATGTTGTTAATCTATTCTAGAAAGATCATTTAATCGTTGCTTTACTTGAATGTTGATTGAAACCCTAGGTTGACAATAACCTACTTTCATTAGATTGTTTATTTGATCCTTGTTTTAAAACACATAAGATGAGAATAGTGTAAACTAAGGATAAGGATAACCCATGTGATTAAGTTGATCACTTGAATTTACGAATTACTATTTTATTTGAGCCATAGGTGGAATAACCCTACTAAGTTGGTTGTTTTATACTCTTGACATGAAGTCACTTTATTGACGTGAAACTATTTTTGAATAGCCTTTTATTGATATGATTATTCTTTATATTGAGGCCATTTATTGTTGAGGTCGTACCTTCGAACAAGGTCATTTATTGACAAGGATAGACTTTTGAATCATCCATTGATGTGATATAATCTTGATTGGATTCATTAAATGATGAGTACTTATTCTATGATAAAATGAAGCTTATGTATCTATACTTTAGACTATGTAGTTATTTGTTACAAAGATATTCGTAAGTTAGAGCCATGAGGGGTTCATAGGTTAATCCTAGGGTTAGGATGACCCAATGAAGGGAATAACTTATATATAGTATTAAATACTTCAATAGAGTGGAGTCTATAAAGCTCAAGCTAGATTTTATTTGGTAGATTATGGAAACACATATTTAACCTAGTAGAGGAGTCATAGATTACATAGAGTATATAGGTTATTCTTGGGGTTGTAGATTATCCAATGGAGGGAATTTCATATGCATAAAATATAATTGGTCTTAAAAAATCAAGTTAGAATGGTGGATGAGCGAGTGACGTCCATTCCAAAATAGGGGTGATGAATACTTTGGGCAAAGTGGTGTAATTCACCACTATTTACACTATCAGTTCATTGTGTTACCTTACTCATTCATGCTAGTCTGATATTCTTGATAGAACATAGATGTGTCATGTGATAAAGTTCTAGTTATGCAAGAAACAACACCAACTCAGATTAGGCTAATATTTTATGGTTTCCAGACCAAAATTATTCATCTAAGGGTAGGGCCATCTTACAATATGTGGTAGCTATGTGAGGGACCGCAGTTAGTCCGTGGATGGCGGAAAATTTCTTGAGTAATGCTTCTCCTCCCAGTCGGCAAGCTAAGATTTGAAAAGAGATTTATTGGATCAATTGTATTTCTAGTGCCAATGGAGCTCAGATGAGCTATGCATGTAGCTTATTTCTATTTCCTTGAAAGATGGAAAATGTAATTTGTATTTGGATTATGAAATCATTTCTTTGGAAATATTTTACAATTCGTTGAAATGAAATGAGAAAGAGATATTTTTTTGCTATCATGTGTTCATTTTATCTTGTTTTAAAAAGAAATTTTTTATCGCTATGTGTTTATCCATTAGATTAAATTCACTTTTGGTTAAAACATTGAAAATTCTTTGAGTAGAATAATGGGCATGTTACAAATATCCTACAACTGTTCATCCATATGATAATGATAATAAATAAGAAGTATATTACAATACATGAACATGATTTTTTTATTTAGGTTGCATACTATAATTTACTGTAATTATGTTTCTTATCTTATTCTCTTCTTGCTTTTGATGTTGCATTAATTACTTTAGAGTTTCTAGAGAGAGATTAAGATTGATTAGAATTGATTAGGGGTTAAAAAGGAGGGACAAAATTATATATATGAATATAAATATATTTCAAATTATCCAATTTGATAGGAAAACAAATGAATTTGAAAAATTAAATATGTTGAGGCTAAGAATAAAATTTGAATAGTTGGGCATGAATAGATAGAATAGGGGTGTTGGGCACCCAAGTCGAGAATTTTTTTTCTCTTTGAAAGAATGAAAATTAAGGATGTACTTAAGTTTCTCACAATGTTAGAAAAATAGGTACATCAGAAACACAATTAGATACATGCATTAAAGAGGGTACCAAACCTAGTGCAAAATTTAAGGGGTGACCATTTATGATAGTAGATTTAGCCCCCACTTTAGTGAGGGGATGAAATTGCATTCATACTCACGCTAAAGTATGGAGAAGATAGATATATTTATCAAAATTCTAAAGAGGTAGGATTAGTCCAAGCTAGGAGATGTGATAGCCCAGAGATATAGGATCCTATAAAACTACAATGTCAAGATTAAAGGTCACACATAAGATGAGGAAAAATTCAAACATATATGACGTATACATTGAGAAAACAATAGAGTTCACATAAAGCATACAAAAATAATACATGCATCATACCCAGAGCATACATGAAGTATACATAAAATCATAAAACATATATACAACATAAATAAAGAGAAAAAATAATACAATCATGTCAGTACATAAGTCTCAAACAAATTTTTTGATTCAACAAGGTAAGGAGACCTCAGTATGAAAGGTTGTCTCAAAACCAAGCATCGTCTTCCAAATAAAACAAACATAGAGGAATTCTAAAGAGAAAAGAAGCATGTAGCAAGTCTATTAATTTCTTCAAATAAATAATGCATACAAATAGTTAGGGAGAAATCAATATAAACAAAGAAGGGTACATGAATCTAGAACTACCTTACTTTGTCACAAGGGGTCATGCACATTACAAACCCCTCATGGTTCATAGGCTAGAAATTTTTTCTATGATAGGTGACCATGGATGAAGAAGGGTACATGACTCAGGCACCAACTTTCTCTATTGCTAAGGGTCATATTCATAACAAAGCCCCCATGGATCATAGGCTAGTAAATTATGTTATGCTAAGTGACCATGGATGTGACAAATCAGACCCTATAAAGCACATAGGATATCAAGTTGTGTCATGCTAGGTGGCTTATAGAGTACATGGATTAAAAATCTAGCAATTTGTGTTATGCTAGGTAATCATATATTCTTAACACCTCAGGGAGCATATAAATGAACATCATAGGGGCCTAATAAAAAATCATCCTTTAGGGAGTGCACAAATGAAAAATGTTGCAAGGGAAAAATTGATAATCAAACATCAGAGAGTGCACAAATTAACAATGTCTTAGGGGAGGAACTAATATTCATGCCTTAGGGAGCACACAAATGAACATCTCAGTCAATGAATTAGTAATCACGCCTCAAGGAGTACACAAATGAGAAATTTCTTAGGGGATGAATTAATAATCATGCCTTAGAGAGAACACAAATGAACAATCTCTTAAGGGGTGAATTAATAATCTTGCCTTAGGGAGTGTATAAATTAAAAACATCATAAGGGATGATTTGATAACCACGCCTTGAGGGCATAGTAAAAAACACCACCACAGATGGGGCATATCAATAATCCAAAACTCAAGAAGCGTGAATGGATAAGGATGCATGTTGGGATGCAAAAATGCATAGGTGATATGCCCCCTTAAAATAATAGCATATTTACTATGATGTTTTAAGGAAAATAAGGGGTGAAGGAAAAAGAGAGGGGATCCTCAAGCAAGATTCACACTTCCAAAACCAATTATCCTTGCCCTCTAGTATATAGGTGAGGACAACCATGCTAGAGACCATTATGTTTCTATCATAAAGAAAGTATGGTTTCATATATGATTGTACCACCATGAATGGCAATGAGAAAACACATGGAGCTACGAATGCCACATAGTGAGAAGAAATACATATGAAAAAAAGTTTATCATTTAAAAAAGGAACCAGATAGGGGTAAGACCCAATGTCACGTGATGATCTAATACCTGTACATAAATAAATGGAAGAGTGATAGCACTAGAGTCGAGAATTTTTATATTTTATTGTCCAAGGTATGGTATTTACTATTGGAATGACCAAGCAGTTAATGATATGCACAAGAAGAATGACTTTTTTTATTGTGTTTATGAAATCTCTTATGTGTTGAAGGAGGAAGAGTAATCAAGTGAGATTTGAGAAGCCTAAGGCTATGTGCAGGATCATCATGGAAAAAATAGGCCCTTAAGTGGCAATAAAAAGACAGAAAATCAGAGTTAGACAACTTGACGTAAAAATTTGAATAAGTTATCTATATTATTTCAAAAAAATGTAAAAATTGAATGTAGTTTCTAAACTACTATACCTTTATTTAAAAAAATAAAATCTATTTGGTGAAAATTTGAAATTTCAATGTAGTAGTATTTAAATTTAAGGGTAAAAATAAGAAGTAGGTGTCTGTCTGACCACCCTAACCACAATAAAATGATAATATTTGTTTATAATATTTTAGATATAAGTAAAGGACTCATGTCCCGATGTGATGCATATTTTATTATAATTTTTTTCCAAGTAAATAATTAATTATGAATTTTTTTATTACAAGTTTTAAAAAATATAAAAGCTCGTATGTCTAACCACCTTAACTTGGTCAAAATTTCATGAAATTCATTTTTTTTTTAATCCTATAGTATGCGAAGCATAGAATGTGACACATGTTTCGGATTCAAAAAATGTGATACCGTTTGAAAGTTATAGATGTTTTTCAATCAGCTTATCAATCAGGACTTTATTCATAATTCTAATAGAAAATGAATAATAATTATTTATTAAATTCAAAGTAAAGCATAATTTATATTGGTGGAAGCTAAGAATATCCTCTAAAAACTCTTTTCGTTTCATCAATTTTGGGTATAAAAAAAGTCGTCAGCCACATGGGCCATCAAATGGCTTACATATTGCCACTTCTTGGTCCAGCATGATCCTGTACATACCCCTCAATTAAATATAATTTTTTTTATATAGAGGATGATGAGCAAGAAGCAATCCTTTCTCTTATGACGAAAGCTTTGATTGCTTACAACAGGAAGATTTAGGTACATAAAACAATGGAGGAATGAATATAGAGAAAGGAGAAGGAAAGTAACCTAAACCCTCTTTAGAAAAGTATAGTGTAGGTTTCATACCTAAGCTTTAAATCCTTGTTAAATCATTAGCATTGTATCCAAGTTCAGTAATAATATTGAAACCAAGCCCATAATGTGTCTCCAAAATGAAAAAATGAGAGGCCACATTTATAATCTTGTCTAAATGAGAAGTATGATCATATTTTGAAGATGTGATAGAATTGACATGAGAAGAAGAATCAATAATTTTTTAAGAATGCAAATCCTTGTTGAGTGTTGATATGTTAGCATGGACAGGGTCAATATTATATTCAATTGGTCCATGAGGGTTAAAAGCAAAATATCTCCCTTCATCATTGAGATATGTGTTAGAAGAGAGCACATAATTATGGAATCATGGTGTTATAGGTTTTCTAGGTTCTTTATTGGAATAATAAGTATAACTTGTATTGATTGGATTTTGATTAACATCTATCCTTGGGGAATTCGATGTGAATTTGTACTCTTCATCTATGCATACCATGTTGTGAAGAGAAAGATAAATTGAATGACAAGCAAGTAAAGTGATGTTAAGAAAGGTATTGTTGTATCCTCTTGTACCAAAATGCCCTCCTGAGTAGGACATATCTTGGGAAAGGGACAAGTGTTAGCTTCATAATCACTCGAAGAAGGGATACCAAAGGTTAAAAAAGAAACATCTATCAATGATGTAAGAAAATAAGAGAATATTTTTTAGAACAAGGTAATGAAAAGACAGATATATTGATGTAATGTTAGAAGAATAGAAGGTGTTTTAGGTTTTAATTTTTTGTAATAATGTAAGAGAACAAGAATTACAGTGCTTTTCTAAAATACAATGCTTGTAATAGTAAATAAGATATTCAAAAAATATAACACTTTAATCATGTAAATCAAATTTGATAATATATGCAATTAAAATAGAATATATATGCAAATGTAAGTGAAATGAAGGGAAATAGGTTAGGGGCATCAAAATAGGGGTATGATAAACTTATCTTCCTTATTTCATTAGGAAATGAGATCCACATGAAGAATTTACTTACAACCTTAAGGTGAGTCAAACCAAGGTGTGAATCTGCAGATTTCCATATGACTGAAGGACGAAGGTCAAGGTCAAACAAAACTTTGGGGAGAAAAAATAAAAATAGTAAACTAAGAAAAAAATGTAATTTAACACTTGAAACAACAAGATTAAGCTCAATACTGACATAACCTGCAATCAAATTTTAGATTAGAGAAGGGTAGATCTGAGTGTACCTTTCACCAAAAGTGAGTTTTCAAATTTTGACTGGGACTCATTCGCCCAAGGGCGAATGGGTCAACTATCAACATTTTTTGGAACTTTCAGGAGCCTTTGATACAATTTTGAATCTTCAAATTTTCCCAAGGGGCAGTGCCAGAATGTCGAAAATAAATTTTATAAATGAGTTTTCATGAGATAACAACTTTTATGACAACTTTTGCAACTTTTTCAACTACTTCAAATTTTCTCTTCAAGAGATCTTAAGGCTTTCTTCCACCTAGATCTGTAAATAGAACATGCAAGAGATTTTTTTTTCTTTTTGGTGAATGGGGTTTTCCTTGGTCAAACCCCATTTTGGTAATTAAACCTTGAAATAAATAAAAACATGAAAGAGGGAATGAAGAATGAATAATGTTATGTTACCACTCAACAAACCCTTGAATAAACCTTGGAATGAAAGTCTACAACTTGCATGAAATGGATTCAATGGATGTGGATCTTAACACTTGGATCTTTCTTGAAATAGTGCTTTGAGTGCTTGAATGGATCATGAAACCTGCATCACAATGTTAGCTCCAAAAAAATGCATGATGCAAGAAAAATTTGAAATGACAATTGGATTTTGAATACTATAATAGAAATCTGATAAATCTTCTCTCAAATTCCTTTGATAACAACTTTAGCTCTTGTAATTGAACACTTGAGAATCAAGGTGAAACATAGTTAAATAACCTTATATTTATAGATATGTATCCTCAATTTCTTGAAATTCAATTATCACAAGCCGACATTGAATCATAGATTTAAATATGTTAAAATACTGCCAAAACATAATTTAAATTTATGTCCTAAGGTCTAGGGAGGACCCATTCGCCTATGGGCGAATGGGTCATAGGTCCATAAACCTAGGACACACAATGCTCAATGAGAAGTGTTATGTTTAGGCATTAATGAATGTAAAGTTTCCTCTTCAAAAAATGTAATTAAATAGGCTTGGTAAATGAGTTAAGGGGAAAATTAAGGTAAAATTAAGCTCAACTAATTAGGGGATCCCTAAATAAGTGTATTTCAAGTGTAAAGGGATACACCTTACAACCTTAAATTAAGGTACAATTAAGTCCAATTTAACTAGGAGGGCCCAAACAAGTGAGAAAATGTAAAGGGATACATTTTCCATCACTAAATTTAGCCCCCACTTTAGTGAGAGGATGACCTTGCCTCAAACTTGCACTAAATTAGACATTCAAAACATATTTTTGCAACAAAAAAAAGATACTCAATCATACAACATCAAAGACTTAAAGAATAGGTAAGAAAAAAAGGGTGGATCAAGCCTCAACTGCTCAACACAATGTGGAACATGCATCAACTATTTGTCCAAAAACTTTCACAAGCAGAAATTTGGTTGTCCATTATGCAAACAACACACACACTCACATGGGCTAATAGAACTCTAGTTGTCTACTAGGTGAGCCTCCAAGGGTGGAAAATGAGAGAATCTTATTAGGCTCCCATACCAAGGCTATCCCTTTGATAACTTCAATAAGACACCACAAAACAAGACAAAACATAAAAAGAGTGGCAAATGAGAGAATCTTATTAGGCTCCCATACCATACCAAAGCTATATCTCTCGACGCCTTGTGTCATCCCCAAAAGGAAAACACAAGAAAAAAGATAAAGATAAAGGTTTATGACATATAGAAGAATGTAGATACAAATAGAGGAACACACATGAAGAGATGCATCAAAATGAATAATATGGGGGATCACATTATGGACATGCAATCACACATAGAACATGAAAAATAAGACAATGAAAAGAATAGTAAGGCACATGTGATTCAACCTATAGAAATTCATCTGCATCCCAATAATTTTCAATATATGCAGAAGGTGGAAAACTAGCCAAAGGGACAATGTCAAGTGCCAAACTAGGACTAGGACCAACTTCAACACTCTCTTTAGGAGGATCATCATTTAAGCTCATGAAAGAGGAAAACAATGAATTTAACTCTTTATGCACTTGTTCATCAGTCTTAGCAGTTTCATTATCATCATCCAACTTAATCACAATAGGAGATCTAATAATAATATCCATAGAATATTATTGTTTATGTTGTAGCAAAGGTGGAGATGCATCATGCATTGCTTGAGACAAGTTTAGATTTAGATTTTCTATGTTTTTCTTCTCTTCTTTTTCTTGCAACAAACAAGCAATAGCACAACGTCTACACCTATGCTCTCTAGCATTTTGGTTTCTTTTCATTTGATTTTCAAGTTGGGATTGTGCAAGAGCGGGATCAACCATAGGTTTCTTTTCTTCCCTTAAGGGAGGAATGGAAGGAACCATAGGAGATTTTTCAACCACTTCCTCTTCAACTTTGTAAAAAAAATTGACTTTAGGAGGCACAATGGGACTTATTTGATTATCTTGTGGTCATTTATATGAAATAGGTGGAGGATTTTTCATAGGTTGGTCTTGGTTACTTGGAAGGAATTTTTGTTCAATCATGGTCTCATCAAGGATATGAGGCTCAATCATGGGTTGAGGCGTATGAGAAAGGGATAACTCAGCTATGCGCTTTGCCTTAAACTTTTGGTAGGATTTGAAAAAGAAGCCTTCATAGGGTCTAATAGGCTCTATAGGCTCAAGCCAAAAGAAACCCAATGATAAGTTCCCATGGGAAGACATAGGATTAAAGCCACTATGATGTACAATAAACATCTCATTTCCAAATTGAAACTTTAAACATTTATGCACAATCCATGTTACAACATTCATGGAGCAAATGCATGTATAGCCTAACTTCACAAAAAAATGGTATGAAGTCAGGATGATGGTAAATGATACATTTAATTGTTTCAATTTGTTGGGTGAAAATTTTGTAATCTTCTTTTCAATATATTACACAACCTTGATTTCAACCACAGCTGTGTGGGATGTAATCTCTCCTCTCAGAAAGGGGAGGCGCCCTTCTTACTACTTACAAAAGCTAAGTAAAACTTACTAAATATTCACAAAAATTACACTACAATTACAAGATGGGGGTGTGTGTTATATTCATACTTCTCTCTTTTTTCAGAGAAGACGCTTTACAATGCTTCACAGTTGATAGTTCTGATTCAAAATAGCTTTAAACTAAAAACAAAGCGATAATGCTACTATCTCTATCTTGTCAAAGCAAAGTGTAGAGATACCAGGTGTGATAATAATAAACAATAAAATGAGAAAGAAAAGCTCATGAAGGCACAAATTCATTCCGTAGATTTTCATTGATAGATCCTTGAGATGCATAACATGTATCATATTAGAAGCACAAAGTCTTCTTAGATACAACAATTCCACGAACAACATGAACAATTACAAGCACAAAGTCTTGTAGATCATTCAACAATAGTATTCAAACATAAACACAAATCTGAATAAAGAGTTTAACACAAAGTCTACATAGATTTATCCAAAGCCCTTAGATATCACACACTAATCACCATTAATTTGATCAAACCATAAAAGAATTGATTCCAACACAAAGTATGGTATGTAACTTCCTTCTTTATTGATCAGATTTAGATCCACAAAGTTTGAACACAAAGTTTCATACATTTCTTTCAAAAAGAGAAACACTTCATTGCTAGAGATAAAAGATCCCTATTACAATATAAATGCCTCCTATTTATAAAAGAGAGGGAAGAGTAAATCTAGGAAATTATTTGAGAAAAAATAGGAAAGTAGGTGAGATAATTTAGGAAAACCTAACTTTGACTTAGGGAAAAATGTTGTCCATCTTTTGTGGAAAACATCTTAGATTTTACATGCAATTACATTTTCTCAAAATGCATTTAAGATGTCATAAATTATTTACAAAATGCGTGAAAGTATAAAAATATTCAAAATTGGAGAAAAGAAGCCTTCATGGTTCCTTGCTTTGGGCACATAAGTCTTCGTATTTCTTCTTGGTCTCTAGTACAAATGCCTCATCCAGTCCAATGGTATAATATGGTATCGACTCTGGTAATCGATCTTCTAGCAGATGAGTGAAGCTTTTTGCATCTATCAAGATGCGTCTTTAGATTATCCAGAGAAAGCCGCAAGTCACAAATTACGTGCATGGAGGTCTTCAAAAATTTGGCATCCTCTACTTGCTCCATGATGGCCTCCTTGTAGATCCTAGATAGTTCACTGGCCAAGAGGGAGATATGGTCTTCATCAAGGAGCCTACTCCATCTTGTCAACCTTTCCTACTAACGCATCTAGGAATACTTGAGCATCTGCCTTGGCACTTTCGTTTATTACTTTGTAATGTCAGATTCTTGTTAATGTGTATTCCTCAATTACAACATCACCTTCTTCTCATGGGGTTAGACCAATCTCTACAAAATTTTTACTAGATTTTTCAATATGAAGCCTTGAATGTACTTTGGCCTTTTTCTTCCCTTAGATTTTGGAGGGGCTATCTCTTCAAGATCGAGCTCTTCAGGAGAGATCATTTATTTCTTTCACTTCAATACATGAGATACCAACCAAGGGGGAAGAGAGGAATTATATGCTTCTTTAATGAAAACCAACTTTTCTAACAACTTTGTAAGCCTCATTTGATACTCTTTTATTTTCCAGAGTTGGATCAAAAGTAAACAGTAGGGGTGCAAAGAAGGCATTTGTAACTCTTCTAAAATGATGGAAGATTTCTCTTAGATTCAATTGATAGTAATAATCATACACAGGTACAAAGTGTCTTTTTCCCTTTGTAAACAAACCTAGGAATTGCCTCATAACTGTAGCTGTGTACACCAAATAGGTTCAGTCATGTAGAATTTCAAAGTGGTTGGTACGTTGATCAACTGCTCATAAATTTCATCACTAGTTTGAGTCCCCTAGTCTATATGAGCTTTCTTTCTCTTGATTATGCGGATGTATTCAAACATCCAATCTTGAAAATGGCATGATTGAGGCAAGCCATTCACCCTACTCAAAAGAGTAATCATATCCTTGACGTCCTCTTTGAATTCACTTCGAGGAAGCCCTTTAGGCCATATAGAAATTGAGTGCCTAGGAGTTTTCAACCATTGAGAGTTAATCAATGTTTTAGCTTTATTAGAATCTTTATCAAAAATATCTTGTGCTTGTTGAATTGAGATCAGTGTGTATTGTTCCATATATGGGAATTTGAAAACAATGTTGAAGAATTCAGGATCCAATCTCATCATGACTTGACCTAGGGAATCTTTCACACTTATATCATCTCAAATTTAGTGAGATGCAACTTGGAGCACAAACTCTATGTGGTGAGTGGTAGTCATAAATTTTGACATCAGATGCAAGTTTCTATGAACAATGGATCTCAAGTTATCTTCTAATGGTGTTTTCTGAATTCTCTTTACAAAATCTTGTAGGTCCTGATGACCAATCTTGGTGTCTTTAATTTCATCCACCTTTGAGATCACCACAGTTGGTGGAAAGACACCCTGATAGTTGTATTTCATATTTCCTTCTTTCTTGGAAGACAACGGGGGTTCTTTGGTTGTCATTTAGAGATGTCTAGACTAGATAATTATCACCTTTGAGGATCACCTGGTGAGAACTTGATATGAACTGCAAGGATAGTGGATCAATAGGTGTTAGGAGAAAAATGTAATGTTGGAAAGTGTGAAGTGAGCAAGGAAATTTGGTGCAACTACATTTTAGCTATGAGGCACTAAAAACGGAGCGCAAGCGGAAAAACAAAGTTTAGAGCAAGAAATGGGGTGTTTCTAGGTGTTAGCTAGGAAGAAAATGCAGTTTTTGGTGGAGTATTGAAAATCAGCGCTCCTGCACCTTGTATTTCATCTTAGATGTCAAAGCCTTAAAAATCAGCACTTTGAAACCATAAGGAAATGAGAGTTGGTGTTAGAGCACTGAAAATTAGAGCTTTGACACTAGAGTGTTAAAACCAAGTTTGGTGTCAGGGAGTTGATTTTTCAGCACTCTGACACCAAAGTGGGAAGATATAACTTTGGAGTCGAGGTGTTGAAAATCAGCGCCTTGACACAAAAGGTGTTAAGAGGTGATAACTTTGTGTGGGAGCAGTTATTTTCACCACTCCTACACTGGGAGTTAATCAAAAAACATGGTGCTATGGAAGATATTTTCTACGCCAAAACACATTTTGTGAATGCAAATTTTAACTAGAAAGGTAGGGAAAATGATGATTTCAACACAAAACTCAAAAATGAAAAGTAAAAAACCTAAGTGCCAAGAATGTAAGAAAAGGAAGAAACACAATTAGGGTAATGAAAATAATAATGCAAGGACGTAGAGAAATTGAATTAAGATGATGAAATTATGGCCTAGGGCAAAGGGCAAAAACAAGAAAATTCACAAATAAAAAGAACCTATATAATTCAAAGTTGGAAAGAAAGAGGAAACATAACATCGCACCTAGAGAATAAGGTGAAAACCCTAGATCAAGATGCTAAGAATGATTTATGCAACATTCAAATTGAGTTTCCAATCTCCAAAAGATGTTGTAGCATGAGGAGGACGAAGGGAAATCGATGCCAAGAAGAAATGAGAAGAAACAATGTTAACATGACCTAATTTTTTTATAAATGATAATAAGAACTTAAGCTCGAGCACATTAATTGCACTATAAAACACTTAGTCAAAACGTGAAAAGGGGAAAAAGCGGTGAAAATAATCGGTTGTGCACCAAGACTTTAAAACGAAGAGACAAATGTAGAAGTGGTGAATTTCACTGCTTTTGCACCTAAGAAGAGACCCTTGGTGTAGGAGCGCTGAAAATCAGTGCTCTTGCACCTAAAGTTAAAAAATAAATAAAGTGAAGGGTGGTGTAGGGGCACTAAAAATTAGTGGTCCTATACCATCATAAAAATGACTAACTCTCGACAGAAGGGAGTTAACGAAAACACTCATTTCAGATATTTTTGAAAATGATGATCGAGAGATGTTCAAACGAATAATTCTAACTAAAGGACTATGTGTTGAGGGTGATTGAATAATCACCTCATTTTCCATGCTTGAAATAAAAAAACCTCTGAAATGGACAAGTTTCATAGGGGGGTTATCTGTGAATTGAGTGCTACTAGATTCTCTTATACCATGGTCTAACTTTCAAAGGGAGATTTATCAAAACTATCATAGGGCAAGCAAAACCATTATGCATTTTGATCCATGCTTCAATTTTTCATGTGTATCTTGATAAAGCTCATGCACAAATAGAAATTATTTAGTGATCACATTCTCTACACAGACAAAATCAATTAATATCCCACTAGTAGGCTTATCATTGATTCTTCCATCTATGTAAAGAGGACCATCGGGTGCATGTTTAATTATGTCATTTTGTGAGAAAGCAATGTCAAGGGGCATATTATTTTGGCCCTTACGGTGTTTAACATCAATAAATCAAACCATATATTTCATAAAGTGTTCCTCATTATCATTCATGTTATCATCATCTATGTCAACAGTCATCACATCATTCTTTGTTTCACTAGCTTTAATGAAGGAAATGTTATGATTTGGCATAGGATTAGTAAAGATTTGCAAATTTTTATTAGGAGGGGCTATAGACTTATTACCTTGATCATTAACACCACCAATTAGGATATGATTAGAATCAATGAGGTCTTGCATAATATGTTTAAGATGCTTCCTATATTTCATATCATGTCCATTTTGTCGATGAAAATAGCAATACACATTTGGTCTATAGATTGGAGGTAAAGCTTTAGTAGGATCAGGAGCTCTAATAGGAGGTAGGGAAATCAAATTCTTGTCTAAGAGATTCAACATAGTATTATGAAGGGTATCAGGTAGGGGTGTAAATTGTCTATTTCTATCCCCAAAAGAATATGGTTTTGTCATCTTTATAGCAGCCACTTGGTTATCAACATGTTTAGTTTGTTGAGGGGGATTAAGTTATAAAAATCCATTATTTTATTTCTTGAATGGCTGATAATTTTAATGAGGCATGGTTTCAAATTTTTTAGGACTACTAGAGGGAGTTTTCACTTCACGACTGCTAATTGAATTTCGGTAATCTCAAAGGACTATACACAAATTGGTAAAGGATGGGAATTTCAACATCTCAAGTTTGGCTTGGATTTTGTTTCACAAATTGGCAATAAAAATTATTTGAAGTTCAACATCAGGAATCTTAATGTTTATTTGTGAGTAAATAATTTGGTATCACACTATGAAATCAATGACTTTTTCATCATCCTTTTGTTTACACGTCATTAAATCAACCAGGGTCATCTTAGGACCCATGTGAATTTGGATGTGGTTGTAAAAGGAATCAATAAGTTCATTGAATGAACGTATTGAATTATTTGGTAAAGAGAAAAACCACTCTAAATCAGTATGTTTCATTGATCTACGGAAGATTTTAGCCAAGAGTTTATCTTCAAAAGTGAAGTCACTACATAAGGCTATGTAATCAAAAAAATGGCTAATAGGATCTCCTTTCTCACCATATTTCTCAAATATAAGAACCTCTTTACCTTTTGGAATTTGTGTTCTCAATATCTCCAAGGATAATGGGTTGGTTTTGATGTATTATGAAATTTGGCCATTGTTGTATTGATTTATTGTAGAAATTTGTTTTAAGGATGAGACTTTTTGCAAACGTGTGTTAAGGATTGGATCATTGTTGGTGTTGTGAGATGGGGGTGAATAAGCTGGAGTTGTGTTTGTATGCGGAGGACAAATGAATTGTAAATTTGTGAGGGGGGATGGATGAAGAGATATGAGATTTGAATGCACAAAGTTAGAGGGATTCCTAGTGGAAATTACTAAGGAAATGCTAACATTGCTATTAGGTTGGATGGTTGTAGTAACATGAGTACTAGTGTAGGTAGGAATAGAGGTAAGGGTTGTGGAAGGAGGAATTGAATTTCCACCTTGAATTTGACTATACCCCAAATCTTGAGCACAACTAGTCAATATAGGAGCATTTTTATCAACAATATGAGCTAGACTTCACACAATCTCTATTCCATGTTCATTTTCAAGCATTTTCCTCATATTATCTAAAGCAAGAATGACACTACTAGAAATGTTTTTGAAAGTCACAAAGTTTTGTAATTTTTTATATTTCTTCATCTATTCTTCTTATGTTCTCTTGTGGGACATTAGCAACCATTGTTTCAAAATCATGCACATTAGTTGTGGGTAGGGAAGTCATGGGAAATGAAGTGTTAAGGTTATGATCCATAGTGGGTTGACTAGTGTCAACATTATGAGTGAAAGAGTTAGAAAACCCAAGACCCATGATGAATGGTGTATTACAGGATGACATGAGTCTCGAACTACGTCTCATGATAGTATTGGAAATAGGACACCAAGTTGTGAAGCTCATACAAGTTTCAAAAAACTTGGTATGTACCCAAAATGGATAATAGGTAAAATGCAATTAAATAGCCTAGAATGTAAAGTGCAATGAAAATATGTAAAATAAATTTTCCGATTTCAAACAAGACAATTTTCTTATTATGCTATGTAAAAACCTAAAAAACTGATGTCTTTTAAATGCAATTTTGAATTCACACAATGCCTGAAGCTTAATATGATCAATTTAGATAACAAAAATTTTGCAAACTATAATAGCAAACTGAAAACAACAAAGTAGAATATAGAAACATAGATTTTAATGCCGAGAAATGCAAGAAAAATCCCTAATCAAGGATTCATTTTCCCATGGGTAAGTGGGTCCTGGCTAAGGGTTTTGAAAAATGAATTTATAGATTTTTGAGTGAATTACTATTGTTTTTAGATTCTAGACTGAGACATGTGATTGCAGTTTGATTTTTTTGTAAATTAAAGCCTAAATGCAAATGAAAAATAATGATAAATGACAAACTAGGAAACCTAATTTAAAGCGCAATTTTGATTCAATTTTCAAATGTAAATGAATAATGATGCAATTTTATGTAAACACTTTACAAAATGATTGATTTTTTATATTTTCCAAATTTTAAAGAATGCAAAAATGCAATCCTAAAACCCTAAATGAGATACAAACTAATGAAAGTTAAGCAACCCTAAATGAGATTCAATTCAATGCAATGCAAATGAATGTAAACTATAGATCTAGGGCCGAAATAGACTCCAAAATCAGAAAGTAACAATGCTCAAAATTTGGGCTCACCAAAATAAAATGAAGAGAAATAGGTTAGGGGCATCAAAATAGGGTTATGATACACCTATCTTCCTTATTTCATTAGGAAACGAGATACACACAAAGAATTGTCTTACAACCCTAAGGTGAGTCAACTCAAGGTGTGAATCTACAAATTTCCTGATAACTAAAGGATGGGGGTCAAGGTCAAACAACACTTCGGGGAGAAAAACTAAAAATAGTAAACTAACACCAAAATGCAATTTAACACTTGAAACAACAAGATTAAGCTCAATACTGATAGAACCTAGAATTAAATTACAGATCAAAGAAGGGAAGATTCGAGTGTTCCTTTCACCAGAAGTGAGTTTTCAAAGGCTGAATGGGACTCATTCACCCAAGGGTGCATGGGTCCATTGTCAGGATTTTTCTGCAATTTTCAGAACCTCTGATACAATTCCAAATCTTCCAATTGTCCAAGTGACAATGTTGAATGTCAAAAATAAATTTTGTAGATGAGTTTCAATGAGATGACAAATTCTATGAAATTTTTTGCAACTTTTTCAACTTCTTCAAATTTTCTCTTCAAGAGATCTTCAAGCTTTCTTCCATCTAGATCTACAAACACAACATGAAAGGGAAAATTTGTTTACTTTTGGTGAATGGGGGTTTGCCTTGGTCAAACCCCTTTTTGGTAATTAAACCTTGAAATAAATAAAAACATGAAAGAGTTAATGCAAAATGAAAAATGCTATGTTACCACTCAACAAACCCTTGAATAAACCTTGGAATGAAAGTCTACAACTTTCATGAAATGGCTTCAATGGATGCGGATCTTGACACTTGAATCTTGCTTGAAATAGTGCTTTTAGTGCTTGAATGGATCATGAAATCTACATCACAATGTTAGCTCCAAAAAAATGCATGATGAAAGAAGAATTTGACATGACAATTGGATCTTGAATACTGCAACAAAACTTTGATAAATTTTCTCTTGAATGCCTTTGATCACAACTTTAGCTCTTGTAATTAAACATTTAAAAATCTAGGTGAAACATGGTAAAATAATGATATATTTAAAGGTGTATGAGATTTTTTAGGGTTTTCTTGTGTCTACAGTCACTCTTGGCCCCTCTTGCGTCATATTGTGCTCTTTGCGTAGTATTTTCCTCTTTTCCTATGTGTATGACCGCATTTAGTGTGGTTTTTTAATTTTAATATTCCTTCAACTGGCTCTAACCCAAAAAAATTTGTTGGTTTCGGTGGTTCAACAACTCTTCTCAATGGATTCTCCTTCGAAAAAAAAACCCTAGAAGTTTGTTCTGAAAGTGTTTCATGAGGTAAGTATTTTAACTCCCTAGCTGATGTGGTTTTACCATTGCCTAAGTTTGATTATGATTGTAAATGGCTTGAGAAACACACCTTTGTTGGGTACTTTGTGGGGAGGAATCCACCTGAAAGAGTGTACTTAAAGAATGGGTCCACAAGGCTTGGGTCCCTCATGGGGTCCACCTTGATATGGTCCAAAATTTAACCAAAGGTTTTTTTACTTTCTATTTTCTGAAGGTCGACCATATTCAGGCAATCCTAAATCATGGTCCTTGGTATGCCAGGTCTTCTTTGTTGGTTTTCTAATCGTGGACTCAAGACTTCGCTATCTCGAACAACACAAAGTTGTGGGTCCCAGTATGGATTGAGTTTCCAGGGCTACCCTTGTCTTGTGTGCCTTTTTTGAGTCATATTGTGTCCTCTCTAGGTAAGGTTATTTGTATTGAACCAAATGGGGTTTTCCAAGCCCGACCCCATAAATTGGTTTGTGAGGAGGTAGACCTCTCACAAGATTTGAAAGACCATTAACATTAAAATTGGATATTTTTTCATACCCAGAAGGTTACTTATTTTAATCTACCAAACACATTCTATAGATGTCAGCCTGCAAACCACAAGATCAAGGACTACTAATTGTTAGTGCCTCGTACTCCTTCTTTGTCGTGGGAATCTGAAAAGCCCCATCAGGCAAATAATTCCACTACTAAACTTGATGAGAAATGGACCATGTTTACAAACCGTAAACACAAGTCCAGTGGCTCTGGGACGATTTCCAAAGTCCCTAAGCTTTTTAAAGAAGTTTCAAACCCTTCGACGAAGGGGAAAGAAGCTTCAGTCAAAGCTGAAAATATTCCGACATGGCCCAACCCGAAGGCTACACCTCAGTCTGCTATCATTATGATGGACCAACCGAAGTAGTGATGGGATCCCAATGGTGGTCTCACAGTCCTTCTCCATCATTAGAAGAAGGAAAATATATTCAGGAGAAACAAATACTTTCTTCTCTGAATATTCAAATTGGGTTAGTTCTGCTAGAATATTTGTAGAATCGTTTCTCTACTCTAGATGAGGAGGAGTCAGAATTTGATGATATGGAGAATTTCCTCTCATGGAATGTTTGAGGTCTAAAAGACCTCTCCAAGAAGTATTTTGTTAGGGATACTTTGCAGAAGTATAATGGCATTGAAGTGCTTTGTCTCCAAGAAGTTAAATTTTATGGTTTTTTGCTTGCTTTGGCTTGTCATTCTATTTGGCAAGCCAGACATGTATTATACTTCTCAAGATGCTATACATGGAGGTGTCACCCTTTTGGCCCCTTGGTGGAATGCTTCTGTGGTTTACTGTGGGTTTGACCGCACATCGGCTCGTCTGGATCCTGCTCAATGTTGATAATCACTCTTTTAGGATTATCAATGTTTATGCCTCTAATGATGTTGTGGAACACTCTATGCTTTGGAATTGTATTGCTGACTCATTACTAGTTGCTACTTGGCTGTTGTGTGGGGAATTTAATATGGTTGAGATGGTGTATGATAAAGATGGTACTCTACCATTTAGATGGGAAGCTGGAAAATGTGAGACATGGTTTTACATGCATAATAAATTGGGGCTCTTTGATCCCAATATTGGCCACTGCCATTCTCATTACCTCTAGCACACTTGGTGTAATTACATAGCTAAATTTGATAGGATATTTAAGTGCCTTGATCATGCCATGATCTCGGCTCAATCTTTCTTCTCTTTTGATAGATCTTCACTCCTGATTAAGCTATTAGTGGATGTTACTTTGTCAGATCATTTCCCCATTTCCATTCACATTGAATGGATGAAAAAATAGCCTCGGGCTTGTAAAATGTAGTTATTTTTTAACATTTATCTTCTTTTTCATCAACCCACGTTGGCCCACATTTGAAGAGTCTAGAATTTGGAGTGCAAGCTAGCTCATATTATAGGCTGGCTTAATTGGTGAAATGATTTTATCAATTGTACAACAATATTTTTACACATCTATGGGCGCCAACTAGCCATTTTTCATTGTTGATCTTATGAGGCTACCACAACAGACCTTCACTTAGCTATCAAGGTATTGGTGGCTAGCCATTTTTCCCAGTCATTGCAAGTTAGAGTGGTAGAATTAAGACACAAAAATCATGTTGTTGATAATTATGTTGCTAGAGGTGTGTAAATAAAAGCTAGATTGCACTGGTTAAAGATTGGTGACCGTGCCTCCAAGGAGTTTTTTCTGGCCCTATGTGCCAGGCACTCTTCTCCTGGCATTAAAAAAATTAAAGAGGGATCCCACGTGCTTTATGAGCTACCTAAAATTCTCTAGGCCTTTGTTCAACACTATGAACAAGTTTTCACAGCTCAGGATTACAAGCTAGAGTGACAAAAACCCCTTTAGGATTGTCTTGTTATTGTGTTGCAAAGCTATCTTCATCCTAGATAACATTTTGTGAGAAATTGATCACATTTGAAGACTTGAAGGAATTCGTTTAGTCCATGGTTAATGACAAGGCCCTTGGTATTGATGGTTTCCCTTGTGAGTTTTACAAGGCCCTTTGGGACTATGTTGGACACAATTTTCATAGGGTGTATCTTGAGGCTTTTCATTCCAAATCTTTGGGTAATATAATTAACAAAGGAAATATTAAATTCATACCTAAGCTTGGAGATTTCGAGGATATTTGCAACTAGAGGCCCATCATGCTCCTCAATGTCGCTTATAAAATCATCACCAAAGTGTTGGCTTTGAAAGTATGTCGTCTTCTACCTCAGATTGTGCATTTGGAGTAAACTAGTTTTATCAAGTCCAAATTTATTCTAGATAATATCATTGTTGTGTGGGAAGGCAAGGAGTGGGCCAAATGTTCAAACTAGAAATCTATTTTTCTCAAGATAGACTTCCAAGCCTATGCGTGCATTGAGTGGCCCTTTATTCTAGCCATGTTGAAAGCCTTGGGTTCAAGCCTAACTTCATTCAGACTGTCCAAATGATTTTTTTAGACACCTCTGCTTGTATCTCTATTAATGGTCGCCAATCTCTTATCTTTGGTCGTTTCCACTCCATTCGGAAAGAATGCCCACTTTCTCCTTCCCTTTATGTGCTTTCCATCGAAGGATTTGGCTATTTGTTGGCCAATGCAATTTATCAATAACATGTCAAAGGCATCACTCTTCCTAAATCCTAGGATTAACTTGTGAATGTCCATTTTTTTGATGACTCCTTCCTCACCCTTCTAGAGGAAGAAAACAATGTTAAGGCAGCCCTGGATTGTCTCAACACTTTTTGTCTTGTGTTTGGCTCCGCTATCCAGTGGCATAAAAATTTATGCTACAAGCAATCTATTTTTCCCACTCCTCATTAGCTCCAACAGTATGGTTTCAAATGGATTGGGATAGGGGAAATATTTAGGGTTTTGGGCATTCCCTTTGCCTTCTAGGCTTCTCCTACTAAGTTGTGGCAAGCTATTCTCTCTGAGATTGAACAAAAGCTAGCCTATTAGATTACCAAGCCTCTCTCTCTGGCAAGAAAATTCCAAGTGTGCTCAAATATTTTGGTGGCTACTCATGTTTATTATTCCTCTTGTTGGGTTCCTTCGAAAGCTTCCTATGCTAGACTTGAAAATTTGCTTCGAGACTTTCTTTGGGCTTTTGTGGAGTCCCATAGAGGGTTTCACCGTGTTTCCTAGGAGTTTTGTTGCCTTCCCAGAGACTTTGGAGGGCTTGGTATGATCTCCACTCATCGAAAAGGGACTGTCTTGTGTGTGAAATGGATAATTAGAGCCCTTACTACAGATGAAGCTTGGAAAATTCTCCTCAGGCATTGTATTCAGTTTGGCTTTCCTATTCATAAACCTACCTGGAAGGGGATTGGCTTTCAAATCATTCTAGTCATGGAGGATTCAGTCCAAATCATGAGTAATTTTAGGGAAAAGAGCATTTGGAAAGCTTGGGAGGTGGTTAAGCCTTGGCTCTATTGGGTCAGATCTGATTTTCGTGATGGACTTACACTCAATCAACAAAAATTTTGGTGGTTTCCTCTCTTTGATAGTAATGGTCAACCTTTGGCCAAATCACCTCAGCTTAAGGTTCTAAGGTTCCACAAGAAAGGCATTCAAACCTTACAACATGTGTTTCATAGACCCACAATCCACATTATGTCGTGGGAGGATTTTCGTGTGCTTTACAGACTTAAAAAAAAACACTGTGATACTTATGATGGTCTTGTGAATGCTATTCCTATTGATTATCTTCAAAAGGAGGGAATTCATGGGTCCAAGCCCTGGTGGAAGGATTGGAAGTGGTACCCAGATAACCCTTTCAAGAATTACAATCCTAGGCTTGGTTATATGTTGCTATCACCATATTTTCCTATGATTGACAACCTTAACCAAAAATGGCTTCTCCTATCCTCCACTCATGTCTGGTGAAAAATATTCTGTACCATTTGGTCTGAAAGTGTTGAGTCAAAACTTTCCCACTTTTCTCAGTGTATTCTTTTCCAAGGCTTTCGTGTGGGGTCTCAACTTGTTCACTTGGGGGTCCAAGACCCTCAGTGCCCTTTTTTGGGCAAGCTGAGTCTTTTAAGCATCTCTTCTAGTTTTGTACTAGAGCTCAGTAGTTTTGGACTTAGATTCATGACCTCTTTCGACCTTTTAGAATAGAGCCCTTCTCCTAGCATATGGCTTTGCTAGGAGACTCGCCCAAAATTCCTACTAAGTATACCCATCTTTGAAACACTTTCAAAGTGGAAATCCTTTTCAATATTTGGAAAGATAGAAATGCTTGCATTTTTGCTAAAACCCAAATGGATAAAAATGTTTCTTTGTATTCTCAAGCTATTATTTACTCTAATGTGCTCTTTCAGATTCAAGTTCAAGCAAACAAGGTTGCACTTGAGGTGGCTCACCTCTAGGTGCTTTTGGACCATTGGGTTAATTCCCCGTGCACTATGGCTTGGGTGCCCGCCTCACCTACCCCTTCTTGTGTTTGGTCACCCTCTCAAGGCCAACAACGAAGCGGCTCTACTTTCCCCCGCTCTTAGCCTCCTCTTCGGTGTGGTTCCCACCTTCCTCAATGGTCTCATTCTCCTCCTCCATGGGCTAGCCAGTGGTGGCCCTCTAAAGGAGTGGTGGGGAGCAACGGTGGTGATTTCGGGTGGCCTTTTGATGATACTCCTTTTGGCTCTGGTTGTCTAGACACTGTAAAATATTTTTCATGTATGGTACTTGCAATCTCACCCCAACATGAGGATAAAGAAGATAAAGATAAAGGTGTTGATGATGGTTGGGGTCCTCCTCCTAATGTCACTCCAGACCGCATAGATGTATGGGGAAAAATATTGGATGATAGAGACCCTTTTGGCTCTACTAGTATTGCTTTAGCTACTAAATGTCCCTTTATTTTATGATTGTAATGTTGAACTTCTGGGCTAGGCCCATGTGACAATTGGTATTTTTGGTTTTATGGGCACTGCCCATGTGACTCTCGGGGTGTGACTTCTTACCACCCACCTTTTTTTGTGGATACGTATTTTAATCTTTACTATTAATATAGATTAATGCTTATTCATAAAAAAACCTTATATTTATAGATATATATCATCAATTTCCCGAAATTCAAATATCACAAGTTGACATTGAATCACATATTTGAATATGTTAAAATGCCCCTAAAGACATAATTTAAATTTAGGTCCTAAGTAGTTGGGAGAACATTTAAGTGCCTTTTATAGGTTGCTCAACAAAATATTTGTAAAGAAAATATTGATAGATCTAAGGTTCATTGGATGCCCCCTAGTTCAAGGTTTCATAAACTTAATTTTTACGGTGCTTTGAGGGGAAATCCAATTTTATCATGTGCAAGCATGTGTATTCATGATTGTAAAGGTTATTTGTTAGCAACAAAAGCAGTGAATTTATCAAATGATACAAACAATGTAACAGAGGCAAAGGCACTTCTATAGGGTCTGCAATTGGCAAAAGAGCTTGGTTTAAATAATCTACATATTGAAGGGGATTCTCTGCTTATTATCAATACTTGCAAAGAAAAAAAGATTCATAATTGGAGGCTTGGCTACATTATTAAGGGGGTTTGGTTTTTAATGGAATCATTTAAGGAAATTCAAATATCACATGTATATCAGGAAGGTAACGGTGATCCCACAAAGTTGGTTTACAATTTCTGAGAGGAACTGATTTTTGCTGAAATCACATATTTTTAGAAAATATAATGATTTAAGCCTTTAAAATTTCTATTTTAAGGATTCCAATTGAAGAGGGTTTGATCAAACCACATTAGATCAAACCCCCTTGGATAGAACCTCGCTAGTTTTAAACCATACCTATAAATGAGTCTCCTTTACACCTATCAAAATGCTGATAAAAATCACTTTTGATTTACATTTTAGGGGATAAAATGAATTCATTTAAAATTTATTTGAAATGATTATGGTATTCCTTGAAATGAGCTATCCCATGAATATAATTTTAATATGTTTTGGTTTTATTATGTATGTGTTTTTTTAGTTTTATTAAACATAGGTTTTTCATCGAAAATCAAGCTCTTTGTTTTGCACATGTGGAAAAATAGAAAATGATCAAAATAATTTTTGAAAAAATATGTTTGTGTTGGGTATTGATGTCCTTGATCCATTAAAAAATAAAATTGAATTTTGATACATACAAATTTTTTTATGTTGTATACAGTCCGCCTATGTTTGAATTACAACTGGTTTGATTTCGAAACTCTATTAAGGAAAAAATATTCAATAAAAAACTACAAGACAAAATTAAAGTGCTAGATATTTTAGGTATAAATCTAAATTCAAAAAAATTAGAATTTTATCCTTCGTACATAAAAATTTATGTTGTATACGGTGAGCGTCACTTTTTTAAAATGTTGTTTTATGAAAAAAACCAGTTTTCGTGGGAGATGGAAAAAGAAGTGCAATATTATTCCAAAAATTTTGAAAAAAATATTTTTAGAATCTACAAAAAAAATGTGATGAGACTCTAGTTTGAATCATCTTCAACTTCCTCACAGTTTAGACGCTATAGGTGCCCGAATGTAAATATTTAGTTAAAAATAATAATTTTAGTATCCAGTTTGGCCAAAAATTATAAACCACAATTGTGGGATCACCCATAACAATC
Organism: Sequoiadendron giganteum; assembly: GCA_007115665.2. Taxonomy (NCBI): domain Eukaryota; kingdom Viridiplantae; phylum Streptophyta; class Pinopsida; order Cupressales; family Cupressaceae; genus Sequoiadendron; species Sequoiadendron giganteum. The sequence goes on from CM021105.1 coordinate 395,868,589, forward strand.
TAGCAGACAAAATTGCAAGTATGGGTTGTGAGAGTCAAGAGTTTAAAATAAATTGGCTATAAGAGGTGAGAGTATGATATCTTGTTTCAAATCATTAAGATGACTTGGCATTGTGAGGTGGATATAGTGATCATGAACCGATGATTGGATTCTTCATGTGTTGATGATTCAAGCCTCCATCAAGGATAAGGTCACCTTATGGCTACCAGTTTCATTACTAACGTAGCTTTGTTTTTGTAGGTACTCATTTTTATAATGATAATAGATGTGCTTAGGTTAAATCAAATAAATTGATCAGCCTACTTCACATGAATTTCGTTAGTTGGAAAGTGTGTAAATCTTTGGGAAAGGGATTTTTTGGCTAGCTTAATCATTAGTTTGTCATCCCTTGTAAATATTTTAAATGCCTTTGATGGTTATTTTTTCATTTGAACATTTCATTTGGGCAAGTTTTAGTGTTCTTCTCTCTGGTTTACTTGGGAACTCTCGATGATTTGTGGCTTTGGGAAGGCTCAGAAGATGTTGCACATCCATTGTGGGTGGCATGAGAGGACTGGTGGCAATTTTCTGGAGGTGTTGTGTATTAAGACACACTGTTCACTTGGCAAATAGCTTACCAACCCTGGAATCTTTGCATTTGCATGAGGTTTCAGGCCTAGGAGAAGCCCTTTGAGGGCTTCCTATCGCATGAAGATCTTGGCATCTTGTTCAAGATAGAATTATCGTGGCTGGAAGATTGCATTTGAATAGTGATTAGCATTTAGGTAATTAGTCCAAAAGCAAGGAGGATCTTGCTACCATCTCAGGTGCTTTCTATTTTCTTGTCAAATTTGATGGATTCTTGTCAGTCCTTAAAGGATTTGGAAGACATTGTTAGAAAATATGTTAGGGGTCATTTTCTACAAGATAATTCTTTGTTAATGGTGATTCAAGGACCTACAATTTGTTTAATGGAAAAGGGATCATAGGTGGGTTGTTTTCACGAATGTTGCTCAAACAATGCCAGGGTTATCAAGAGATATATGATGTAATAAAATTGGCTTATCAACACAATAATGATAGAATATTTTTAAGGCTTTGAGGAAGAATTACATGTGTTTTTGTGCTAGTTTGGAAATTGGCATAAAAGAGATATATTTTGCAATTACTTTCTTGCAGTCTCATGTTTTCATGCTCTCTGATAATAACCCTTAATTTGAACAATTGCAAGAGGCTACTCAGACATGCATTACTTTAGTTGTATTTCCTTTTCTATAAAGTGTTTTGGATTGATATGTGAGGGCTCCAATGTGTAAAATATTTTGATTGCAACCTATAGGTGACATGGAAGAAGGTTAAGATGAAAATTTCCCAATGTATATGGAAGAATGAATGCAACAGTGTGTTAATTTTGGAAATTTTGATAAAGCATGATATCCAATGTCAAATGTTTTCCTAATTCTATTGGGCATTTGTTTTTTTTATTGGGCTTAAAATATTAATTTAATCAATATTAAATCTGATGTCTTTTCTATTACATGACTCTCTTCATGGGGTGGGGTGATACAAGCTTGTAATTTTTTGCAGGGAATATGTGTTGTCCATGTGTTTTGCAGTATATTTATGTTTTGAAATTTAGTAGATTTAGAATGCATAGACTTAAGAAATATTGCCATTTTCAACTGGAAAATTTGAAACATACTTTTGTATGCATATTTTATAAATTAATATATATACCTGCATCACTTGCCTTTTACCAAAAAAAAGTGTCCTAAGGTCTAGGGAGGACACATTCGTGCATGGTAAAATGGGTCCTATGTCCATAAACCTAGGACACACATTGCTCAATGAGAAGTGTTATGATTAAGTATTAATGAATTTCAGGTTTCCTCTTTGAAACAAGTAATTAAATAGCCTTGGTAAATGAATTAAGGGGACAATCAAGGAAAAATTAAGCTCAATTAATTAAGGGAGCCCTAAATAAGTGTGAAAGTGTAAAGGGATACACCTTACAACACTAAGTTAAGGCACAATTAAGTTCAATTTAACTAGGAGGGCCCAAACAAGTGAGAAAATGTAAAGGGATACATTTTCTGTCACTATAGTAAGTTAAGTCCAATTCACCAAAATGTAAGATGGTGAAAGGAGATATAGCCTAAATGACTTAAGCTAGATCATTTCTATTTCATCATAAATATCAATGAGCCAAAATTAACGAAGAGGTAATATTTGGTTGTTATCCTCAAACGAGATCCAAACAAGTTGGTTAGGGTTTTGGTCCCATTTTTTCTTTTTATGTGTTGTGATTGATATGATGAGTTGTATTGAACTAGGTTTATTAGGTTCAAATAGACTGTGTAAAAAAATATTAACTATTTAGATTTACCACCTCATTTAGGGCAGGGGCATGATAGGTTCTACAATATGGATTCTTACCATTGTGTAGATCGACAACCCATAAATTTTAGGGCCTTGGTTGGGCAAATGATGCTTGTCATCACTCTATGGGTTAGCCCTATTAGTGATGAGGTTTTCATTGCTTCATAACAAGAAGAAATTGATAGTATTGTTTATATTATAGTCCGAGCTCAACAGATATCTACAAATCATTTGGGTCAATACTTGATGAGACATCCATGTAGCTCACCTATTAATTTAGGTGCATATTCCATGACAAGCATCCCATCTCCAAATGATATAGACCACATTGCATATGATGTCTATATTTTGAGGGATACAAGTTATATTATCTAGTGACTTGATGAGAGCTTACCATGTGATCTCATCACAGTTGGGGATCCCCTTAGCAGATGTTCATTCGTTTGTGGGTTAGTGTTATGTTGATTTATAGACTCTTGTAGTTCAATCCAAACATTCTAATATCAATCCTACATCTATATAATTTGGTGGGGCACATGATATACATACCAACCATTCTACCGCTTTGACATAGGTGCATCCACCTACTGATGATTATGTTTCTATGGGTTCCCACTCATTTTCTCCTATAGGTGCTCTGAGATCTCCTACTGGAAGTGCTCAAATATCTATTGATACACTCGAGCAAACTGCAAGAGGTCTAGGTTTTATGGATACTCTCTCTTTAGGGTCGATTTCCTCTCACTTCATAGTCTACTACACACATCATTGCTAGTGAAACATAGAAAAATTGGGGGTCACCAAAATGAAGGTATGATGAACCTATTTTTCTATATTTCATTTAATATGTTTGCTATAATATGCAAATGAGTAACATGAATTAAATCTAACCTAGCTAACTATTAAAATGTAGATCTGGAAAGGGTCAAATGTTGTGTACCTATTGTAAAAAGTGTTTTTTCATACCTCATTGAGGACTTACCTCATTGAGGACTCATTCACCCTATGGTGAATGGGTCCTGGCTAGGGCTCCTGAAAATCTATTTTTGGGTTATGTTCTATGTTTGCACTCCTAGATTCTAGTTGGTCACTGTTGAAAAGCTAGAAATAAAACCTATAGCTTAGTTTTTGTGTTTTGACAAATTTTCATGCAACGTTGACAACTTTGCAACTTTCTTCATTTTTCTCTCTAAATGATCTTCAACCTAAAGCCTAAAATCACACATCAAAGAGAGAAAAATGTTGATTGTTAGGGCAGTTTTGGTAATTAAACCTTGAAATGAAAAATGCATAAAGGAATGATGAATGAAAAAATGCAATGTCACAACTCATCACACCTTAATTGAACCCTTGGATAACATCTACAATCTAGCATGAAGCGGCCTCAATGAAAGTAGATCTTGTTCATGGAACTTGGTGTGAAACAATGTCTTTGAAATGCTTTATTTGATCTTGAACACTGCATCAACACATTAGCTCAATAAAATGCATGATTCAATCCATATTTAACATGAAAATGGAATCTTGATTGTTGCAATAATATTCTACAAATTTTCTCTTGAATTCATTGAAAATGCTCTTGAATGCTCTTGAAGTGCTCTTGTGAAAATTTCTTGATCTCATGCAATTCTTAGGTTAAAACATAGTGACATAACCTTATATTTATAAATATCTTATCATTAATTCCCAAGATTCAAATATCACAAGCTAACATTGAATTATGGATTTCAAATCATTAAAATACTACCAAAAACATATTTCAAGGAGGGTTCCTAGGTCTCAGTAAGGACCCATTCTCCATAGGGTGAATGGGTCCTAGGTCACTCACCTAGGACACACTTCGGGCAATGTGAAATGCCATATAAAAATAGGTTCCTAGGTCACCTACCTAGGACACACACTTTCCAAAATTATTTTTTGTGTAATGGAATTTATGAATGTCGGGTTTTATCTTTCAGAATTTACATTTAATTAGGTTTGGATTTGAATTAAAGGGGCCAATTAAAGAAAATTTGTGGGAGTAAATGGTGACTCTCCAACACCCCCAAGAATAGTTGCTAGATCAAAATATCTTCCACAAGAGAGAAAATAGAAAAACGTCTTGCTTCAATAATGCAACATTGAATATTGGTTGAATATGCTTGAATGCAAATGTACTTGAGATGAATTGCTTATAAAGGCAAGGTTGTGAGATAAAAATAAACAAGATCATGACAAGTTTCTTAATCCTATAACATGAGAAAACTAACAAGATAACTACCTAGGAATCAAGCATTACTACCTAGATAAAATAAGTTCTAGAAAAGCCAACTAAGACTTCTAGAAAGAATCTTATATCCTAAGTAAACTTAACATGTGAATATGTCCCCTAATTACTTAGTGAGTGAATTAGCTAGGTACAAGACATTTATTCACACCAACACCCCCCATTAAGTGCAACTTAGGGAGAATATTATTATGCAAAGATGAAGATAAGGATGGGTCCCGACTACTAGGCCATGTTAGGTACCAATTTACAATGCAAATGAAAATGCAATCAATCTCACACAAATAGAGAAAAGGAGAAAACCCTATGGGACAAAACTCTTCTCCAAAAGAGAAAAAAAAAAACAAACATCATGTATGGAGGACTCAATGATACCCCCGAAGGACTAGATTCATCATGTATATACAATCCATGACCCCCCATAATGTGTGATCACCTACAAGAATGGTTAATGTCTGAAGATAAAACATAATCCAATGCCTAAAAACAATGTTTCTCCCCTTGGGAAGAAGATACACCAAGTACAAATGCAGGAATGCTTCCCATGTTGGATAGGAATCAAGAGGAAGATGAATCCATATGTATGTAGATTGTGTCTCTGAAATTTTCTCATGTGTCACCAAGTTCTTAGATGATGAAGATGATGCCACAATCCAATCAGGTACATGTGCAATCACAACAAACTATGAACTATATTTTCCAAAGGGGAAATGTGACAACAATCAATGCCAACACACAATACTATACCTTGAGTATTGTGTGTTCCAGGAATAGGGACCCGAGACCCATTTTCCCATGGGTGAATGGGTCATCCCTAGGCCTTTGAACCTAAAATTAAAATATGGCTTTGGCGGTATTTTAATGTCCCCAAATTTAAATTTTAATGTCGGCTTGTAATGTTTAATTTTTTGGGAATTAAGGATACATACCTATAAATACAAGGTTATATCATTAATTCAGATCCTAAGAAGTCTAAGTTGCATAATTCAAATTTTCAAGAGGAAATATTATGATCAAGGGAATTCAAGAGCAAATTTATCAATGATTTACTATAGCAATCAAGATCTCAAGAATCGTGTCAGTCTTTTACAATCATGCATGTTTTTGGAGCTAATATTTTGATGTAGGTTTCAAAGATCCAATTCAAGCATTCAAATAAAGATTCTTGAGTATCAAAATCCACATCTATTGAAGCCATTTCATGCAAGATCAAGCTCAAGATTTCAGACTTCCAAAGGTTCATTCAATGGTTTGGTGAGTTGCAACATAGCATTGTTCATTCATCATCCCTTTCATGTTTTATTATTTCAATTCAAGGTTTAATTACCCAAATAGAGTTTGACCAAGGTAAACCCCCATTCACCAAAAACAAATAATTTTTCTCTCTTGTGTTTGTGCTACAAATCTTAGGTTGAAGAAGGATTGAATATCTCTTGGAGAGAAAATTTGGAAAATTTGTCAAAGTTGTTGTCAATCCACAAAAACTCACCTACAAGATTTATTTTTGACTTTTTGACATTGAAACCTAGATAAAAAAAAAAAGCTACATATTGACATTAGTGGCTCTCAAAAGCTTGTTGAAACCTCTACACAAAGACCCATTCGCCCATGGGAGAATGAGTCCCAGTTAGCCTCCCAAACTACTTTTTGGTGATTGGTACACAAAGTTTAACCCTTCTTAGATCTACACAATTTTTTTTATTTCTATTTGTATTGAGCTTTAAATTGATGTTCCAAGTTTGAATTGGCATAATTGAGTTGATTTAATATTTTTAGTTTTTTTCCCAAAAGTGTTGTTCAAGCTAATACCCCTATCCTCAACCATAAGGAAATTAGTAGATTCCCTCATTGAGTTGACTCACCTAAGGGTTGTAAGTCAATTCTTTGTGTGGATCTGATTTCCTAATGAGATAAATGAAAATAGGTCCATCTATATCATTTTGGTGAACCCCCTACCTTTTCACGCAACCTAGTTTTCATTATTTCATTATGGTGAACCTAACATTCTTACACTGTAAACTTTTTTAATTTGGAGTCCATTTAAACCCTAGATCTAGGATGTGCATTACATTGATTTTCATTTCATTTAGAAATTTTTACTTGAATTACTTTGCATCTCATTTAGGGTTTTAGTTTATCATTTCACATTCTTTAAAATTTAAAATATTCAAAAAATTCGTTAATTTTGCATAGTGCTTACATAACATTGCATAATTAGTCACTTCAATCAAAATATTAAATCAAAATTGCATCTCAAATTAGGTATTTTTGTTTGTCATTTAGCACCATTTTACACTTGCATTGAGATTTGATTTGCTAGAAATCTGGAATTGTAACTACCTATTTGCAACCAGAATCTAGAAACATAAACATTAACATTAACTCAAAAATTTATAATATAATTTTTTAAAACCTTGATAGAAGACCCATTCACCAATGGGTGAATGAGTCCCTGATTAGACCCGTTTCTAAATTTTTGGGCACTCAAAACTCTTTATTTTCATTTTTTGTTTTTACATCCAACTTTCTATTTCAATTTCTAGAATTTCCATTTTTCACAATCATCCTTTGCATTAAGTTTAGTTGTTCAAATAGCGTGCATTGTTTCAAAATAAAAATTAGAATTACAAGACATCATTTTAAGTTTTTTGCATAGTATAATCAAAAAATATCTTGCATAAAATCTACAAATTGCAAAATCATTTTAAATACTTCCATTGCACTTCATACTTTTGGGTGTTGATTGCATTTGTTTAGTGCTTATTTTACATTTTGGGTGCACTTTAGGTTTGGTGAAAATTTTATGAGCTTCACATCCTAGTCTCCTATTGCCAATACTCTAGTGAGACATAGCTCTAGACTCATGACATCTCATGCTATTACATCCATCATGGATCTTGAGTTCTCTAGCTCTTTCACTCATAGTGTTGACACTAGTCAACCCATCATGGATTATACCCTTGACACCTTATTTCCTATGACCTCCTTACCAAGAACCAATGTTACTAATGTTGAATCAATGGTTTCTAATGTCCCTCAAGAAGAACTAAGAAAAATGGATGAAGAATTAGAGAAATTGCAAAAATTTGCGAGTCCTGAATACATTGTTGGTACTATTATTCCTATCATAGATAACATGAGAAGAATGATTGATAATGAACTAGGAATATAATTTGTATGTAGCCTATCTCATATCATTAATAAACATGTCCCTAAAATGTCTAGTTGTTCTCAAACTTTGGGGTATACTCAAAGCCAATGTGGAAATCCAATTCCTCCTTCCACAACCATGACCTCTATTCTGACATACACTAATCCAACTGTTACTACAACCAAACAACCCACTAGCAATTGCAATACTACCTTAGGTGTTTCAACTGGGAATCCCTTTAGCTTTGTGCATTCAAATCTCATATCTCCTAACCCATCTCCCCTCACAAACTTACAATTCACTTGTCCTCAAACACATATGCAACTCCACCTTATTCACCTCCATCTCACAGCACAAACGTTGATCTCATCCTTAACCTACTCTTGCAAAGTGTTTCATCCGTGTAACAACAAATTGCTACATTGAACCAAAATCAAAATAGCCAACCTTCACAATATGTCAAAACAAACCCATTATCCTTGGCGAAATTGAGAACACAAATGCCACAAGGTATAAAGATTCCTAGATTTGTGAAATATGATGGGAAAGGAGATCTTGTTAGCCATGTTTCTGCATACATAGCCTTATGTAGTGACTTCATTTTTGAAGATAAACTCTTGGCTAAAATCTTCCCTAGATCCTTGAAAGACACTGCCTTGGAATGGTTTTGTTCCTTACTGAATAATTCAATAAATTCATTCAATGGACTTGTTTATTCCTTCCTTAATAATTTCCAAGTGCACATGGGTCCTAATCTAACCTTAGTATATTTAATGAAATGTAAGCAAAAGGATGATGAAAAGGTCATTGACTTTATTGCCTGTTATCAATTTCTTTACTCACAAATTCAAATTAGGATTCTCGATCCTGATCTTCAACAAATATTCATTGAAAATTTGCAAAATAATCTACAAGATAAGATCAAGATGATGAAATTTCCCTCCTTCACGAAATTGTCTACAACCCTTCGTGATTACAAAAAATTCAGTTAGCAATCATGAAGTGAAAAATCCCTCTAACCATAATGAAAAATCTGACTCCGCGCCTCAAACCAACTACCAATCATTTAAGAAACCAAATAAGGGATTTATATAACTCAATGCTCCTCAACCAACTCAACATGTTGACTCACAAATGGCTTCTATAAAGAAAATAAACCCATATACATTTGGGGAGAGGAGTAGAAAATTTACCCGTCTACTTGATACCCTTCATTCCATCATGTTGCAACTCTTAAATAAGAACTTAATTTCCTTACCTCCTATTAGAGCTTTTGATCCTACTAAGCATTTACCTCCAAACTATAAAAAAAATACCTTTTGCCATTATCACCAACAAAATGGACATGATTCAAAACATTGTAAGGGTCTTAAAAACATTGTGCAAGACCTCATTGATTCTAATCACATCTAGATTGGTGTTGTTAATGATCAAGGAAATAATTTTGTCACCTCTCCCAACCAAAATTTGTAAATATTTACCAATCCTATGTCAAATAATAACATCTCCTTTGTCAAAGCTAGTGAAAACAAGAATGATGTGATGAATATTGAAATGAACAATGACAACTTGAATGGTAATGAGGAAAATCCTATGGATACTATGATTAAAATCATTGAAGTTCAACCTCGTAAGGGTCAAAACCAATATGTCCCTTGACATTGATTTAATCATTGAAGTTCAACCTCGTATGGGTTTTGTTATGAATATCTTTTTGAGTGGACCCAGAACACCAAATTTTTGAAAAGATGAATTTTTCTATGACATGCAAGAACCCTTTGGTGGTAGAGGAAGCAAGGCAACAAAAGCTTATTTTTTCTTATAAAATATAGCACATGGGTTTTGTAGGTGCTTCAGAGCTAAACAAACCTAGTTTTTTAGTTTTTGAAAAATATGACTTTTTAAAAAAAAACCCTAAAAAAGGGGTAGTGAGGCAACTTTTTCTGGAAAAAAATGGCTTGTGGGATTTATGGTCAATGTTGTGTGGAGATGCAAACTCAGAGAAGTTGTTCCTCTGTGCAACCTGTTCTTGAAAACATGAAGAACATTGAGAATAGCTTTCATTAGATCTTCAAATGACATTGGAGGGGGAATATTTATGTTTGATCTCTTCAACCTGAAAGAAATAATGAAGAATGGATGCTTAGGCCTTGAGATATATCAATTTGAGGTTAAATCATCAATTAGGGTGCCAAATTCATGCTTGAGGAGTCAATCTGCCCGATCAGGAGCTCATTGGGGTAATTTCCACCAATTTGGGGATATTTTAGACATGAAGAGGCTTTCAAAATATCTTAACTCAAGTCAACTGGGGCCTATTTTGACCTTAGGCATCCAAGTTGAGGAGTTAGAGAAATTTTGAAGTTTCTCATCTTTTCTTTTTTTGTGATGAAGTGCCTCTGTTTGATCCCTGATTCAGGTTGCGCAATTGATCTTGAAGCCTTGCTGATAGATCCATTACAGAGTTGGATCAACTCTAAGAGGTGTGCTTGGGAGCTGCAAAACTTAAAACCTAAATTTCATGCCTTGAATTCTTGGGCGCCTTTTTTTCCAGACTTAGTCAATTTCTTGGATTCTTTTCAATTCCTCTAGTTTGAATCTCCATGCTTTGATCTGGGATCATTGACGCCTGATGATTCTTGTGAACATGATGAGACATTGGATAGGTAACTAGTTCAATCCTGGAAAGGATGATTGGCCTCACAGTTTCTAAAAGTTGATTTAGAGGCCTCAAAAGTTTGGGAACCCCTAGCTTGTAAGGGTGCTTTTGACCTTTTGTGCTATAAGTTTCACTTTGTAACCTTTCATGAACATCTCCAGTTTGATCTTCTTCGTCGGGTGTTTGATTTTTCGGTTGAATCTACTGAAGGCATCATTTCTAAGATTGATGAAAATGGAGGACTCCTTGGAAGTTACAAAGCCTGAAGATTGCATCTAACTGCCCAAAAAGTTGGGCACCTATTTCTAGGAAGGTGCATTTTCTTTAACACTTAGCCAATTCTTCATGTCCTTCAATTTTCGTTCACCTCGAACATTTTACACTTGATCTTCATTTGTGATTTCTTGACAAGTCTTGTGAGCTTGCAACTGGATTGATCATGAAGCTGATAGGGTGCTAAGCAGATGTTAGGGTTAGAAGGTAGATACCCAACAAGTTAAATACATATTTGATCAATATAATAGAGAAATAAAGCACACAAAATTATAGCAGAAACAAGACAACACAATGAATTTAACATGGTTCACCCAATCCGGGCTACATCCATAAAACCACAACCATCCAATGATTTTATTATCCATTGCAGAACATATTACATTCTCGCAAATAATGCCATACTACAATGCCCATCCCAACCGCTTATAACAAGCTTGTAGAAGCTTCTAGAAATTAGAGTTCTACATGAAGAGTGTACAATATAGCATGATCAGTCGCCACATACCAACAACAAATGCCTTGTAGAAAATAGTTGCTAAAAACCACAGTAGGTGCCTCAAAATGATGGGCACCCTTGATCAGTAGGGGCGCTTTTTCCTTGATGTCCACTGATTCATCCTTTGTTTTGCATGCTCAAATGATCAACAGGTACCGTCATTTGATATGTCTTGTAGACTGACAAACAAGTTCCTTGTAAAGGTGAGCTGACACTAGAGAGATCTCCTGGAGATAAGCTTACTCAAAAACTGGAATCTAGATAGTCTTATTCTTGGATGCCCCTAAGCTACAAGGGCACTTTTTCCCATGTTTTTAACTGCCATCTTTGATGATACTTTCTTTCAGCATCTTCTATCTTCTCCTTCATTTTCTAGTGATTGATGAATCAAGTTAGCGTGCTTAATGATGCAATTGAAAGCCAAAAAAGTTATGAAGGAGATGATTGTCTAGGAAAAAATTGATGGCTACCTTTGACCTCTCAGACTAATGAGCACCCTTGGCCAGCAAGGGCGCTTTTGGCTGCATCTTCATCATTTTCTTTGAAAGTTCTCACCTCTTCGCACTTCACGTTCGTCGTGTTGCCAACTATGTTGATCATCACCATCAACAACGTGGATGGGTTTACTGTAGTAATTTATTTCACCATGTTGCATGTACCGGTGCTTGAAAAATTCACTAAGGCATTGATAGTGTAACATCTTTCTTGTAGCAAGGCATGCATCTTCCAGACTTAGAATATTTGTAGTATTTTTCAACCTTTGAAAATCCCCTCCATCGTGAAGCATCTTTTCAAACATTTTTTGCCATGGATTCTTCCTTGAATAATTTTAAGGCTTGGATCTCGACACCTAGTCCTAGCCATTCTACCATTAATGGCTTCAGAGGTCCTATCTTTCTTCCTAAAAAATGAAATAGACCCACTAGAGTTAAACAAAAATTTTGGTGATTTTGACTTGACCAGTGTGATAATGAAGTCAAATTATCCTATCAAAATCATTTTCAACCATTTTTGCGAAGGTCCTATTTTTTAGGGTTTTCCTAAAAACAGGTGTTTGAAACCCTAATTTTCAATTTTTTAGAAATTTGCAAGCATCCTCCTTGACATAAACCCACAAAGGCCCATGTTTTGTTTGACCTAAAACATAATTTTGACAACAATTTTATAATTAGACCATTTTTATGAAAATGCCTTATTAAAGCAAAAAAATATTTAGGGTACAACATTGTTCGTAACATGTGTCTTGGGATAATATTTTGAAGAGAGGCTTCCAGGGTCCCTCAATTTGTTTTCTTTGTGGTGGTAGTGAGGAGTCTTCTTCACATTTTTTCTTCCAATGTACCTTCGCCAGATCTATTTGGCACCTTTGGTGGGCAGTGCAGAGACATTCTTGTGTGTGCTCTATCTCACTAAATTCTGGAAGACTTTGGGGAGGTCACCTTCTCAATATTTTCCTCTCCAAATGGTGTGGACTATAGGGACTTCATTTATTCTTTGGTAGAATTGGTTGGAGTGAAATCATAGGATGTTCCAAGGTAAGAATTTGGTGGAGGTGCAATTATGGTAATGGGTTATTGGTATGCTTCAGGAAACTATTTCAGCTAAGTGTGAGGGGGGCTCCCTTGGATGTTGGGGAGGTAATGTTGTTATAGAGTTTGAAACTAAATGGTCTAAGCTCAAGGGGGATTTGTTCAAAGAGGAGAAGACATCCCATTAGGAAAATCCAAAGAGAAGGCAGGTGGTCCCTACCTCCTGTTGGGTTCTTAAGATTAACATTGATGGCTCTTCCAAGGGTAATCTAAGTTATGCTAGTGTTGGAGGAGTGGGGAGAGATAGCTCTGGGGCTGCCCTATTTTTCTTCTCCATTTATCAAGGCCACCAAATTAATAATCTTATGAAGACTCTTGATATTCTTATTACTTTGGAAAAGGCTTATGAACTTGGGTGGCACAAATTTATTTGTGAATTGAATTCTTAGATCTTGATTAATTTGTTGAACAAGCATAGTTTTGATGGGGTTGATTGGAAATTTCTTTCAATGGTGCAACAGATTCACTAAAGAAATTCTCTAGAGGTGGTGGCCTTTGTTCATATCCTAACGGAGTGGAATAATGTTGTGGATTGTTTATCAAAATGGGCTTCAAAGTTTAGGGGTGATTGGAAGGTTGATGATTGGGAGCATCTTCCTAGAGACTATCTACAAACATTGAAGATGTTGATTCATGAGGATATCCATGGTCCTTGAACATGCTTTTGTTTTCCTATTTTTTGGACTTGTTGTACTTGGGTTTTTGTTAGCTTGGGTTGTCCTATGGGCCCTAGACTTATTTGGTATTGCTTCTTGTATTCTTGGGTTTTCTTCGAGTGAATAAATTTTTACCTCTCTTGTTCATTAAAATAAAGAAAAAAGATACTCACAAGGAAAATATCACATTGATTGGGGATCATAAAAAAATCAAGTTAAAGATGAAGATGCTTCCATTAATTTATAGGTAGGATAGGTAGTAGAATAAAGGGGTGCCATATAACATAACCCCATAAGTAAAGAATAATGGAAAAGGCACAAATAAACTGGAAACATGTCACAATGATAAATATTCCCAGTGCAAATGTTTACCCATGTAGATGAAGATCTAGAGAAAGAAAGGTTGACACAATTATAACTTAGATAAGAAAAAATGTTAAAAGTCATTTCCCTAGGCTGTCTTAAGGATGAGACAATGATTTAGCCCCATGCATAATGTTGTAAATATACAATAGGTTGTGCGTTATTGCACTCGTCATTAGGGTCAATTTAGACCCATATATAGGAAGAATAAAGAAGATGGTAATGTGAGAGTAAAGCATGAGGAATGAATTAGAAGACATGTATAAGACATATTATAAATCATTGAAGTATATTATTATATAATAGTTTCCTTGGTAAACTTCACCAAATTTGATTCCTTTATCATTAGTCTCTATAGTTGCAACATCATTTAACCTCTTTCTCCAATAGTCAATACACCAAGGTAGGAGAGATGGAGAAATATGCATGCCATCATCATGGAAGGTATCATTATGTGAAAGACTACCTTGAATACCATAGGGTTCATATGTAGTGAAAAATATTGATCATCAAGAAAAACACCATATTGACTAAAAGAAGGTAGTACATCACTAAAAAATGACTTTATAAGAATATAATCATCACACATATTACTATTGATAGGAGAAAACTAAATAATATATAAGATTCATTGATTAGTATTTTTATTATACTTTTGGTTTTTTAGTAGTTTTATTATAATTTTGGTTTTTAGTTCATATTTGGTTATATGGTAATGCTACCTTCAAGCTTTGCAAGGGAAGGGATCAAGGAAATACAAGTTGAAGAATTATAAAAATATATCAACTTACTTGCCTTCCATTTAAATAATCTTCAATTTCTTGTATAAATTCCTCTAAATTGCTCATGAACTTGCCAATCTTGCGCTCTTAGAGCCAATGCAAACACTTGATAGATTTGATGAGTGGTCGTTGGCCAATAAATATTAAAAAATCTCATATAATTCTTATGCAACATTGCCAAGTGGTAGTATCCTTAGCTTAATTTTAATAGTTATAACATGGATTATTAATAATAATGGATAACTTCATAAAAATGAGCTTTTTCATAATTTTAAGGCTTTCTTAATCCACATAATAGTCCATTGTCATATAGGGATAGTCCTAACAACGCACAAGATCATCAAATCACATAAATACATGTTAGAAGAATACAATATTTTTCTTTCCTAGGTAGTACAAACCAATATCTAGCTATGGGGTATCATTATGTCCACAAAATGAGAAAAATAGGACAGCCCTAGGTTGTACATGGGAAAATGATTATTTAAACAAAAGTTTCTAAATTACAAAATTAAAAAATTACAAAATTACAAAATTACAAAATTATAAGTAGGTTTGAAAGATTAGCTACACCAAAATGTCAAGATTGATTAGCTACACCAAAATTATTTGCTAGGGAAGACCTATCATTCCCCAAGTCAACTTATCATTTTGGAGTGTTGTATTTCGATGTAGTTGCTTAAGAGACCCAAGAGAAAAAATTACCAAACTATGATGGATAATTTTTCAAAGCTCATGAAACTTAGAAATGTTTTTTCTAGACCTAGAAGTG
>CM021105.1:395884056-395943625 GCA_007115665.2 Sequoiadendron giganteum
TATCTCTCTCTCCAACTCCCCCTCCCCTTCCCCCTCTCTCCAACTCCCTCTCTCTTTCTCTCTCCCACTCTCCCTCTCCCTACCCCTCTCCAACTCCCCTCGCTCCCCATCCCCCTCTCTCTTCCACTCCCACTCCAACTCCATATGCTTCTCCCACTCTCCCACCCCCACTCAACCCTCTCTCTCTCACTCCAACTCCAACTCCCCCTTCATTGGCCCCTCCCCCCTCTCAAAACTCCCTCTCCATCAGCCCCTACCCTCCCTCTCTCTCTCAAAACTCTCTCCTCTCTCATTTCCACTCCCTCTCCTCCCTTCTCTTACTCCTACCACTCCCACTCTCCCCCACCTACACCCCCTCCTACTTCCACTCCAAATCTCCCAACCCCACTCCCCCACTCTCTCTCTCTCTCTCTCCAACTCCAACTCCTGCACTTCTCAAAAATCCTCCCTCTCCCTCTCCCTGTTTACCTCCCCCCTCTCTCCCCCCCTCTCTCTCCCACTCCTACTCCAACTCCCTCTTTGTCTCCCACTCCCACTCTCTCTCCCCCTCTCTCATTCCCACTCCCTCTCATCACTTCTTACTCCTACCACTCCCACTCTCTCCCCATCCACTCCCCCCTCCCACTCCCACTCCCACTCCCCCTCTTTTCCTTCCTCTCCCCCTTCTACCACTATCACTCTCCCTCTCCCTCTCTCTCTCTCTCTCTCTCTCTCTCTCTCTCTCTCTCTCTCTCTCTCTCTCTCTCAAAGCTACATCAAAGCATCACTAAGCATTTTCAAAAGAGTAAATTAGATCATTTACTTCAATAGATATACAACTCAACTTTTCTAAGAAGTTAAAAAAACTTAAAGGTTATCATCATGTGGTTACATATTATTAGCTTCATCATACAAAATGAACATGGTTATTTATGTTGGGTAGAGCGATCAAATTATGGTAAGACAACAACAACAATGCATTATTCAAAGCATCAAGGGAAAAACTCAAACATGTTTTAGAGAATCTAATCAAGTTTTTAATTATCTCTCAAATCAAGAAATAGAGAAAACATAAGACAGTAAAATATCTAAAAAGATAGACGATTGGAATGAACTAGGAAAAATATTAATAATATATTGTATACAAACATCAGACATTACAATTTAATTAAGAAAACACAATCTCAATGAATATATTTCTAATTAAGGATATATTGTATACGACAAGCAAGAAAGACATGACATAACAAAGACATCTGACACAAAGTACTAAAGACTCTAGAGAATTAGCAGACTGATTAAGATCACATAGCGTATTCACGAGTATGGAAAGGGATGGGACAAAATGTTAACCAACCCATAAAATCCAAGGAAAGTATAAAAAATACATATAGACGACATTCCAACACCAAATTGTAAGTGGAAATGGACATAATGGACGAAGTTCATGAATAAAAGTGACAAGGAATGGTACAGAATAGAAAACCAATAACATTGCATGATTGTAAAATGTGGATGATAAGTTGGCATAAACAAAACTATCAAAGGGGAATAATAAAAAAAAATGTCTGAACTCACAAGAATTGAAAGACATCTCTAGAGAATTAAGATTACATTGAGATAGTGAAGGATGAACTGTCAGAGAACTCTAACAGAAGATATGGAAAATAAAATACTATGCAAGTGCCAAAAAGAATATAAAAGCCCGATGCAAATCCATGCCACCATACACAGAATGGCAGACAATTTAACAATCCCGAATGTAATTGTGACTGCAAGAAAGAAAACCTGAAGGAGCAGATGAAGGAAATATTCAATATAAAAATTAGAAATGAAAGAAGAGGCCATCAAAGTTGTCATTGGTGAAAAACATCTATAGAGGGTGAAAACTATAATGCACATATTTTGGACAAGACTTTGTACAATTTAGTGAGGACATCGGGCAACTTTGAATATAAAATAGGTTGTCAGGTGGTGAGATTTCCTGAATATGAAGATTATGCACCTCTAGTTTGCCATAAGAAGTGTGAATAACAACTAGCATGGAAAGGATTCTTAGGGAATAGGCCTATAGTCTTTAGATATGTTTTCTCTGCACTAAATAGGTCACCCTTTTCCAACCACAGAAAATCTGCAAACTTGACAATAGCGTCTCCATCCCTAGAATCAGATCTCAAGGCTTCACCAAAATACTCTTCAGCCCTGTTGATCACAATAAAATGCAGATATAAAACTTAATCCAATTCAAAATTTTGTCGTCAATTTGGAAATAATTACAACCAAATATTTTTCTATGGAGAATTTTATATCATTCACAATATCATTTTGCTATTTTATTGGGAGCACAAACCTTAGGTTAGAACTTCTTTGACTGAGTCTTAAAGACTTGGGTATCTATTTTACTAAAGTTGTCTGGAGCATGATCCTGGCCTCATCCCCTATGCTGTCAGAGCCTTGCACTTTAACATGATTTAATTGACCATTCAGCTTCACCAGCCAAAGACTCATTGACATGATGACCATATATATTGAAATGTAGTACACGGAGGAAATAAAAAACAAGTAATACAACTTAATTAAATCTTCTAAATTATGGATATAGATTCTAATCAAAAGGCCAAACCAGGAGAGCATTTGAAATCATTAATATGAAAATCTTAAACTAGTCCAAAATGATCTCTTCTGCAACAACGAATAATTTTAAATGACATGTATAATCCAAAATATAAATTGTCTAAACAAAACAAGTGCTAGGAGAAATAGGGAGGACATGCTTACCTGTGATTGTTATACCTAACAAGATGAAGGAATTGAGCGTAATTTGAAAGAAGAAGAACATCTTCAGGATCTGCACTGATAGCTTCCTGATAAAGCAATTCAGTTCTATCATAGCAGTTATAATTGTCTGGCTCAAGGGGAGTACTAGTAGCCACAGCTAAACTCTGTAGGCTTTCATGATCAAGATGAGTCTCACTTACAATTTCTCCCTCTGAATCCGAGTCGAATTCTTGGAGAAAACATTGCCACAGTTGTGCAATTTTTATAGTCTGGTCTGAAGGATTCACAGTCCCCTGAGTTTCCACAGTTTGAGCCGTACCTATTTTGGCCAAATCTGGATTTCACAAAGAAGATGTTGATGCCTTACAACAATTGCACTCCAAAAACATTGCATGGTTTTGATGATTTCCTTCACATGGCGGATCTCCGTAAGAATCGCCTGCAATTCAGTCATTTCTATGCCTGCCTCCACCGAACCAATCACCTAAACTCGATGCATTTGGCACTCCAACATTACAAACAGATTGGTCAGAAAACTTGATCCATGATCGGTCTGCTTGTATGCCTTTGATTTCTTATTCTACAGAACATATGGAAAATGAGAGTCTTCGAGAAAAATTAATGGCAGCCAAAGCAACGTTCTTCCCCATTGCATATACAGTAAAATTAGCTAGCATAATCATTACAGAAAACCTGTTGGAACAGCCAGACAAAGGAAAACTGCATTTTTCTCCGCATTATTCCAATCACCTCGTGTAAATCCTCACATAGGAGGATCTGCCTCATCCGCAGAGCATATGTTTGAAGCTCCCTGATCATGAAAACCATTGAAGAAAATGCTCTCCTGATTGAAAAACACATAGTAGATGCAAAAAACACGAAAAGGTGAGAACTTCACATTTCCAAGGGAGGGGCTTCAGTCACTCTCTTGGCGGTAGATGCCACATCCTTTCACATGCCTATCTCCCCTTGTTTAGCTGATCTTCGGTTTCAGAACTTCCCAAATTTTTGAATGCGTCTGACGCTTACTTGTATATATGTCAACTTATTGCAACATTCTGAGCATCCATTTTTTTGGGGCTATGATAATATCCTAGGTTTCAAATTTTAGGTTCATTGTTGCTGGGATGGAAACCCTGCATCAATATATTAAATTCCTGAGTAATAGTGTTTCAAGCTATCAGCACATAGTAAGTTCATGCATCCACCAGGAGGTGTATGCATTTTAGACACCAATGATTACCAGATCCAGTTCCCAATCAGCTCCAGGCATCACAAATCCAATAGAGTCCAAGAAGCAGTTGGTTCTTATTGGAGTCAGATCTATGTAGAAGGCAAGGGGTAGTTTACAGTCATCAAGGTAGGAAACCAGCAAATTAGAAGCATACAAATCAACCCTAATATATACCATATTACCCCATTCCTGATTTTTGAATGTGTCTGACGGTTACCTCCAACTTAACTAGGGTTCTGTGTTTAATACACTTGAGACAACTTCTCACTTCCATATGACCCTCAGCTAATTTTCTAACTTGTTCAAGATTGACGAGGAAGGCAGAGGATAAACAGAGTTTAAAAAGCATAGATATAGAAAATAGAGGTGAATTGAAAATGAAAACATACAAAGTTTGATCACATATGCTCTTTCATGTATTCAGAAAACTGAAAATAAAAGAAGCGCTCTATTTTATTTTCACACAGACTACCAAATTTAGCCTGAGCAGAGAAAAAAAGAGAAACAAAAAACAACTTAGTTACATATAATTTATGAGATTACGAGTTAAATTCTCATTTAAATTTGTCCTTAATGCAGAGAAAGTGGAGACAAGTTAAATGGAACTGGGATAGTTACGTGCTATGGACTCTTGAGCATGGCCAAAAGCTTGGTTATTGCTAGCTAGCTTTAGTGAAAGTAAACTACAATTAATAAACACTGAATTTTCTATGCCTCACGCATGGGGCCCTTCCTGCTGTGAACTCAGAAACTCACCAGATCTTAATTCACCAAGATTGTAGAGTATCTCCCATGATTTCAATATAACTTTTTCTTTTAACTTAAACAAAGTTTATTATGGAGAAAACCTGGAGGAGATGAAGCAAATATTCAATAAAAAAATCAGAAATGGAAGAAGAGACCATCAAAGTTTTCATTGGTGAAACCCATAATGCAGAGATTTTGGACAAGATTTTGTAAAATTTAGTGAGGACATCAGGCAACTTTGAATGGATAGCTTTGTGTACCCTAAATATCAAACAGCTCGTGCATAAAAAATCAAAAGAATTTTAATCATTCAACTACACTAAAGTGTAGACCAAATCTCTGTACCCATCAAAGAAGAAATTATTTAATATAAAAAAAGTGATCAAGTGGTGAGATTGCCTGATTATGAAGATTATGCACCTCCAATTTGCCATAAGAAGTGTGCATAACAGCCAACATGGAAAGTATTGTTAGGAAATAGAACTATGGCCTTTAGATATGTGTTCTTTGCACTAAACAGGTCGCCCTTTGCCAACCACATAAAATTTGCAAACTTGACAATAGCGTCTCCATCCCTAGAATCAGATCATGCATCCATCAGGAGGTTTATGGATTTTAGACACCAATGATTACCAGATCCAGTTTCCAATCAGCTTCAGGCATCACAAATCCAATACAGTCCAAGAAGCAGTTGGTTCTTATTGGAGTCAGATCTATGTAGGAGAAGGCAAGGGGTAGTTTACAGTCATCAAGGTAGGAAACCAGCAAATTAGAAGCATACAAATCAACCCTAATACATACCATATTACCCTATCCCTGATTTTTGAATGTGTCTGACGGTTACCTCCAACTTAACTAGGGTTCTGGATTTGTTACACTTGAGACAACTTCTCACTTCCAACTTCTCACTTCCATATGACCCTTTGCTAATTTTCTAATTTGTTCAAGATTGATGAGGAAGGCAGAGGATAAACAGAGTTTAAAAAACATAGACATAGAAAAAAGAGGTGAATTGAAAATGAAAACATACAAAGTTTGATCACATATGCTCTTTCATGTATTCAGAAAACTGAAAATAAAAGAAGCACCTTTTTTTATTTTCACAGAGACTGCCAAATTTAGCCTGAGCAGAGAAAAGAAGAGAAAACAAAAAAACAAATTATTTACATATAATTTCTGGGATTACGAGTTAAAATTCTCATTTAAAATTGTCCTTAATGTAGAGAAAGTGGAGACAGGTGAAATGGAACTGAGCTAGTTACATGCTATGAACTCTGTGAATTAGTCAACATTGGACTAGTTACGTGCTATGGACTCTTGAGCATGGCCAAAATCTTGGTTATTGCTAGCTAGCTTTAGTGAAAGTAAACTGCACTTAATAAACACTGAATTTTCTATGCCTCACGCATGGGGCCCTTCCTGCTGTGAACTCAGAAACTCACCAGATCGTCATTAAGCCAGATTGTAGAGCATCTCCCATGATTTCAATATAATTTTTTATTTTAGCTTACAAAGTTTATTGTCATTTTTTGACATTTTATCAACAAAAAGAAAATTACTATCAGTATAACTATAAATCCATATACTAATAGAGGAGAATAACTATAAAGGCAAGCAAGGGGATTACCACCAGCCAAAACAACAACATATTTCAACTCCAAGTCATCAAGCGATTCAGGGTTCCACATGTCAATTTCCAGTCAGGCGTTACAACAAGTTTCTCTAGATCCAAATGCCTAACCATTGGAACCATTAGAAGTTGGCGTTGCAACATAAGGTAGCTGAAGAACCACTAATAGGACCAGATACATTTATTCAGTCTAATTCAGGCCTAACCCTAGGGCATCACTCATGTGTATCAAAGATCCGGCATTCACATATTTAGGGGGCACAGTGAAGTCCACCTTCTTCAATTCTTCCAGAAAAAGCTAACATTCACATATTTAGGAGGCACAGTGAACTAATGAACAACACTGGTAATCCTTATTGTACTACAGTTGTAATTTGAGGACATACTAATGGAAGACATTGTTGTAAGAATAATTTATTCTTTACAGATCTAAATTTTCTCATTATCTACAGAATTGACTGTGGCTTCATTTCTTTAAACTTGAGTGCAATGAATGAGCATAATTGCCACAAATCTGATAGTCCTTTCCAGATTTACAGTTTTCTAATTATTATTTACTAGGGTTTAACAATCATTGACAACAGTTATTTGATGTGCTTCGAATTTGGTATTTCTTAAGACCCGACCCTAGGGATATAACATAGAAGAAACTTAATGCTTTGGAGATCACATTCAAAAGTGTAAGGCATGCAAGAATAATGATAGGAACTGAAGAATGTCTTTGGAAATCTCCTGAATGTTCTTATAGACAATTTGATGCCTTAGTCTAATCTACAAAGTGAAAGAAAGCATAAAACATAACAAATGGCGTTGGATCTCATGATACATCTGTGCTGGTCATAGTATTAAGAGATCATCAGAATGGTCAAATTTCTAATAAGATAAGTAGTGGTGAACAAGCAATAGCTATAAGAAACATTAATACCAAAATCCAGAAATAATTCAAAAAAGAAAATAGATTTGGGCAATGAGGCATGCAAGATTAACGTTAGGAACTGAAGAATGTCTTTGGAAATCTCATGAATGCTCTTATAAACAACCTGATACATTAGTCTAATCTACATAGTGAAAGAAAGTATAAAACATAACACAGACGACATTGGATCTCATGATCCATCTGTGCTGGTCATAGTATTAAGAGATTATCAGAATGGTGGTTTGAGGGTATTTCTTCCACAGACGCATTTAATAGATCGATCCTTTACCTTCCGAAATATGTCGGTGTATGATTATCTCCTTGACGAGGGTCATGTTGAGAGAGTGGGATCAGAAAATGAGACGTATCAAGGGCCTTGTTGAAGGGATGTGAAGAGGGTCAAATTGTTTCCATCGACAAAACAAACTCAAACTCAAACTCACTGTTCTCGCCCTACGAAAGTTGGTGAAGGAATAGGAAGTCACGAGATCTAAATAGAAAACTAAGAATTGTGCATCTATGAATTGATAAATAATCGCATGATTGTAAACTGTGGATGACAAGTTAGCATCAACAAAACTACCAAAGGGGAAATCCATAATGCAGAGATTTTATAGAAGATTTTGTACAATTTAGTGAGGACATCGAGTGACTTTGAATGGGTGGTCCAAAGGCACTGGATAGCTTTGCGAACCCTAAAACACTCCATAAATTATAATAGTGAAATGAAAGCAGACCCACAAATAAGAGAACAACATTAAAAATAATAATCCATCTCTAGCACTCCCAATCAGTTTCAATAAAATGAAAAACTCCCTGGCATCAGTTGGTTTGAGGATGTTGTGCAATGTAGTTTTGTTCAAGCTACAGAGAAAGAAAATACATTCGACAAGAAACACACTGATATGCATTCAGGTGTTGAAGACATACCTCACATCTTCACCACATTTCCTCATAGCCCTCAAATCAATCTTGTCCCTCTGCAACATCTTCACAACATTCCCATGAACAATCAGCTTGTGCAGAATAGCAGCAAAAAGAAGAGTTCAGAAAAAATCCATGAACAGTAAAAAAAAAAAGCAAGAAAGCAGGTGGCCCAGCGTCAGGCCACCAACTTTCTTGCTTTTTTTATTTTTTAATTGAGAATAAAAAAATCTCAATTAAAAAAAGAAAGAAAGCAAGTGGATCAGAATGTTGCTGCAAATGATAGAATAAAGAAAGCATCACTGTGTAATGGCTAGTTAGTTTCTTAAGGCGTCCTTGTATGCTATTTTTTAAGCCATCTAGTTTTTATATTTAATGGAAAAAATTGTATACCCACGTCTATTTCCCTTATGAATTGGCCTCTTTTTATTAGTGTTTTTTAAATATAATAACAAATTTGTAAGTATAAATTGTTTTAGGAATTTTTTTTGCAATATCATTTTAAAAATCTTACTATTATTCATTTTTAGAAATTGGTTTCAATTTTCAGATTTTTTATTTATCATTGTGTAGATCAAATTTATGGCTGTAAAATTGATTCAAAGTAGTTCTTAATTATAGATTTAAATCATAATTTTTTAAACTTTTAAAATTTGCATTTACATCTTGCCAACCATTGATGTTCAATCTAGTGTAGTTTTTGTGTTGATTCAAGCGTGGCACATTCTTGTATTTATCATTCATTTATTCATTTGAAATCATTGGGAACATCTTAGCAATCTAGTGATAAAGGAATAATCAAATAACATCAAGAGCACCATGCAACATTATTAAAAGATTCATCATCTTAGGTTAATTGAATGCTTGATTATTGTTCTCGACCATTATTCTTTTTATAATTACTTCATCTAGGATTTTGACTTAGGAGGACATAACCCTCATGATTAAGTACATTTCCCAAATGTGTGTAAACACCACCTATTCCTTATTAATATTTACATATCAAAAGATCAAGGTGAAGTGTTTTCAATCAACCACATTTATGTCAATTCATTCTTGTTGATATAGGTTTAAGTCTATGTGCCAACTCAATTTTGTAGGCATGGATCTAAACTAGAGCAACATATAATCAATTTATAAATATTGAATCAATACCTTAAAATTATAGCATTTAATGGTTAATGAGTTCCTAACATCTTTAAATTGCTTTTTCATTTTCAAAATTTAAATAAGTGGTCTTTTGTTCATTTAAATTTCATATTTATAATTCCATTAATTTAGCTCTTAAATCCTTTATTTCATTATTTTCTCTAGGTAAATTGTAGTAGTATAACACTTATTTTTCATTAGATTTTTTGAGTAGCCCATCCATAGACACACATACACAATATGAATCTCATGCATTATCACATATGCATTGTGTGGCTTGCTCATGCATACAACACACATATGCAATGTGAATAACTCAATATCATTATATGTACACAAGTGACCAACCAAAAAAAAATGGTTAGAACCTTACTACAAGCAACTTCCCCTTTACCTAGTTCTCTAATGCATAATCCCTTAAATACATCCCAACCAAAAATAATATTAGCTCATCCTATACTACACTATGGGTCCCATCATTTATACCAAATTTTCACTACCATCTATGAAGTCAAGTGAGCATCCTTACTACTTGTGGTAATCACAAAAAAAGGAACACTATAACAACAAACAACACATTTGGCCATTAATAATATTTTTTATAGATTGTTGAACTGTCTGAGTCAATGGGTGTTAATAGATATTACCTCAATGCCACTAGTGAAAGTTAGTCCCACTCAGTATGAGGTATCTCTTGCCATCTACCACATATATATGGTACTAGTGAAAGCTATTTAAGCCATGTCATACCATGGGAAAATCTTAGCATCCATCATCTGCACTCCATCAGAGATAGCTAGTTAAAGTCTAAGGTATGACAATTACTCCTAACATATTTCACCTACATGATACTAGTGATATCCAATAAAACCACTTGTGTATCATAACATACACAGTTCCTAGAATATTGGTGAAGAAAATCTAATCCTTAATATATTATGAATAAATATATAGCATCCATCACCTACATAGTATTAGTGATAGCCAACTACCCATGTACCTATATCAGACTTGACTCTAACATGTGGGTCCTTCTTATAACCAAGTATGCATAATCAAGATATCATAGGGATCCACAGGTACTTGGTAGGTTGTATTTATTCTATATATAAACATAAATTTTGATTGATAAACCTATACTCATAGTCTCATAGGTTTCTAACATTGTTAAATATACCATATTCAACAATGCTCACTATTACTTTTCCACTATTTGTAATAGAAATTATAAGGAGATCTATCTTTAACTCAACATATATCCATGCTAATTAATATTTATAATAGCTAGATCATCCACACATATTAAGGGTTGTTCAAACCATTAGATGAGAATGGCTTTATTCAACATAATCTACAAACACAAAGTTTGTAGGCTTCTATATCTCATTCATAGCAATGTCATATCTAAGCTTATCATGCTATTATTTCTTGGAAGAAAAGACTTCACTAAATCCTTAGCCTAACATATACCAAAAATATACTTCTCAATGATCCAAGACACATTGTCATAATGTTCAACACATAGATTCTAATTATTTTAGTTCTAGCAGGTCTCTAAGAGGCATTCTCATACATTCACACTATAAATAGACCATATAAGTGAGTTAGTTTATGAGGAAGACCATTAAAGGGATTAAAACCATCTAGTGCAACAAATCACCATTTACCAATGGCCAATCTAAAATATTCATTGCTCCTAAAGTTTTATTAAGTAATAATTAAACTTAAAATTCCTAAATTATTATTTCATATCTCAACAAAGTTCTTTTAAATGATTCTCAAAAAATAAAAATTCTTACTAGTATTAAAAATCCAAGCATGTTCCTAGTTTAGCAAACATATCCTAAATATTTTTCATCTAAGGGAATGAATATCTCAAATTAAACCTAACCCTATTATAATTCATAACTCAACATGAACCTCTTAGAGTCCCTTACAAAATCATGTCATTAAAACATAGGCTAGGATAATTACTTATAAATAATAAAAAGTTAAATTGTGACAATTTAATAAAACTCATAATGCTTGAAAATCTAAAGTAATCACCAGTGCAAGTCTCCACACATACCCATTTGGATAAATAGATTTTTATACTAGATCTCTTTAAACCCTTTCAAATTTCCCACTTAGTATGAAATATTTCATTTATTTATGATAATTTTATTACATCATCTCATGTTAAGTATACAATTGTATACATATATATAGCTCAACTAACACTAATACCCACTTTATATGAAAGTCTTATTATAAAAAAATTAGGTTTCATTGTCTGACCCAATTTGAACCTTACAACAATAAAATCCATACACAAAAATTATGCATATTAATCAATATAAGATAGGCAAGGTCACATCAAAGCATAGAGAAAAAATAAATAGTTAATTTATTGTCACAATACAAAAAGTATGAAAACATACTTTTATGTCTCCAAGTGGAGTCCTAACATAATATGATCAATGGTATCAAGTATCAAGTATCATAATCATATTATATTATATATCTTTCTTGACAAGTTACCATATCATGCATCAAGAAGAACACATAAGAATCATCTAAGGTTCAAGTGACATACAATAATAATTATAATATTTCTTTAGACATGATTGATACTTAATTCATATCAAGATAGTGGGAAACACTATATCCATTAGATCACCATATGAAGATATATGCACAATAATTTTACTAATAATAATATGTTTAACTTTTCAATTTTTTATTTCCCTACGGTGATACCAAATTATTATATTGGTATAATTCATCTCTATTATATTTCCACTTGGTAATTATAATAAATGTGACCTTAATGGTTAGTACTTGTAATGACTCCATATAACAATGATATATTTATAAATCAAAACATATAATCATATTATTACAATTGAACCCAAATCTTCATGTGCATAGTCAAAGTAGAATACTATATAGGGATAAAGTTATTGAAGTATAGTATAAAAGGAATCCCTTGAGTCAATTATGTACCCTAAATACGTATAATTGGTCAATTTCACCAAAATCAGCCTTGACGATGGTTTAGTGAATACGACATAATGATTGCATATTTAATACAATAAATTTGAATGACATAACATTATTTTACATGTTTAAATCATATTTGGAAATAAATCACCTACACAAGTAACTATATTACAACTATACAATAGAATACAAGCACAACTCACCAAATACCTAGAGTTCAAAAATATTATCCCTTAATCTCAACTTCTAAAATCTCTATGCATATATCAAGGATGATAGTAAGGCTATCAAGTTATAGTTCAATGTCATGATCTTGATATAATATATGAATTTAAATGTTCTACTAGTTAGTCAACCAATATTCATAAATATACACATTCATTTTCTTTCATTTTAAACATTGACACTGTAGTAATAGAGCACCTAGAATAAACATAAGCAATAATTATAATTTACAACCATAGTATACTATGTACATAGTAGTAAATACATTCCTCTAATTTTTATTTTTATCCTCAAGATCAAAAATAATATACTAACATCTCCCCATTTTAAATAAAAAATGTAACATTATTCAAATACAATCATGACAAAGATCTACTCATAATCCTAGTGAAATTCATACAACCAAATTCAATGAGTGTTAACTCAGTAATACCATCCATAATATCCCTGACCTAAAATATTAGTCACACAAAATATAGAGATTCCATGAACATGTAAGCATTGAAAGGAGATCTAGCCTAAAAGAATAAACTAGATCAATTCTCTTTCACCATAAAAATTAGGGAGCCAAAATTAACTGGAAGTAGTACTATTTGGCTATTGTCATCAAAGGAGAACCAAATATGTTGGTTAGGGTTTTGGTCTTTTTTTTTTGTGTGTGTGTTGTTACTAATACAATGATTTATATTAAAATAGGTGAATTAGGATCAAATGAACCAAGAGTAAAATAATTTCTAGAATTTACAAAATGAAATGAAAGAAATAGAAAGTGGATCTAGAGAAGAGATACAAAAATGAACCTAACATTGAAATTTGGAGAAGAATTAGAAAGATAGGGGCATTGGGTGGCCTATTCTAGAAGTGTTGAAATCTATAATTTTAGGACCCACATAGTGCACTAGTGTTTGAAGCTCTCTAACAACAAAAATCAAAATTCAAAGCCTAATAGAGCTCGAGTAATCAAAGTGACCTAATTTTTTGATGACGAGTCCTTAAAACATGCATTGGGGTTTAGGATACTTAAGATGTTAAATCCACTTCAATTTGTATCAAACCTATAAACCTAAAAAATAGTTAGAGGGAGAAAGGTTGTTCTGTATAGGGGATTGCCTTGGTCAAACCCCGTGTTAATGTTCCCACCTCCACAACAACTATGATGATAGATGATAAAGAGTGTGTTCTCTCAAGGGACTAGAGGTAAGACGAATGAAAATGGATAATGAAAGCATAAAAGGGGTGTATTATTACGACTCATATTTGAAGCTCTTATTGGATTGATGTGGTTGTATCAATCTCATATAGGGAGGATGAAGGAGTATCCTTAATATTGTTACGCCCTTTTACCTTCATAGGTAAATAGGATGATGAATGTAGATCATGATTTTGATATATTTGTTAAATTAATGAAATATTGAAATAGGTATTAAAGTGTTATTGCTTTGAAAGAGTAATTGTGTTTATATTGATGAAGTACAATGGAAGAATGTGTATTGCAATGTGAATAATTTAATGCTTTGATGATGCATATATATATGTAAACAACTAAATACCTTTGCAAATGTGACATGTTGGATGCAGGTAC
The DNA here is from genome assembly GCA_007115665.2 of Sequoiadendron giganteum. NCBI lineage: Eukaryota > Viridiplantae > Streptophyta > Pinopsida > Cupressales > Cupressaceae > Sequoiadendron > Sequoiadendron giganteum. The sequence continues at coordinate 395,898,203 of CM021105.1, forward strand.
AGGTTCACGCCTTTGAAAGGGAGGGGAAGTATTACTCAGGAGAAGAATTTTGGTATGGAAACCCTCAATAAGCCTATATTGAGCTATCATAGACACACTCACATTCCAAAATGGTCTACTTAAGTCAAATTAGTCCATGAATCAAATAAGTATCGTTGGTCATAGTTTTGGGAGGATTTATGGTTTTGGTTTTGATCTTGATTTCCTTTGAGATGATAGGGAGATAGGGTTATGGTTTATGATTTTCTTGTGATAGTTTTGTCTATTACAGTTATGATGTTTAAACATCTTTTTGATAAAGTTGTGAATAATATTGAGGACTTACATATATATGAGTAAGTACATGCATATATGTGTCTAATATTATTGCATATTAGATAATATTTTACTCGTATATATGTTGTTTAAATATGATTATAGTAATAGCATATATATGTATATATAGTTACATTTCTGTAAATAAATATATATACATCAATATATTTATATATATAGATATTTGGATAAATATTTATACATATATCTATTTAATTAGGTGTAATATTAATGTATTTATCATATGAATTTAAATATATTTATATATGTATATATATCAATATATATACATATATATTGAGGACCATAGATATATATATATCTATATATATATTGATGAATAAATGTATTTAATATTCATGTTTAGATAATTATAAATATATATTAATATACATATATATATTATAAACGGTATAATATATATAATTATTATTATTAATGTTTGATGGATATACATTAGAAGTGCACATAAATAACACTGAAGTAAGTTTTGAATGAAATGCATTGGCTATCATAAAAGGCTGCGTTCAAACTAAGAGAAACATTGATATGAGCAAATAAGGATAGTGATATGGTATAGCACATAGGAATGAATACAAATAAAGCTACAAGATGCACTCAACATTATAAGAGGTAGTCAAAACTTAAAGTGTTGCATGGGAAATGAAAGAGTATGAGGAGAGTTAGAAGACTAAGTCCCACATAATATGCCATCATAGAATGATTTTAAAGACTACGTGCAAATATAGAGAAAGAATAAGTCAAAAGGACTTTGGAAAAATCAAGGAAAATATAATTAAAACATTGAGGAAATATAGCTTTGAGTAAACCCTCAATGACTTAGTCTTTAATAATTTCAGGCAATAAAATATGTGTGGAGTTTATGTGGCACCAAGTATGAATATCTACATTGCATTAGAAGTCTATTTTGTGATTTTTGTATAGGGATATAAACTTGAGAAAATGGGAGAATAAGTCAAGTGAATGCTAGCAGGATTAGAGTCGACCTATTTAACCTTTTACCTTGCATATATGAAATGCATTCTTGATGTCTTTAATAGAAGCGATCTACTATGATAGTTTGTTGAATATTATGTTTAAAATCTGCCACCTTTTGTTTTCCAAGCCGAGTAAAACCATGCAAACTGAGAAGTGTTGATCCATCAACCATGTTTCTAGCCTTTGGAAGATGATTTTTGTGTCAATCCATCAAAGGGATGCATATCTGCATAATTTGCATGCTATTATTATATTTCAGAGAGCTGCTCTATTTTTCTTGAATTTCATGAGAGAGTTTGAGAGTGAATTGCAAGAGTTTTATTGTGAAAAATTGTGAGGAAGTTTGGCGAAGTGTAGAGGTGATTTTTTTCCAAGTAGCAAGTTATTTTATTGAGGCTAGGATTGGAATCCAACTAGATCAATTGGAGCTTATACTTATAGGCATGATGTATCTTACTCCCTTATGTTTTGTTTGATTTTGGAATTGTTATTGTGATGCTTGTATGTTCTTGGTTATTACTTTCTTTGATGGAACCTATTTATTAGGTTAATGTTTTATATTCCCATTATGGGATTTTATATGGGCCATTTCTATTTAACTTTACATAGTGATTCCATAATATATGTGTGTAGAAAGAAATTTGGAACTTATATTACATCAATATCTTTGGAAAGGTTAGCTTGAATTTGTTAGCTTAAATGCTAGGAAACCTTGGAAATAATAAGGCTAGCAACACAACGATAGTGGTGGTTTGAAAGATGTTACATCATTGATAGAATGTGACTTCATGTGAACCATGTTGTTGTTAATCTATTCTAGAAAGATCATTTAATCGTTGCTTTACTTGAATGTTGATTGAAACCCTAGGTTGAGAATAACCTACTTTGATTAGATTGTTTATTTGATCCTTGTTTTAAAACACATAAGATGAGAAAAGCCTACATGATCAGACTAATCATTGATTGAGTTATTATTATCTAGGGAATAGGGTAAACTAAGGATAAGGATAACCCATGTGATTAAGTTGATCACTTGAATTTATGAATTACTATTTTATTTGAGCCATAGGTGGAATAACCCTACTAAGTTGATTTTTTTATACTCTTGACATGAAGTCACTTTATTGACGTGAAACTATTTTTGAATAGCCTTTTATTGATATGATTATTATTTATATTGAGGCCATTTATTGTTGAGATCGTACCTTCGAACTAAGGTCATTTATTGACAAGGATATACTTTTGAATCATCCATTGATTTGATATAATGTTGATTGGAGTCATTAAATGATGAGTACTTATTCTATGATAAAATGAAGCTTATGTATCTATACTTTAGACTATGTAGTTATTTGTTACGAAGATATTCGTAAGTTAGAGCCATGAGTGGTTCATAGGTTAATCCTAGGGTTAGGATGACCCAATGAAGGGAATAATTTATATATAGTATTAACTACTTCAATAGAGTGGAGTCTATAAAGCTCAAGCTAGATTTTATTTGGTAGATTATGGAAACACATATTTAACCTAGTAGAGGAGTCATAGATTACATAGAGTATATAGGTTATTCTTGGGGTTGTAGATTATCCAATGGAGGGAATTTCATATGCATAAAATATAATTGGTCTTAACAAATCAAGTTAGAATGGTGGATGAGCATGTGACGTCCATTCCAAAATAGGGGTGATGAATACTTTGGGCAAAGTGGTGTAATTCACCACTATTTACACTATTAGTTCATTGTGTTACCTTACTCATTCATGCTAGTCTGATATTGTTGATAGAACATAGATGTGTCATGAGATAAAGTTCTAGTTATGCAAGAAACAACACCAACTCAGATTAGGCTAATATTTTATGGTTTCCAGACCAAAATTATTCATCTAAGGGTAGGGCCATCTTACAATATGTGGTAGATGTGTGAGGGACTGTAGTTAGTCCGTGGATGGAAAAAAATTTCTTGAGTAATGCTTCTCCTCCCAGTCGGCAAGCTAAGATTTGAAAAGGGATTTATTGGATCAATTATATTTCTAGTGCCAATGGAGCTCAAATGAGCTATGCATGCAACTTATTTCTATTTCCTTGAAAGATGGAAAATGTATTTTGTATTTGGATTATGAAATCATTTCTTTGGAAATATTTTACAATTCATTGAAATGAAATGAGAAAGAGATATTTTTTTGCTATCATGTGTTCATTTTATCTTGTTTTAAAAAGAATTTTTTTATCGCTATGTGTTTATCCATTAGATTAAATTCACTTTTGGTTAAAACATTGAAAATTCTTTGAGTAGAACAATGGGCATGTTACAAATATCCTACAACTATTAGTCCATACGATGATGATAATAAATAAGAAGTATATTACAATACATGAACATGATTTTTTATTTAGGTTGTTGCATACTATAATTTACTATAATTATGTTTCTTATCTTATTCTCTTCTTGCTTTTGATGTTGCATTAATTACTTTAGAGTTTCTAGAGAGAGATTAAGATTGATTAGAACTGATTAGGGGTTAAAAAGGAGGGACAAAATTATATATATGAATATAAATATATTTCAAATTATCCAATTTGATAGGAAAACAAATGAATTTGAATTATTAAATATGTTGAGGCTAACAATAAAATTTGAATATTTGGGCATGAATAGATAGAATAGGGGTGTTAAGCACCCAAGTCGAGAAAAAAATTTCTCTTTGAAAGAATGAAATTAAGGATGTACTTAAGTTTCTCAAAATGTTAGAAAAATAGGTACATCAGAAACACAATTAGATACATGCACTAAAGAGGGTACCAAACCTAGTGCAAAATTTAAGGGGTGACCATTTATGATAGTAGATTTAGCCCCCACCTTAGTGAGGGGATGAAATTACATTCATACTCAAGCTAAAGTATGGAGAAGATAGATATATTTATCAAAATTCTAAAGAGGTAGGATTAGTCCAAGCTAGGAGATGTGATAGCCCTGAGATATAGGATCCTATAAAACTACAATGTCAACATAAAAGGTCACACATAAGATGAGGAAAAATTCAAATATATATGACGTATACATTGAGAAAACAATAGAGTTCACATAAAGCATACAAAAATAATACATGCATCATACCCAAAGCATACATGAAGTATACATAAAATCATAAAACATATATACAGCATAAATAAAGAGAAAAAATAATACAATCATGTCAGTACATAAGTCTCAAACAATTTTTTTGATTCAACAAGGTAAGGAGACCTCAGTATGAAAGGTTGTCTCAAAACCAAGCATCATCTTGCAAATAAAACAAACATAGAGGAATTCTAAAGAGAAAAGAAGCATGTAGCAAGTCTATTGATTTCTTCAAATAAATAATGCATACAAATAGTTAGGGAGAAATAAATATAAACAAAGAAGGTTACATGAATCTGGAACTAGCTTACTTTGTCACAAGGGGTCATGCACATTACAAGCCCCCCATGGGTCATAGGCTAGAAATTTTTTCTATGATAGGTGACCATGGATGAAGAAGGGTACATGACTTACGCACAAACTTTCTCTATTGCTAGGGGTCATATTCATAACAAATCCCCCATGGATCATAGGCTAGTAAATTATGTTATGCTAAGTGACCATGGATGTGACAAATAAGACCCTATAAAGCACATAGGATATCAAGTTGTGTTATGCTAGGTAGCTTATAGAGTACATAGATTAAAAATCTAGCAAGTTGTGTTATGCTAGGTAATCATATATTCTTAACACCTCAGGGAGCATATAAATGAACATCATAGGGGCCTAATAAAAAAACATCCTTTAGGGAGTGCACAAATGAAAAATGTTGCAAGGGAAAAATTGATAATCAAACATCAAAGAATGCACAAATTAACAATGTATTAGGGGAGGAACTAATATTCATGCCTTAGGGAGCACACAAATGAACATCTCTGTGGATGAATTAGTAATCATGCCTCAAGGAGTACACAAATGAGAAATTTCTTAGGGGATGAATTAATAATCATGCCTTAGAGAGAACACAAATGAACAATCTCTTAAGGGGTGAATTAATAATCATGCCTTAGGGAGTGTATAAATAAAAAACATCATAAGGGATGATTTGATAACCACGCCTTGAGAGCATAGTAAAAAACACCACCACAGATGGGGCATATCAATAATCCAAAACTCAAGAAGCGTGAATGGATAAGGATGCATGTTGGGATGCAGAAATGCATAGGTGATATGCCCCCCTTAAAATAATAGCATATTTACTATGATGTTTTAAGGAAAATAAGGGGTGAAGGAAAAAGAGAGGGGATCCTCAAGTAGGATTCAGACTTCCAAAACCAATTATCCTTGCCCTCCAGTATATAGGTGAGGACAACCATGCTAGAGACCATTATGTTTCTATAATAAAGAAAGTATGGTTTCATATATGATTGTACCACCATGAATGGCAATGAGAAAACACATGGAGCTACGAATGCCACATAGTGAGAAGAAATACATAAGAAAAAAAAATTATCATTTAAAGAAGGAACTAGATAAGGGTAACACCCAATGTCACATGATGAGCTAATAGTTGTACATAAATAAATGGAAGAGTGATAGCACTAGAGTCAAGATTTTTTTATATTTTATTGTCCAAGGCATGGTATTTACTATTGGAATGACCAAGCAATTAATGATATGCACAAGAAGAATGATTTTTTTTATCGTGTTTATGAAATCTCTTATGTGTTGAAGGAAGAAGAGTAATCAAGTGAGATTTGAGAAGCCTCAGGGTATGTGTAGGATCATCATGGAAAAAACAGGCCCTTAAGTGGCAATAAAAAGACAGAAAATCAGAGTTAGACAACTTGACGTAAAAATTTGAATAAGTTATCTATATTATTTCAAAAAAATGTAAAAATAGAATCTGTAGAAAATTGAATATAGTTTCTAAACTACTATACCTTTATTTAAAAAAATAAAATCTATTTGGTGAAAATTTGAAATTTCAATGCAGTAGTATTTAAATTTAAGGGTAAAAATAAGAAGTAGGTGTCTGTCTGACCACCCTAACCACAATAAAATGATAATATTTGTTTATAATATTTTAGATATATGTAAAGGACTCATGTCCTGATGTGATGCATATTTTTTTATAATTTTTTTCCAAGTAAATAATTAATTATGAATTTGTTATTACAACTTTTAAAAAATAGAAAAGCTCGTATGTCTAACCACCTTAACTTGGTCAAAAATTCATGAAATTCATTTTTTTTTTTTAATCCTATAGTATGCAAAGCATAGAATGTGACACATGTTTCGGATTCAAAAAATGTGATACCATTTGAAAGTTATAGATGTTTTTCAATCAGCTTATCAATCAGGACTTTATTCGTAATTCTAATAGAAAATGAATAATAATTATTTATTAAATTCAAAGTAAAGCATAATTTATATTGGTGGAAGCTGAGAATATCCTCTAAAAACCCTTTTCATTTCATCAATTTTGGGTTAAAAAAAAGTTGTCAGCCACATGGGCCATCAAATGGCTTACATATTGCCACTTTTTGGTCCATCATGATCTTGCACATAACCCTCAATTAAATATATTTTTTCTTATATAGAGGATGAGGAGCAGGAAGCAATCCTTTCTCTTATGATGAAAGGTTTGATTGCTTACAACAGGAAGATTTAGGTACATAAAACAATGGAGGAATGAATATAGAAAAAGGAGAAGGAAAGTAACCTAAACCCTCTTTAGAAAAGTATAGTGTAGGTTTCATACCTAAGCTTTAACTCCTTGTTAAATCATTATCATTGTATCCAAGTTTAGTAATAATATTGAAACCAAGCCCATAATGTGTCTCCAAAATGAAAAAATGAGAGGACACATTTATAATCTTGTCTAAATGAGAAGTATGATCATATTTTGAAGATGTGATAGAATTGGCATGAGAAGAAGAATCAATAATTTTGTAAGAATGCAAATCCTTGTTGAGTGTTGAGATGTTAGGATGGAGAGGGTCAATATTATATTCAATTGGTCCATGAGGGTTAAAAGCTAAAGATCTCCCTTCATCATTGAGATATGTGTTAGAAGAAAGCACATTATTATGGAATCATGGTGTTATAGGTTTTCTAGGTTCTTTATTGGAATCATAAGTATAACTTGTATTGATTGGATTTTGATTAACATCTATCCTTGGGGAATTCGATGTGAATTTGTACTCTTCATAAATGCATACCATGTTGTGAAGAGAAAGATAAATTGAATGACAAGCAAGTAAAGTGATGTTAAGAAAGGTATTGTTGTATCCTCTTGTACCAAAATGTCCTCCTGAGTAGGACATATCTTGGGAAAGGGACAACTGTTAGCTTAATAATCACTTGAAGAAGGGATACCAAAGGTTAAAAAAGAAACATCTATCAATGATGTAAGAAAAGAAGAGAATATTTTTTAGAAGAATGTAATGAAAAGACAAATATATTGATGTAATGTTAAAAGAATAGAAGGTGTTTTAGGTTTTAATTTTTTGTAATAATGTAAGAGAACAATAATTACAATGTTTTTCTAAAATACAATGCTTGTAATAGTGAATAAGATATTCAAACAATATAATACTTTAATCATGTAAATCAAATTTGATAATATATGCGATTAAAATGGAATATATATGCAAATGTAAGTGAAATGAAGGGAAATTGGTTAGGGGCATCAAAATAGGGGTATGATAAACTTATCTTCCTTATTTCATTAGGAAATGAGATCCACAGAATGAATTTACTTACAACCTTAAGGTGAGTCAAACCAAGGTGTGAATCTATAGATTTCCATATGACTGAAGGACGAAGGTCAAGGTCAAACAAAACTTTGGGGAGAAAAAATAAAAATAGTAAACCAAGAAAAAAATGTAATTTAACACTTGAAACAACAAGATTAAGCTCAATACTGACATAACCTACAATCAAATTTTAGATTAGAGAAGGGTAGATCTGATTCTACCTTTCACCAAAAGTGAGTTTTCAAATTTTGACTGGGACTCATTCGCCCAAGGGCGAATGGGTCAACTATCAACATTTTTTGGAACTTTCAAGAGCCTTTGATACAATTTTGAATCTTCAAATTTTCCCAAGGGGCAGTGCCAGAATGTCGAAAATAAATTTTATAAATGAGTTTTCGTGAGATAACAACTTTTATGACAGCTTTTGCAACTTTTTCAACTACTTCAAATTTGCTCTTCAAGAGATCTTAAGGCTTTCTTCCACCTAGATCTATAAATAGAACATGCAAGAGATTTTTTTTTCTTTTTGGTGAATGGGGTTTTCCTTGGTCAAACCCCATTTTGGAAATTAAACCTTGAAATAAATAAAAACATGAAAGAGGGAATGAAGAATGAATAATGTTATGTTACCACTCAACAAACCCTTGAATAAACCTTGGAATGAAAGTCTACAACTTGCATGAAATGGATTCAATGGATGTGGATCTTAACACTTGGATCTTTCTTGAAATAGTGCTTTGAGTGCTTGAATGGATCATGAAACCTGCATCACAATGTTAGCTCCAAAAAAATGCATGATGTTAGAAAAATTTGACATGACAATTGGATTTTGAATACTACAATAGAAATCTAATAAATCTTCTCTTGAATGCCTTTGATAAAAAATTTAGCTCTTGTAATTGAACACTTGAAAATCAAGGCAAAACATAGTGAAATAACCTTATATTTATAGATATGTATCCTCAATTTCTCGAAATTCAAATATCACAAGCCGATATTGAATCGTAGATTTGAATATGTTAAAATATTGTCAAAACATAATTTAAATTTAGGTCCTAAGGTCTAGGGAGGACCCATTCGCCTATGGGAAAATGGGTCGCAGGTCCATAAACCTAGGACACACAATGCTCAATGAGAAGTGTTATGTTTAGGCATTAATGAATGTTGAGTTTCCTCTTCAAAAATGTAATTAAATAGGCTTGGTAAATGAGTTAAGGGGAAAATTAAGGTAAAATTAAGCTCAACTAATTAGGGGATCCCTAAATAAGTGTGTTTCAAGTGTAAAGGGATACACCTTACAACATTAAATTAAGGTACAATTAAGTCCAATTTAACTAGGAGGGCCCAAACAAGTGAGAAAATGTAAAGGGATACATTTTCCATCACTACATTTAGCCCCCACTTTAGTGAGAGGATGACCTTGCCTCAAACTTGCACTAAATTAGACATTCAAAACATATTTTTGCAACAAAAAAAAGATACTCAATCATACAACATCAAAGACTTAAAGAATAGGTAAGAAAAAAAGGGTGGATCAAGCCTCAACTATCCAACACAATGTGGAACATGCATTAGCTATTTGTCCAAAAACTTTCACAAGCAGAAATTTGGTTGTCCATTATGCAAACAACACACTCACATGGGCTAATGGAACTCTGGTTGTCCACTAGGTGAGCCCCCAAGGGTGGAAAATGAGAGAATTTTATTAGGGTCCCATACCAAGGCTATCCCTTTGATAACTTCAATAAGACACCACAAAACAAGAAAAAACATAAAAAGAGTGGTAGATGAGAGAATCTTATTAGGCTCCCATACCATACCAAAGCTATATCTCTTGACGCCTTGTGTCATCCCCAAAAGGAAAACACAAGAAAAAAGATAAAGATAAAGGTTTATGACATATAGAAGAATGTAGATACAAATAGAGGAACACACATGGAGAGATGCATCAAAATGAATAATATGGGGGATCACATTATGGATATGCAATCACACATAGAACATGAAAAAGAAGACAATGACAAGAATAGTAAGGCATGTGTGATTCAACCTATAGAAATTCATCTGCATACCAATAATTTTCAATATATGCAGAAGGTGGAAAACTAGCCAAAGGGACAACGTCAAGTGCCAAACTAGGACTAGGACCAAATTCAACACTCTCTTTAGGAGGATCATCATTTAAGCTCATGAAAGAGGAAAACAATGAATTTAACTCTTTATGCACTTGTTCATCAATCTTAGCAGTTTCATTATCACCATCCAACTTAATCACAATAGGAGGTCTAATAATAATATCCATAGAATATTATTTTTTATGTTGTAGCGAAGGTGGAGATGCATCATGCATTGCTTGAGACAAGTTTAGATTTAGATTTTCTATGTTTTTCTTCTCTTCTTTTTCTTGCAACAAACGAGCAATAGCACAATTTCTACACCTATTCTCTCTAGCATTTTGGTTTCTTTTCATTTGATTTTCAAGTTGTGATTGTGCAAGAGCGGGATCAACCATAGGTTTCTTTTCTTCCCTTAAGGGAGGAATGGAAGGAACCATAGGAGATTGTTCAACCACTTCCTCTTTAGCTTTGTAAAAAAAATTGACTTTAGGAGGCACAATGGGACTTATTTGATTATCTTGTGGTCACTTATATGAAATAGGTGGAGGATTTTTCATAGGTTGGTCTTGGTTACTTGGAAGGAATTTTTGTTCAATCATGGTCTCATCAAGGATATGAGGCTCAATCATGGGTTGAGGCGTATGAGAAAGGGATAACTCAGATATGCGCTTTGCCTTAAACTTTTGGTAGGATTTGAAAAAGAAGCCTTCATAGGGTCTAATAGGCTCTATAGGCTCAAGCCAAAAGAAACCCAATGAGAAGTTCCCATGGGAAGACATAGGATTAAAGCCACTATGATGCACAATAAAGATCTCATTTCCAAATTGAAACTTTAAACATTTATGCACAATCCATGTTACAACATTCATGGAGCAAATGCATGTATAGCCTAACTTCACAAAAAAAATGGTTTGAAGTTGGGATGATGGTAAATGATATATTTAATTGTTTCAGTTTGTTGGGTGAAAATTATGTAATCTTCTTTTCAATAGATTACACAACCTTGATTTCAACCACAGTTGTGTGGGATGTAATCTCTCCCCTCAGAAAGGGGAGGCGCCCTTCTTACTACTTACAAAAGCTAAGTAAAACTAACTAAATATTCACAAAAATTACACTACAATTACAAGATGGGGGTGTGTGTTATATTCATACTTCTCTCTTTTTTCAGAGAAGATGCTTTACAATGCTTCACAGTTGATAGTTCTGATTCAAAATAGATTTAAACTAAAAACAAAGTGGTAATGCTAATATCTCTATCTTGTCAAAGCAAAGTGTAGAGATACCAGGTGTGATAATAATAAACAATAAAATGAGAAAGAAAAGCTCATGAAGGCACAAATTCATTTCGTAGATTTTCACTGATAGATCCTTGAGATGCATAACATGTATCATATTAGAAGCACAAAGTCTTCTTAGATACAACAATTCCACAAACAACATGAACAATTACAAGCACAAAGTCTTGTAGATCATTCAACAATAGTATTCAAACATAAACAAAAATCTGAAAAAAGAGTTTAACACAAAGTCTACATAGATTTATCCAAAGCCCTTAGATATCACACACTAATCACCATTAATTTGATCAAACCATAAAAGAATTGATTCCAACACAAAGTATGGCATGTAACTTCCTTCTTTATTGATCAGATTTAGATCCACAAAGTTTGAACACAAAGTTTCATACATTTGTTTCAATAGAGAAACACTTCGTTGCTAGAGATAAAAGATCCCTATTACAATATAAATGCCTCCTATTTATAAAAGAGAGGGAAGAGTAAATCTAGGAAATTATTTGAGCAAAAATAGGAAAGTAGGTGAGATAATTTAGGGAAACCTAACTTTGACTTAGTCAAAAATGTTGTCCATCTTTTGTGGAAAACATCTTAGATTTTACATGCAATTACATTTTCTCAAAATACATTTAAGATGTCATAAATTATTTACAAAATGCGTGAAAACATAAAAATATTCAAAATTGGAGAAAAGAAGCCTTCATGGTTCCTTGCTTTGGGCGCATAAGTCTTCGTATTTCTTCTTGGTCTCCAGTACAAATGCCTCATCCGGACCAATGGTATAATATGGTGTGGACTCTGCTAATCAATCTTCTAGAAGATGAGTGAATCTTTTTGCATCTATCAAGATGCATCTTTAGATTATCGAGAGAAAGCCGCAAGTCACAAATTACGTGCATGGAGGTCTTCAAAAATTTGGCATCCTCTACTTGCTCCATGATGGCCTCCTTGTAGATCGTAGAAAGTTCACTGGCCAAGAGGGAGATATGGTCTTCATCAAGGAGCCTACTCCATCTTGTCAACCTTTCCTACTAACGCATCCAGGAATACTTGAGCATTTGCCTTGGCACTTTCGTTTATTACTTTGTCAAGTCGGATTCTTGTTAATGTGTATTCCTGAATTGCAACATCACCTTCTTCTCATGGGGTAGACCAATCTCTACAAAATTTTTACTGATTTTTCAATATAAAGCCTTGAATGTACTTTGGCCTTTTTCTTCCCCTTAGATTTTGGAGGGGCTATCTCTTCAAGATCAAGCTCTTCAGGAGAGATCATTTGTTTCTTTCACTTCAATACATGAGATACCAACCAAGGGGGAAGAGAGGAAGTATATGCTTCTTTAATGAAAACCAACTTTTCTAACAACTTTGTAAGCCTCATTTGATACTCTTTTATTTTCTAGAGTTGGATCAAAAGTAAATAGTAGGGGTGCAAAGAAGGAATTTGTAACTCTTCTAAAATGATGGAAGATTTATCTTAGATTCAATTGATAATAATAATCATACACATGTACAGAGTGTATTTTTTCCTTTGTAAACAAACCTGGGAATTGCCTCATAACTATAGCTGTGTACACCAAATAGGTTCAGTCATGTAGAATTTCAAAGTGGTTGGTACATTGATCAACTGCTCATAAATGTCATCACTAATTTGAGTCCCCTAGTCTATATGAGCTTTCTTTCTCTTGATTATACAAATGTATTCATACATCCAATCTTGAAAATGGCATGATTGAGGCAAGACGTTCACCCTACTCAAAAGAGTAATCATATCCTTGACATCCTCTTTGAATTCACTTCGAGGAAGCCCTTTAGGCCATATGGAAATTGAGTGCCTAGGATTTTTCAACCATTGAGAGTTAATCAATGTTTTAGCTTTATTAGAATATTTATCAAAAATATCTTGTGCTTGTTGAAATGAGATCAGTGTGTATTGTTCCATATGTGGGAATTCAAAAACAATGTCGAAGAATTCGGTTTCCAATCTCATCATGACTTGACCTAGGGAATCTTTCACACTTATGTCATCTCAAATTTAGTGAGATGCAACTTGGAGCACAAACTCTGTGTGGTGAGTGGTAGTCATAAATTTTGACATCAGATGCAAGTTTCTATGAACAATGGATCTCAAGTTATCTTCTAATGGTGTTTTCTGAATTCTCTTTACAAAATCTTGTAGGTCATGATGACCAATCTTGGTTTCTTTAATTTCATCCACCTTTGAGATCACCACAGTTGGCGGAAAGACACCCTGATACTTGTATTTCATATTTCCTTCTTTCTTGGAAGACAACGGGGGTTCTTCGGTTGTCATTTAGAGATGTCAAGACTAGATAATTATCACCTTTGAGGATCACCTGGTGATAACTTGATATGAACTGCAAGGATAGTGGATCAATAGGTGTTTGGAGAAAAATGTAATGTTGGAAAGTGTGAAGTGAGCAAGGAAATTTGGTGCAACTACATTTTAGCTATGAGGCACTAAAAATGGAGCGCAAGCGGAAAAACAAAGTTTAGAGCAAGAAATGGGGTGTTTCTAGGTGTTAGCTAGGAAGAAAATGCAGTTTTTGGTGGAGTGTTGAAAATCAGCGCTCCTGCACCTTGTATTTCATCTTATATGTCAAAGCCTTAAAAATCAGCACTGTGAAACCATAAGGAAATGAGAGTTGGTGTTAGAGCACTGAAAATCAGAGCTTTGACACTAGAGTGTTAAAACCAAGTTTGGTGTTAGGGAGTTGATTTTTCAGCACTCTGACACCAAAGTGGGAAGATATAAGTTTGGAGTCGGGGTGTTGAAAATCAGAACCTTGACACAAAAGGTGTTAAGAGGTGATAAATTCGTGTGGGAGCAGTTATTTTCACTGCTCCTACACTGGGAGTTAATCAAAAAACATGGTGCTATGGCAGATATTTTCTACGCCAAAACACATTTTGTGAATGCAAATTTTAACTAGAAAGCTAGGGAAAATGATGATTTCAACACAAAACTCAAAAATGAAAAGTAAAAAACCTAAGTGCCAAGAATGTAAGAAAAGGAAGAAACACAATTAGGGTAACGAAAAGAAGAATGCAAGGACGCAGAGAAATTGAATTAATATGATGAAATTATGGCCTAGGGCAAAGGGAAAAAACAAGAAAATTCACAAATAAAAAGAACCCATATAATTCAAAGTTGGAAAGAAAGAGGAAACATAACATTGCACCTAGAGAATAAGGCAAAAACCCTAGCTCAAGATGCTAAGAATGATTTATGCAACATTCAAATTGAGTTTCCAATCTCCAAAAGATGTAGCACGAGGAGGACGAAGGGAAATCGATGTCAAGAAGAAATGAGAAGAAACAATGTTAACATGACCTAAAATTTTTATAAATGATAATAAGAACTTAAGCTTGAGCACATTAATTGCACTATAAAACACTTAGTAAAAATGTGAAAAGGGGAAAAATCGGTGAAAATCATTGCTTGTGCACCAAGACTTTAAAACAAAGAGACAAATGTAGAAGCGATGAATTTCACCGCTTTTGCACCTAAGAAGAGACCCTTGGTGTAGGAGCGCTGAAAATCAGCGCTCTTGCACCTAAAGTTAAAAAATAAATAAAGTGAAGGGTGGTGTAGGGGCACTAAAAATTAGTGGTCCTACACCATCATAAAAATGACTAACTCTCGACAGAAGGGAGTTAACGAAAACACTCGTTTCAGATATTTTTGAAAGAAGATGATTGAGAGACGTTCAAATGAATAATTCTAACAAAAGGACTATGTCTTGAGGGTGATTGAATAATCACCTCATTTTGCATGCTTGAAATACACAAACCTCTGAAATGGACAAGTTTCATAGGGGGGTTATCTATGAATCGGGTGCTACTAGATTCTCTTATACCATGGTCTAAGTTTCAAAGGGATATTTATCAAACCTATCGTAGGGAAAGCAAAACCATTATGCATTTTGATCCATGCTTCAATTTTTCATGTGTATCTTGATAAAGCTCGTGCACAAATATAAATTATTTAGTGATCACATTCTCTACACAGACAAAATCAATTAATATCCCACTAGTAGGCTTATCATTGATTCTTCCATCTATGTAAAGAGGACCATCGGGTGCATGTTTAATTATATCATTTTGTGAGAAAGCAATGTCAAGGGGAATATTATTTTGTCCCTTATGGTGTTTAACATCAATAAATCCAACCATATATTTCATAAAGTGTTCCTCATTATCATTCATGTTATCATCATCTATGTCAACAATCATCACATCATTCTTTGTTTCACTAGCTTTAATGAAGGAAATGTTATGATTTGGCATAGGATTAGTAAAGATTTGCAAATTTTTATTAGGAGGGGCTATAGAATTATTACCTTGATCATTAACATCACCAATTAGGATATGATTAGAATCAATGAGGTCTTGCATAAGATGTTTAAGATGCTTCCTATATTTCATATCATGTCCATTTTGTCGATGAAAATAACAATACGCATTTGGTCTATAGTTTGAAGGTAAAGCTTTAGTAGGATTAGGAGCTCTAACAGGAGGTAGGGAAATCAAATTCTTGTCTAAGAGATTCAACATAGTATTATGAAGGGTATCAGGTAGGGGTGTAAATTGTCTATTTCTATCCCAAAAAGAATATGGTTTTGTCATCTTTATAGCAGCCACTTGGTTATCAACATGTTGAGTTTGTTGAGGGGGATTAAGTTATAAAAATCCATTATTTTATTTCTTGAATGGGTGATAATTTTCATGAGGCATGGTTTCAAATTTTTTAGGACTACTAGAGGGAGTTTTCACTTCACGACTACTAATTGAATTTCGGTAATCTCAAAGGACTATACACAAATTGGTAAAGGATGGGAATTTCAACATCTCAAGTTTGGCTTGGATTTCGTTTGCAAATTGGCAATAAAAATTCTTTGAAGTTCGACATCAGGAATCTTAATGTTTATTTGTGAGTAAAGAATTTGGTATCACACTATGAAATCAATGAACTTTTCATCATCCTTTTGTTTACATGTCATTAAATCAACTAGGGTCATCTTAAGACCCATGTGAATTTGGATGTGGTTGTAAAAGGAATCAATAAGTTCATTGAATGAACATATTGAATTATTCGGTAAAGAGAAAAACCACTCTAAATCAGTATATTTCATTGATCTAGGGAAGATTTTAGCCAAGAGTTTATCTTCAAAAGTGAAGTCACTACATAAGGCTATGTAATCAAAAAAATGGCTAATAGGATCTCCTTTCTCACCATATTTCTCAAATATAGGAACCTCTATACCTTTTGGCATTTGTGTTCTCAATATCTCCAAGGACAATGGGTTGGTTTTGATGTATTATGAAATTTGGCCATTGTTGTATTGATTTATTGTAGAAATTTGTTGTAGGGATGAGACATTTTGCAAACGTGTGTTAAGGATTGGATCATTGTTGGTGTTGTGAGATGGGGGTGAATAAGGTGGAGTTGTGTTTGTATGCGGAGGACAAATGAATTGTAAATTTGTGAGGGGGGATGGATGAAGAGATATGAGATTTGAATGCACAAAGTTAGAGGGATTCCTAGTGGAAATTCCTAAGGAAATGCTGACATTGCTATTAGGTTGGATGGTTGTAGTAACATGAGTACTAGTGTAGATAGGAATAGAGGTAAGGGTTGTGGAAGGATGAAATGAATTTCCACCTTGAATTTGACTATACCCCAAATCTTGAGCACAACTAGTCAATATAGGAGCATGTTTATCAACAATATGAGCTAGACTTCACACAATCTCTATTCCATGTTCATTTTCAAGAATTTTCCTCATATTATCTAAAGCAAGAATGACACTACTAGAAATGTTTTTGAAAGTCACAAAGTTTTGTAATTTTTTATATTTCTTCATCTATCCTTCTTATGTTCTCTTGTGGGACATTAGCAACCATTGCTTCAAAATCATGCACATTAGTTGTGGGTAGGGAAGTCATGGGAAATGAAGTGTTAAGGTTATGATCCATAGTGGGTTGACTAGTGTCAACATTATGAGTGAAAGAGTTAGAAAACCCAATACCCATGATGAATGGTGTATTACGGGATGACATGAGTCTCGAACTACGTCTCATGATAGTATTGGAAATAGGACACCAAGTTGTGAAGCTCATACAAGTTTCAAAAAACTTGGTATGTACCCAAAATGGATAATAGGTAAAATGCAATTAAATAGCCTAGAATGTAAAGTGCAATGCAAATATGTAAAAGAAATTTTCAGATTTCAAACAAGATAATTTTCTTATTATGCTATGTAAAAACCTAAAAAAATGATGTCTTTTAAATGCAATTTTGAATTCACACAATGCCTAAATTTATCAAATGAAGCTTAATATGATCAATTTAGATAACAAAAATTTTGCAAACTATAATACCAAACTGAAAACAACAAAGTAGAATATAGAAACATAGATTTTAATGCCGAGAAATGGAGGAAAAAGCCCTAATCAAGGATTCATTTTCCCATGGGTAAGTGGGTCCTGGCTAAGGGTTTTCAAAAATGA
The DNA here is from genome assembly GCA_007115665.2 of Sequoiadendron giganteum. Lineage (NCBI taxonomy): Eukaryota > Viridiplantae > Streptophyta > Pinopsida > Cupressales > Cupressaceae > Sequoiadendron > Sequoiadendron giganteum. The sequence continues at coordinate 395,916,225 of CM021105.1, forward strand.
ATTTATAGATTTTTGAGTGAATTCCTATCATTTTTAGATTCTAGACTGAGACATGTGATTGCAGTTTGAATTTTTTGTAAATTTAAGCCTAAATGCAAATGAAAAATAATGATAAATGAAAAATTAGGAAACCTAATTTAAAGTGCAATTTTGATTCAATTTTCAAATTTAAATGAATAATGATGCAATGTTATGTAAACACTTTACAAAATGATTAATTTTTTATATTTTCCAAATTTTAAAGAATGCAAAAATGCAATCCTAAAACCCTAAATGAGATACAAACTAATGAAAGTTAAGCAACCCTAAATGAGATTCAATTCAATGCAATGCAAATGAATGTAAAATATAGATCTAGGGCTAAAAAAGACTACAAAATCGGAAAGTAACAATGCTCAAAAGTTGGGTTCACCAAAATAAAATGAAGAGAAATAGGTTAGGGGCATCAAAATAGGGTTATGATACACCTATCTTCCTTATTTCATTAGGAAATGAGATACACACAAAGAATTGTCTTACAACCCTAAGGTGAGTCAACTCAAGGTGTGAATCTACAAATTTCTTGATAACTAAAGGATGGGGGTCAAGGTCAAACAACACTTCGGGGAGAAAAACTAAAAATAGTAAACTAACACGAAAATGCAATTTAACACTTGAAACAACAAGATTAAGCTCAATACTGATAGAACCTAGAATTAAATTATAGATCAAAGAAGGGAAGATCCGAGTGTTCCTTTCACCAAAAGTGAGTTTTCAAAGGCTGAATGGGACTCATTCACCCAAGGGTGAATGGGTCCATTGTCAGGATTTTTCTGCAATTTTCAGAGCCTCTGATACAATTCCAAATCTTCCAATTGTCCAAGTGACAATGTTGAATGTCAAAAATAAATTTTGTAGATGAGTTTCCATGAGATGACAAGTTCTATGAAATTTTTTGCAACTTTTTCAACTTCTTCGAATTTTCTCTTCAAGAGATCTTCAATCTTTCTTCCACCTAGATCTACAAACACAACATGAAAGGGAAAATTTGTTTACTTTTGGTGAATGGGGGTTTGCCTTGGTCAAACCCCTTTTTGGTAATTAAACCTTGAAATGAATAAAAACATGAAAGAGTTAATGCAAAATGAAAAATGCTATGTTACCACTCAACAAACCCTTGAATAAACCTTGGAATGAAATTCTACAACTTGCATGAAATGGCTTCAATGGATGTGGATCTTGACACTTGAATCTTGCTTGAAATAGTTCTTTTAGTGCTTGAATGGATCATGAAATCTACATCACAATGTTAGCTCCAAAAAAATGCATGATGAAAGAAGACTTTGACTTGACAATTGGATCTTGAATACTGCAACAAAACTCCAATAAATTTTCTCTTGAATGCCTTTGATCACAACTTTAGCTCTTGTAATTAAACATTTGAAAATCTAGTTGAAACATGGTAAAATAATGATATATTTAAAGGTGTATGAGATTTTCTAGGGTTTTCTTGTGTCTACGGTCACTCTTGGCCCCTCTTGTTTCATATTGTGCTCTTTGCGTAGTATTTTCGTCTTTTCCTATGTGTATGACTGCATTTAGTGTGGTTTTTTAATTTTAATATTCCTTCAACTGGCTCTAACCCAACAATTTTTGTTGGTTTCGGTGGTTCAACAGCTCTTCTCAATGGATTCTCCTTTGAAAAAAAACCCTAGAAGTTTGTTCCAAAAGTGTTTCATGAGGTAAGTATTTTAACTCCCTAGCTAATGTGGTTTTACCATTGCCTAAGTTTGATTCTGCTTGTAAATGGCTTGAGAAACACACCTTTGTTGGGTACTTTGTGGGGAGGAATCCACCTGAAAGAGTGTACTTAAAGAATGGGTCCACAAGGCTTGGGTCCCTCATAGGGTCCACCTTGATATGGTCCAAAATTTAACCAAAGGTTTTTTTTCTTTCTATTTTGTGAAGGTCGGCCATATTCAGGCAATCCTAAATCATGGTCCTTGGTATGCCAAGTCTTCTCTGTTGGTTTTCCAATTGTGGACTCAAGACTTCGCTATCTCGAATGACACAAAGTTGCGGGTCCCAGTATGGATTGAGTTTCCAGGGCTACCCTTGTCTTGTGTGCCTTTTTTGAGTCATATTGCGTCCTCTCTAGGTAAGGTCATTTGTATTGAACCAGATGGGTTTTTCCAAGCCCGACCCCATAAATTGGTCTGTGTGGAGGTAGACCTCTCACAAGATTTGAAAGACCATTAACATTCAAATTGGAGATTTTTTTCATACCCAGAAGGTTAATTATTTTAATCTACCAAACACATTCTATAGATGTCAGCTTGCAAACCACAAGATCAAGGACTACTAATTGTTAGTGCCTCGTACTCCTTCTCCGTCGTGGGAATCTGAAAAGCCCCGTTAGGCAGATAATTCAACTACTAAAATTGATGAGAAATGGACCATTTTTACAAACCGTAAACACAAGTCCAGTGGCTCTGGGATAGTTTCCAAAGTCCCTAAGCTTGCTAAAAAAGTTTCAAACCTTTCAACGAAGGGAAAAGAAGCTTTAGTCAAAGCTGAAAATATTCTGACATGGCCCAATTCGAAGGCTACACCTCAGTCTGCTATCGTTATGATGGACCAACTGAAGTAGTGATGGGATCCCAATGGTGGTCTCACAGTCCTTCTCCGTCATTAGAAGAATGAAAATATATTCAGGAGAAACAAAGACTTTCTTCTCTGAATATTCAAATTGGGTTAGTTCTGCTAGTATATTTGTAGAATCGTTTATCTACTCTAGATGAGGAGTCAAAATTTGATGATATGGAGAATTTCCACTCATTAATTTCCTCTCATGGAATGTTTGAGGTCTAAAAGACCTCTCCAAGAAGTATTTTTTTAGGGATACTTTGCAGAAGTATAATGGCATTGAAGTGCTTTGTCTCCAAGAAGTTAAATTTTATGGTTTTTTGCTTGCTTTGGCTTGTCATTCTATTTGGCAAGCCAGTCATGTATTATACTTCTCAAGATGCTATACATGGAGGTGTCACCCTTTTGGCCCCTTGGTGGAATACTTGTGTGGTTTACTATGGGTTTGACTGCACATCGACTCGTCTGGATTTTGCTCAATGTTGATAATCACTCTTTTGGGATTATTAATGTTTATGCCTCTAATGATGTTGTGGAACACTCTATGCTTTGGAATTGTATTACTGACTCATTGCTAGTTGCTACTTGGCTGTTGTGTGGGGAATTTAATATGGTTGAGATGGTGTATGATAAAGATGGTACTCTGCCATTTAGATGGGAAGCTAGAAAATGTGAGACATGGTTTTACATGCATAATAAATTGGGGCTCTTTGATCCCAATATTGGCCACTTCCATTATCATTCCCTCTAGCACTCTTGGTGTAATTACATAGCTAGATTTGATAGGATATTTAAGTGCCTTGATCATGCCATGATCTCAGCTCAATCTTTCTTCTCTTTTGACAGATCTTCACTCCTGATTAAGCTATTAGTGGATGTTACTTTGTCAGATCATTTCCCCATTTCCATTCACATTGAATGGATGAAAAAATAGCCTCGGGCTTGTAAAATGTAGTTATTTTTTAACATGTATCTTCTTTTTCATCAACCCATGTTGGCCCACATTTGAAGATTCTAGAATTTGGAGTGCAAGCCAACTCATATTACAGGCTAGCTTAATTGGTGAAATGATTCTATCAATCGTACAACAATATTTTTACACATCTATGGGTGCCAACTAGCCATTTTTTGTTGGCGATCTTATGAGGCTACCACAACAGACCTTCACTTAGCTATCAAGGTATTGGTGGCTAGCCATTTTTCCCAGTCATTGCAAGTTAGAGTGGTAGAATTAAGACACAAAAATCATGTTGTTGATAATTATGTTGCTAGAGGTGTGTAAATAAAAGCTAGATTGCACTGGTTAAAGATTGGTGCCCATGCCTCCAAGGAGTTTTTTCTGGCCCTATGTGCCAGGCACTCTTCTCCTAGCATTAAAAAAATTAAAGAGGGATCCCACGTGCTTTATGAGCTACCTGAAATTCTCTAGGCCTTTGTTCAACACTATGAACAAGTTTTCACAGCTCAGGATTACACGCTAGAGTGACAAAAACCCCTTTAGGATTGTCTTGTTATTGTGTCGCACAAGCTATCTTCATCCTAGATAACATTTTGTGAGAAATTGATCACATTTGAAGACTTGAAGGAATCCGTTTAGTCCATGGTTGATGACAAGGCCCTTGGTATTGATGGTTTCCCTTGTGAGTTTTACAAGGCCCTTTGGGACTATGCTGGACACAATTTTCATAGGGTGTATCTTGAGGCTTTTCATTCCAAATCTTTGGGTAATATAATTAACAAAGGAAATATTAAATTCATACCTAAGCTTGGAGATCTCAAGGATATTTGCAACTAGAGGCCCATCATGCTCCTCAATGTCTCTTATAAAATCATGACCAAAGTGTTGGCTTTGAAAGTATGCCATCTTCTACCTCAGATTGTGCATCTGGAGTAAACTAGTTTTATCAAGTCCAAATTTATTCTAGATAATATCATTGTTGTGTGGGAAGGCGAGGAGTGGGCTAGATGATCAAACTAGAAAGCTATTTTTCTCAAGATAGACTTCCAAGCCTATGCTTGCATTGAGTGGCCCTTTATTCTAGCCATGTTGAAAGCCTTGGGGTTCAAGCCTAACTTCATTCAGGCTGTCCAAATGAGTTTTTTAGACACCTCTCCTTGTATCTCCATTAATGGTCACCAATCTCTTATCTTTGGTCTTTTCCACTCCATTCAGAAAGAATGCCCACTTTCTCCTTCCCTTTATGTGATATCCATCGAAGGATTTGGCTATTTGTTGGCCAATACAATTTATCAATGACATGTCAAAGGCATCACTCTTCCTAAATCCTAGGATTAACTTGTGAATGTCCATTGTTTTGATGACTCCTTCCTCACCCTTCTAGAGGAAGAAAACAATGTTAAGGCAGCCCTAGATTGTCTCAACACTTTTTGTCTTGTGTTTGGCTCTGCTATCCAGTGGCATAAAAATTTATGCTACAAGCAATCTATTTTTCCCACTCCTCACTAGCTCCAATAGTATGGTTTCAAATGGATTGGGATAGGGGAAATATTTAGGGTTTTGGGCATTCCCTTTGCCTTCTAGGCTTCTCCTACTAAGTTGTGGCAAGCTATTCTCTCTGAGATTGAGCAAAATCTAGCCTATTAGATTACCAAGCCTCTCTCTCTGGCAAGAAAATTCCAAGTGTGCTCAAAGATTTTGGTGGCTACTCATGTTTACTATTCCTCTTGTTGGGTTCCTTCGAAAGCTTCCTATGCTACGCTTGAAAATTTGCTTCGAGAATTTCTTTGGGATTTTGTGGAGTCCCATAGAGGGTTTCACCATGTTTCTTGGGAGTTTTGTTGCCTTCCCAAAGACTCTGGAGGGATTGGTATGATCTCCACTTAACGACAAGGGACTGTCTTGTGTGTGAAATGGATAATTAGAGCCCTTACTACATATGAAGCTTGGAAAATTCTCCTCAAGTATTGTATTCAATCTGGCTTTCCTATTCATAAACCTGCCTGGAAGGGCATTGGCTTTCAAATCATTCTAGTCATGAAGGATTCAGTCCAAATCATGGGTAATTTTAGGGAAAAAAGAATTTGGAAAGCTTGGGAGGTGGTTAAGCCTTGGCTCTATTGGGTCAGATCTGATTTTCGTGATGGACTTACACTCAATCAACAAATTTTTTGGTGGTTTCCTCTCTTTGCTAGTAATGGTCAATCTTTGGCCAAACCACCTCGGCTTAAGGTTCTAAGGTTCCACAAGAAAGGCATTCAAACCTTACAACATGTGTTTCACAGACCCACAATCCACATTATGTCGTGGGAGGATTTTTGTGTGCTTTACAGACTTAAAAAAAAACACTGTGATACTTATGATGGTCTTGTGAATGCTATTCCTATTGATTATCTTCGAAAGGAGGGAGTTCATGCGTCCAAGCCCTGGTGGAAGGATTGGAAGTGGTACCAGATAACCCTTTCAAGAATTACAATCCTAGGCTTAGTTATATGTTGCTATCACCATATTTTCCTATGATTGACAACCTTAACCAAAAATGGCTTCTCCTATCCTCCACTCATGTCTGGTGAAAAATATTCTCTACCATTTGGTCTGCAAGTGTTGAGCCAAAACTTTCCCACTTTTCTTGGTGTATTCTTTTCCAAGGCTTTCGTGTGGGGCCTACCCCTTCTTGTGTTTGGTCGCCCTCTCAAGGCCAACAAGGAAGTGGCTCTGCTTCCCCCCGCTCTTAGCCTCCTCCTCGGTGTGGTTCCCACCTTCCTCAATGGTCTCATTCTCCTCCTCCACGGGCTGGCCAGTGGTGGCCCTCTAAAGGAGTGGTGGGGAGCAATGGTGGTGATTTCAGGTGGCCTTCTGATGATACTCCTTTTGGCTCTAGTTGTCTAGACACTGTAAAATATTTTTCATGTATGGTACTTGCAATCTCGCCCCAACATGAGGATAAAGAAGATAAAGATAAAGGTGTTGATGATGGTTGGGGTCCTCCTCCTAATGTCACTCCAGACCCCATTGATGTATGGGGAAAAATATTGGATGATAGAGACCCTTTTGGCTCTACTAGTATTGCTTTAGCCACTAAATGCCCTTTTATTTTATGATTGTAATGTTGAACTTTTGGGCTAGGCCCATGTGACAATTGGTATTTTTGGTTTTATGGGCATTGCCCATGTGACTCTCGGGGTGTTCCTTCTTACCACCCACCTTTTTTTGTGGATACGTATGTTAATCTTTACTATTAATATAGATTAATGCTTATTCATAAAAGAAACCTTATATTTATAGATATATATCGTCAATTTCCCGAAATTCAAATATCACAAGCTGACATTGAATCACATATTTGAATATGTTAAAATGCCCCTAAAGAAATAATTTAAATTTAGTCCTAAGTAGTTGGGAGAACATTTAAGTGCCTTTTATAGGTGCTCAAAAAAATATTTGTAAAGAAAATATTGATAGATCTAAGGTTCATTGGATGCCCCCTAGTTCAAGGTTTCATTAACTTAATTTTTACGGTGCTTTGAGGGGAAATCCAATTTTATCATGTGGAAGCATGTGTATTCATGATTGCAAAGGTTCTTTGTTAGCAACAAAAGCAGTGAATTTATCAAATGATACAAACAATGTAACAGAGGCAAAGGCACTTCTATAGGGTCTGCAATTGGCAAAAGAGCTTGGTTTAAATAATCTACATATTGAAGGGGATTCTCTGCTTATTATCAATACTTGTAAAGAAAAAAAGATTCATAATTGGAGGCTTGGCTACATTATTAAGGGGGTTTGGTTTTTAATGGAATCATTTAAGGAAATTAAAATATCACATGTATATCAGGAAGGTAACGGTGATCCCACAAAGTTGGTTTACAATTTCTAAGAGGAGCTGATTTTTGCTGAAATCACATATTTTTAGGAAATATAATGATTTAAGCGTTTAAAATTTCCATTTTAAGGATTCCAATTGAAGAGGGTTTGATCAAACCACATTAGATCAAACCCCCTTGGATAGAACCTCACTAGTTTTAAACCATACCTATAAATGAGTCTCCTTTACACCTATCAAAATGCTGATAAAAAATCACTTTTGATTTACCTTTTAAGGGATCAAATGAATTCATTTAAAATTTATTTCAAATGATTATGGTAGTCCTCAAAATGAGCTATCCCATGAATATAATTTTAATATGTTTTGGTTTTATTATGTATGTGTTTTTTTAGTTTTATTATACATAGGCTTTTCATCGAAAATCAAGCTCTTTGTTTTGCACATGTGGAAAAATAGAAAATGATCAAAATAATTTTTGAAAAAATATGTTTGTGTTGGGTATTGATGTCCTTGATCCATTAAAAAAAAAAATTGAATTTCGATAAATACAAAAAAAGTTATGTTGTATACAATCCGCCTATGTCTGAATTACAATTGGTTTGACTTCGAAACTCTATTAAGGAAAAAATATTCAATAAAAAACTACGAGACAAAATTAAAGTGCTAGATATTTTAGGTATAAATCTAAATTTGAAAAAAATAGAATTTTATCCTTCGTACATTAAAATTTATGTTTTATACGGTGAGCGTCACTTTTTAAAAATGTTGTTTTATGAAAAAAACAGTTTTCATGGGAGACGGAAAAAGAAGTGCAATAAAAAATTTGAAAAAAATATTTTTAGAATCTACAAAAAAAATGTGATGAGACTCTAGTTTCAATCATCTTCAACTTCCTCACGGTCTAGCTGCTATAGGTGCCCGAATGTAAATATTTAGTTAAAAATAATAATTTCAGTATCCAATTTGGCCAAAAATTATAAACCACAATTGTGGGATCACCCGTAACAATCTAGCAGACAAGCTTGCAAGTATGGGTTGTGAGAGTAAAGAGTTTAAGATAAATTGGCTATAAGAGGTGAGAGTATGATATCTTGTTTCAAATCATTAAGATGACTTGGCATTGTGAGGTGGATATAGTGATCATGAACTGATGATTGGATTCTTCATATGTTGATGATTCAAGCCTCCATGAAGGATAAGGTCACCTTATGGCTACCAATTTTATTACTAACGTAGCTTTTTTTTTGTAGGTACTCATTTTTATAATGATAATAGGTGTGCTTAGGTTAAATCAAATAAATTGATTGGCCTACTTCACATGAATTTCGTTAGTTGGAAAGTGTGGAAATCTTTGGGAAAGGGATTTTTTGGCTAGCTTAATCATTAGTTTGTCATCCCTTGTAAATATTTTAAATGCCTTTGATGGTTATTTTTTCATTTGAACATTTCATTTGGGCAAGTTTCAGTGTTCTTCTCTCTGGTTTACTTGGGAACTCTCGATGATTTGTGGCTTTGGGAAGGCTCAGAAGATGTTGCACATCCATTGTGGGTGGCATGACAGGACAACTGGTGGTAATTTTCTGGAGGTGTTGTGTATTAAGACACACTGTTCACTTGGCAAATAGCTTACCAACCCTGAAATCTTTGCATTTGCATGAGGTTTCGGGCCTAGGAGAAGCCCTTTGAGGGCTTCCTATCGCATGAAGATCTAGGCATCTTGTTCAAGATAGAATTATCGTGGGTGGAAGATTGCATTTGAATAGTGATTAGAATTTAGGTAATTAGTCCAAAATCAAGGAGGATCTTGCTACCATCTCAGGTGCTTTCTATTTTCTTGTCAAATTTGATGGATTCTTTTCAGTCCTTAAGGGATTTGGAAGACATTGTTAGAAAATATATTAGGGGTCATTTTCTACAAGATAATTCTTTGTTAATGGTGATTCAAGGACCTACAATTTGTTTAATGGAAAAGGGCTCATAGGTGGGTTGCTTTCACAAAAGTTACTCAAACAATCCAAGGTTATCAAGAGATATATGATGTAATAAAATTGTCCTATCAACACAATAATGATAGAATATTTTTAAGGCTTTGAGGAAGAATTACATGTGTTTTTGTGCTAGTTTGGAAATTGGCATAAAAGAGATATATTTTGCAATTACTTTCTTGCAGTCTCATGTTTTCATGCTCTCTGATAATAACCCTTAATTAGAACAATTGCAAGAGGCTACTTAGACATGCATTACTTTAGTTTTATTTCCTTTTCTATAAAGAGTTTTGGGTCAATATGTGAGGGCTCCAATGCGTAAAATATTTTTATTGCAACCTATAGGTGGCATGGAAGAAGGTTAAGATGAAAATTTCCCAATGTATATGGAAGAATGAATGCAACAGTGTGTTAATTTTGGAAATTTTGATAAAGCATGATATCCAATGTCAAATGTTTTCCTAATTCTATTGGGCATTTGTTATTTTTTATTGGGCTTAAAATATTAATGTAAGCAATATTAAATCTGATGTCTTTTCTATTACATGACTCTCTTCGTGGGGTGGGGTGATACAAGCTTGTAATTTTTTGCAGGGAATATGTGTTGTGCATGTGTTTTGCAGTATAGTTATGTTTTGAAATTTAGTAGATTTAGAATGCATAGACTTAAGAAATATTGCCATTTTAACCTGGAAAATTTGAAACATACTTTTGTATGCATATTTTATAAATTAATATATATACCCGCATCACTTGCCTTTTACCAAAAAAAAGGGTCCTAAGGTCTAGGGAGGACACATTTGTGCATGGTAAAATGGGTCCTATGTGCATAAACCTAGGACACACATTGCTCAATGAGAAGTGTTATGATTAGGTATTAATGAATTTTAGGTTTCCTCTTTGAAAAAAGTAATTAAATAGCCTTGGTAAATGAATTAAGGGGACAATCAAGGAAAAATTAATCTCAATTAATTAAGGGAGCCCTAAATAAGTGTGAAAGTGTAAAGGGATACACCTTACAACACTAAGTTAAGGCACAATTAAGTCCAATTTAACTAGGAGGGCCCTAACAAGTGAGAAAATGTAAAGGGATACATTTTCTATCACTACAATAAGTTAAGTCCAATTCACCAAAATGTAAGATGGTGAAAGGAGATATAGCCTAAATGACTTAAGCTAGATCATTTCTATTTCATCATAAATATCAGTGAGCCAAAATTAACCAAGAGGTACTATTTGGTTGTTATCCTCAAACGAGATCCAAACAAGTTGGTTAGGGTTTTGGTCCCATTTTTTCTTTTTATGTGTTGTGATTGATATGATGAGTTGTATTGAACTAGGTTTATTAGGTTCAAATAGACTGTGTAAAAACATATTAACTATTTAGATTTACCACCTCATTTAGGGCAGGGGCATGATAGGTTCTACAATATGGATGCTTACCATTGTGTAGATTGACAACCCATAAATTTTAGGGCCTTGGTTGGGCAGATGATGCTTGTCATCACTCTATGTGTTAGCCCTATTAGTGATGAGGTTTTCATTTCTTCCTAACAAGAAGAAATTGATAGTATTGTTTATATTATAGTCCAAGCTCAACGGATATCTACAAATCATGTGGGTCAATACTTGATGAGACATCCATGTAGCTCACCTATTAATTTAGGTGCTTATTCCATGACAAGCATCCCATCTCCAAATGATATAGACCACATTGCATATTATGTCTATATTTTGAGGGATACAAGTTATATTATCTAGTGACTTGATGAGAGCTTACCATGTGATCTCATCACAGTTGGGGATCCCCTTAGCAGATGTTCATTTGTTTGTGGGTTAGTGTTATGTTGATTTATAGACTCTTGTAGTTCAATCCAAACATTCTAATATCAATCCTACATCTATATAATTTGGTGGGGCACATGAGATACATACCAACCATTCTACCGCTTTGACATAGGTGCATCCACCTACTGATGATTATGTTTCTATAGGTTCCCACTCATTTCCTCCTATAGGTGCTCTAAGATCTCCTACTGGAAGTGCTCAAATATCTATTGATACACTCGAGCAAACTACAAGAGTTCTAGGTTTTATGGAGACTCTCTCTTTAGGGTCGATTTCCTCTCACTTCATAGTATACTACACACATCATTGCTAGTGAAACATAGAAAAATTGGGGGTCACCAAAATGAAGGTATGATGAACCTATTTTTCTATATTTCATTTAATATGTTTGCTATAATATTCAAATGAGTAACATGAATTAAATCTAACCCAGCTAACTATTAAAATGTAGATCTAGAAAGGGTCAAATGTTGTGTACCTATTGTTAAAAGTGTTTTTTCATACCTCATTGAGGACTCATTCACCCTATGGTGAATGGGTCCTGGCTAGGGCTCCTGAAAATCTATTTTTGGGTTATGTTCTATGTCTGCACTCCTAGATTCTAGTCGGTCACTGTTGAAAAGCTAGAAATAAAACCTATAGCTTAATTTTTTTGTTTTGACAAATTTTCATGCAACATTGACAACTTTGCAACTTTCTTCATTTTTCTCTCTAAATGATCTTCAACATAAATCCTACAATCACACATCAAAGAGAGAAAAAAGTTGATTGTTAGGGAAGTTTTGGTAATTAAACCTTGAAATGAAAAATTCATAAAGGAATGATGAATGCAAAAATGCAATGTCACAACTCATCACACCTTAATTGAACCCTTGGATAACATCTACAATCTAGCATGAAGTGGCCTCAATGAAAGTATATCTTGTTCATGGAACTTGGTGTGAAACAATGTCTTTGAAATGCTTGATTTGATCTTGAACACTGCATCAACACATTAGCTCAATAAAATGCATGATGCAATCCATATTTAACATGAAAATGGAATCTTGATTGTTGCAATAATATTCTACAAATTTTCTCTTGAATTCATTGAAAATGCTCTTGAATGCTCTTGAAGTGCTCTTGTGAAAATTGCTTGATCTCATGCAATTCTTAGGTGAAAACATAGTGACATAACCTTATATTTATAAATATCTTATCATTAATTCCCAAAATTCAAATATCACAAGTCGACATTGAATTATAGATTTCAAATCATTAAAATACTACCAAAAACATATTTCAAGGAGGGTTCCTAGGTCTAAGTGAGGACCCATTCTCCATAGGGTGAATGGGTCCTAGGTCACTCACCTAGGACACACTTCAGGCAATGTGAAATGCCATATAAAAATAGGTTCCTAGGTCAAAGTGAGGACCCATTCTCCATAGGGTGAATGGGTCCTAGGTCACTCACCTAGGACACACTTCGGGCAATGTGAAATGCCATATAAAAATAGGTTACTAGGTCACCTACCTAGGACACACACTTTCCAAAATTATTTTTTCTGTAATGGAATTTATGAATGTCAGGTTTTATCCTTCAGAATTTACATTTAATTAGGTTTGGATTTGAATTAAAGGGGCCAATTAAGGAACATTTGTGGGAGTAAATGGCGACTCTCCAGCACCCCCAAGAATAGTTGCTAGACCAAAATATCTTCCACAAGAAAGAAAAGAGAAAAACGTCTTGCTTCAATAATGCAACATTGAATATTGGTTGAATATGCTTGAATGCAAATGTACTTGAGATTAATTGCTTATAAAGTCAAGGTTGTGAGATAAGAATAAACAAGATCATGACAAGTTTCTTAATCCTATAACATGAGACAACTAACAAGCTAACTACCTAGGAATCAAGCATTACTACCTAGATAAAATAAGTTCTAGAAAAGCCAACTAAGACTTCTAGAAAGAATCTTATATCCTAAGTAAACTTAACATGTGAATATGTCCCCTAATTACTTAGTGAGTGAATTAGCTAGGTACAAGACATTTATTCACACCAACACCCCCCATTAAGTGCAACTTAGGGAGAAGATTATTATGCAAAGATGAAGATAAGGATGGGTCTCAACTACTAGGCCATTTTAGGTACCAATTTATAATGCAAATGAAAATGCAATCAATCTCACACAAATAGAGAAAAGGAGAAAACCCTATGGGACAAAACTCTTCTCCAAAAAAGAGAAAAAAAATAAACATGATGTATGGAGGACTCAATGATACCACCGAAGGACTAGATCCATCATGTATATACAATCCATGACCCCCCATAATAGGAGAAAAGAGAGATAATATATCCCCCCATAATGTGTGATCACCTACAAGAATGGTTAATGTCTGAAGATAAAACATAATCCAATGCCTAAAAACAATGTTTCTCCCCTTGGGAAGAAGATACACCAAGTACAAATGCAGGAATGCTTCCCATGTTGGATAGGAATCAAGAGGAAGATGAATCCATATGTATGTAGATTGTGTCTTTGAAATTTTCTCATGTGTCGCCAAGTTCTTAGATGATGAAGATGATGCCACAATCCAATCAGGTACATGCACAATCACAACAAACTATGAAAAAATAGGAACACATGGAAACTGATCTTGAACAAACTCCATAGATAAACATGAAGTGGTAATATTTGATCCTTAACTATCATCAAATATGAGAGGTAGACTCTCAAATTTTTCCTCCAAATCTGCAATGTGAGACTCCACAAACAAATAAGTAATATTTGTCAAATAGGAATCCCAATCAAGAATACTATTAGATACTTATTGCAATAGGTCACTAGAATTACTCAATGACTCATCAACAAAAGATGAAGATGTGATATCAATTGGAGTAGTAGGAACTACAAGAGTAGTCTTTGTATTATCAAGCCGCTCATGTTTTGCATCATATTCAAAATCCTCTAAGGTCTCATAATCATAGGGTATGCTATTAACATCATCAAGTGGAATGAGGCAATCTGAAGTAGGATCATCTGGGAATGGAGGCTTGTGTGGATCTCCAAATATCTCCCAAACTTTGGTCCAAACTGTGTGTGGGCTTGAGATGTCTGAGAATATCTTATGATAGCTCTCATTGAATATGCTTACACTAAAATTAGAACTAATCAATCCTATGATATGATCATTCTTATTACCCCAAATTAGTTTTTTGTATTTTTCCCGATTTAGGAATGAGTCCATAAAGATGTGGCAAAAATTTTAGCCACTTATAATGTGTTGTGATGCCTTTTTTCCACGACTCATAATTATCCCTAGTTAGAACTATTACAAAATTATGAGTTGCATAACCCATGGTTATAGTGATAATACACTTCTCAATTGATACGATATGAGATCAACATATACAATACAACTGAAATGAAGTACAATGATCAAAACAACACTTTCCAAATTGCCAAAATATCCAAGTACCCTTCAGTAGACCCACTGGGAAAAATTTGAAAGCATAATTTACCTGGGACAAAAATGGTAAAATTACATGGATTTTTGGATAAATCTCCTCAATACCTTTCCAACACCGCAAGAATCATGAAAATCGATGATCGTGGCAAGAAGTTACGAGCTCAAGAGCCAAAAATGATGATTTGAATCCAATTAGCAAACACATACCAAAATGCAAAATTTCTGAAAAATAACTTCACCAAGTTAGAAAATTGAGCTTTTCAACTATCCAATGATAATTCATTTCAAAAAAATTTCCTCCGTATGTGAAATTTATGGTAAAATGAAAAAAATAGCTAGTGTGGGCACTTAGGGGGCAAATAGGCTCAAATTTTTTGCTCCAAACAATTTGGTCAACCTTTTACAATTGAGAATAAAGTACATAAAAATCTTTTCCAAAATGGTCAACATTATTAATAGTGGGTTTTTAATATAAGAACAAGGTTTGTAGAATATAAAAAGAAAATGTTGATTAAATAAACGTTTATATTAAAACCATGCCAACCATAAACCTTGTGAATAAGACATGTGCTAACAAAAGTACCTACCATCGGCTATTTTTAAACAAGGTTTATATATATAAAAACCAGCGATTATAAAAGTCACTCATACCATTCATGAATAAAGTGACAGGATGAATCCAGACGTGGGTACCAAGTCGTCGATGGAGAAGGAATATGCCGCCCAAAAACATACTGATTTGACCCATGATTGTGACCCTTTGATAGCCAAAAAATGGCACAACAATAATGCCTCTAGAGATATATGCCGAGAAATATTCTGTCGACTATATGAAAAAAAATTGCTCCGAATTTTTATAAAACCCCAACAATATATTTCTTTAGCCCAAAATATTTACAAAAATTTGCCCCATATTTTTAATAAATACCCACAGAAATCATTTTTCAAAATATTTTTTGTGAAAATTATGTTGACTTGGAGAGGGGGGGGTATGGCCTTCTCAAGTAAAAAAATTGCCTCAAAAGCAAATTTTACTGAAAATGGATGAATTCATAGTCAAAATTCATCTACACAACCTTCTAAACATGATGGTGATGTAGATATGGGCCCAAAGTGCTCTAAAAAATTAGTGACCTCCTAGATCAACTATTCTTCACACTTTTCCAAACCTTTCATAGATCAACTATAACATAACCAAATTTGATGAAATGAAAGGAAAACTTGACTTTCTTTCACACCCTAGATTTGACCATGAGGTCCTTGAAATCCCAAAATGCATCCAACAAAATATTCAAGTCAACGTGAAACCCTCAGATTTGAAAACGAATCTGCAATATTGGAGCTCTAATACCATATGGGAGTAAATGGTGACTCCCCAACACCCCCAGGAATAGTTGCTAGACCAAAATATCTTCTACAAGAGAGAAAATGGCAAGAAAGCTTGCTTCAACAATGCAAGATTGAATATTGCTTGAATATGCTTGAATTCAAACATACATGATATGCCTTACTTATAAAGGGAAGGTTGAGATATAGGATTAGACAACACCATGACAAGTGCCTTAATCCTATAACATGAGACAATTAACAAACTAACTACCTAGAAATCAAGCATTACTAGCTAGATAAGATAAGTTATAGAAAAGGAAACTAAGACTTCTAGAAATAATCTTATAGCCTAAGTAAACTTAACATGTGAATATGTCCCCTAATTACCTAGTGAGTGAATTAGCTAGGTACAACACATTTATTCACACCAAAAAAATTAACCCCAACTAATTAATAAAGCCCTAGATTAGTGTGAAAGCGTAAAGATACACTTTACAACACCCTAAATAAGGCACAATTAAATCCATTTTACTAGAAAGGGTCCTAAATTTAGTGTGAATGTGTAAAACACATTACAACACTAAATCACGGCATCATTAGGCTCATTTTAACATTAATTATTTCCAAATTAAGTGTGGCAAAAATGATATTTTTTCCTACACTACAATTAGATCTAGTCACAAGTAGTACTATAGAGGAGTTGGGGGATTCTATGATTGCAGAAGGCAACATTCAAGATGTAGAGGTGATTTAGGTATATGTATATAATTTTAATTTTTTTAAGTTTTAAATAAATATATATGTACTTGTAACTTCATTGCAACTATACAACACATTTATAAATTATATATAATTTATATTTAATTTTTTATGTATTCATGCATATGTGTCTAGGTGGAGGTAGCATATGTTACTCCTAGTTTGAGGGTAGAGGGTGTATGCACACATTCTTCACCTAACCATTTCAGTGGATAGGTGAAGATTAATTTTCATTTAAGTTAATGTGTATATGTTGTAGTGTAGAAAAATGTACTCCTTTACATTTTCACACTTTGTTTGGGTCCCCTCAATTAAATTGGACTTAATTATGCCTTAATAAGCCTTAGTTTACATCTACAAGCCTAATAAACTATATTTTCCAAAGGGGAAACATAACAACAATTAATGCCAACACACAATACTGTACCTTGAGTATTGTGTGTTCCAGGAATAGGGACCTGAGACCCATT
This sequence comes from Sequoiadendron giganteum, assembly GCA_007115665.2. Taxonomy (NCBI): domain Eukaryota; kingdom Viridiplantae; phylum Streptophyta; class Pinopsida; order Cupressales; family Cupressaceae; genus Sequoiadendron; species Sequoiadendron giganteum. The sequence goes on from CM021105.1 coordinate 395,933,478, forward strand.
TTCCCACGGGTGAATGGGTCATCCCTAAGCCTTTGAACCTAAAATTAAAATATGTCTTTGCGATATTTTAATGTCCCCAAATTTAAATTTTAATGATGGCTTGTAATGTTTAATTTTTTGAGAATTAAGGATACATACCTATAAATACAAGGTTATTTCATTAATTCAGATCCTAAGAAGTCTAAGTTGCATAATTCAAGTTTTCAAGAGGAAATATTATGATCAAGGGAATTCAAGAGCAGATTTATCAGTGATTTACTATAGCAATCAAGATCTCAAGAATCTTGACAGTCTTTTACAATCATGCATGTTTTTGGAGCTAACATTATGATGTAGGTTTCAAAGATCCAATTCAAGCATTCAAATAAAGATTCTTGAGTATCAAAATCCACATCTATTGAAGCCATTTCATGCAAGATCAAGCTCAATATTTCAGACTTCCAAAGGTTCATTCAAGGGTTTGGTGAGTTGCAACATAACATTGTTCATTTATCATCCCTTTCATGTTTTATTATTTCAATTCAAGGTTTAATTACCCAAATAGAGTTTGACCAAGGTAAACCCCCATTCACCAAAAACAAATAATTTTTCTCTCTTGTGTTTGTGCTACAAATCTTAGGTTGAAGAAGGATTGAAGATCTCTTGGAGAGAAAATTTGGAAAATTTGTCAAAGTTGTTGTCAATCCACAAAAACTCACCTACAAGATTTATTTTTGACTTTTTGACATTGAAACCTAGATTAAAAAAAAGCTACATATTGACATTAGTGGCTCTCAAAAGCTTGTTGAAACCTCTACACAAAGACCCATTCACCCATGGGAGAATGAGTCCCAGTTAGCCTCCCAAACTACTTTTTGGTGATTGGTACACAAAGTTTAACCCCTTCTTAGATCTACACAATTTTTTTTATTTCTATTTGTATTGAGCTTTAAATTGATGTTCCAAGTTTAAATTGGCATAATTGAGTTGATTTACTATTTTTAGTTTTTTCCCAAAAGTGTTTTTCAAGCTAATACCCCTATCCTCAACCATAAGGAAATTAGTAGATTCCCTCATTGAGTTGACTCACCTAAGGGTTGTAAGTCAATTCTTTGTGTGGATCTGATTTCCTAATGAAATAAATGGAAATAGGTCCATCTATATCATTTTGGTGAACCCCCTACGTTTTCACACAACCTAGTTTTCATTATTTCATTATGGTGAACCTAACATTCTTACACTGTAAACTTTTTTAATTTGGAGTCCATTTAAACCCAAGATCTAGGATTTGCATTACATTGATTTTCATTTCATTTAGAAATTTTTACTTGAATTACTTTGCATCTCATTTAGGGTTTTAGTTTAGCATTTCACATTCTTTAAAATTTAAAATATTCAAAAAATTCGTTAATTTTGCATAGTGCTTACATAACATTGCATAATCAGTCACTTCAATCAAAATATTAAATCAAAATTGCATCTCAAATTAGTTAGTTTTGTTTGTCATTTAGCACCATTTTACACTTGCATTTAGATTTAATTTGCTAGAAATCTGGAATTGTAACTACCTATTTGCAATTAGAATCTAAAAACATAAACATTAACATTAACTCAAAAATTTATAATATAATTTTTTAAAACCTTGATAGAAGACCCATTCACCAATGGGTGAATGAGTCCCTGATCAGACCTGTTTCTAAATTTTTGGGCACTCAAAACTCTTTATTTTCATTTTGTGTTTTTACATCCAACTTTCTATTTCAATTTCTAGAATTTCTATTTTTCACAATCATCCTTTGCATTAAGTTTAATTGTTCAAATAGAGTGCATTGTTTCAAAATAAAAATTAGAATTACAAGACATCATTTTAAGTTTTTTGCATAGTATAATAAAAGAATATCTTGCATAAAATCTACAAATTGCAAAATCATTTTAAATACTTCCATTGCACTTCATACTTTTGTGTGTTGATTGCATTTGTTTAGTGCTTATTTTACATTTTGGGTGCACTTTAGGTTTGGTGAAACTTTTATGAGCTTCACATCCTAGTCTCCTATTGCCAATACTCTAGTGAGACATAGCTCTAGACTCATGACATCTCATGCTATTACATCCATCATGGATCTTGAGTTCTCTAGCTCTTTCACTCATAGTGTTGACACTAGTCAACCCATCATGGATTATACCCTTGACACCTTATTTCCTATGACCTCCTTACCAGCAACCAATGTTACTAATGTAGCCTATCTCATATCATTAATAAACATGCCCCTAAAATGTCTAGTTGTTCTCAAACTTTGGGGTATACTCAAAGCCAACGTGGAAATCCAATTCCTCCTTGCACAACCATGACCTCTATTCTTACATACACTAATCCAACTGTTACTACAACCATACAACCCACTAACAATTGCAATACTACCTTAGGTGTTTCAACTGGGAATCCCTTTAGCTTTGTGCATTCAAATCTCATATCTCCTAACCCATCTCCCCCCACAAACTTACAATTCACTTGTCCTCAAACACATATGCAGCTCCACCTTATTCACCTCCATCTCACAGCACAAACATTGATCTCATCCTTAACCAACTCTTGCAAAGTGTTTCATCCCCATAACAACAAATTGCTACATTGAACCAAAATCAAAATAGCCAACCTTCACAATATGTCAAAATAAACCCATTATCCTTGGCAAAATTGAGAACACAAATGCCACAAGGTATAAAGATTCTTAGATTTGTGAAATATGATAGGAAAGGAGATCTTGCTAGCCATGTTTTTGCATACATAGCCTTATGTAGTGACTTCATTTTTGAAGATAAACTCTTGGCTAAAATCTTCCCTAGATCCTTGAAAGACACTACCTTGGAATGGTTTTGTTCCTTACTGAATAATTCATTAAATTAATTCAATGAAATTTTTTATTCCTTCCTTAATAATTTCCAAGTGCACATGGGTCCTAAGCTAACCTTAGTATATTTAATGAAATGTAAGCAAAAGGATGATGAAAAGGTCATTGACTTTATCGCCTGTTATCAATTTCTTTACTCACAAATTAAAATTAGGACTCTTGATCCTGATCTTCAACAAATATTCATTGAAAATTTGCAAAATAAGCTACAAAATAAGATCAAGATGATGAAATTTCTCTCCTTCACGCAATTGTCTACAACCCTTCGTGATTACAAAAATTCAGTTAGCAATCATGAAGTGAAAAATCCCTCTAACCATAATGAAAAATCTGACTCCACACCTCAAACCAACTACCAATCATTTAAGAAACCAAATAAGGGATTTATATAACTCAATGCTCCTCAACCAACTCAACATGTTGACTCACAAATGGCTTCTATAAAGAAAATAAATCCATATACATTTGGGGAGAGGAGTAGAAAATTTACCCGTCTACCTAATACCCTTCATTCTATCATGCTGCAACTCTTAAATAGGAACATAATTTCCTTACCTCCTATTAGAGCTTTTGATCCTACTAAGCATTTACCTCCAAACTATAAAAAAAAATACCTTTTGCCATTATCACCAACAAAATGGACATGATTCAAAACATTGTAAGGGTCTTAAAAACATTGTGCAAGACCTCATTGATTCTAATCACATCTAGATTGGTGTTGTTAATGATCAAGGAAATAAGTTTATCACCTCTCCCAGCCAAAATTTGCAAATATTTACCAATCCTATGTCAAATAATAACATCTCCTTTGCCAAAGCTAGTGAGAACAAGAATGATGTGATGAATATTGAAATGAACAATGACAACTTGAATGGTAATGAGGAAAATCCTATGGATACTATGATTAAAATCATTGAAGTTCAACCTCGTATGGGTTTTGTTATGAATATCTTTTTGAGTGGACCCAGAACACCAAATTTTTGAAAACATAAATTTTTCTATGACATGCAAGAACCCTTTGGTGGTAGAGGCAGCAAGGCAACAAAAGCTTATTCTTTCTTAGAAAATATAACACATGGGTTTTGTAGGCGCTTCAGAGCTAAACAAACCTAGTTTTTTAGTTTTTGAAAAATATGACTTTTAAAAAAAAACCCTAAAAAAGGGGTAGTGAGGCAACTTTTTCTGGAAAAAATTGGCTTGTGGGATTTATGGTCAATGTTGTGTTGATCACACCTAGAAGGATAGATCTATGAATAACTAATATTTTTTTGCACATGAAAGAAGATCTAAGACAAGAATAGAAGAAATATGAGGGGAGAAGTTAGAAGTTATATGTTACTGCTGAGAATCTTCAAGAAAATCATGCTTGGAGATGCAAACTCAGAGAAATTGTTCCTCTTAGCAACCTGTTCTTGAAAACATGAAGAACATTAAGAATATCTTTCATTAGATCTTCAAATGAAATTGGAGGGGAAATATTTGTGTTTGATCTCTTCAACCTAAAAGAAATAATGAAGAATGGATGCTTAAACTTTGAGATATATCAATTTGAGGTTAAATCATCAATTAGGGTGCCAAATTCATGCTTGAGGAGTCAATTTGCCCGATCAGGAGCTCATTGGGGTAATTTCCACCAATTTGGGGATATTTTAGACATGAAGAGGCTTTCAAAATATCTTAACTCAAGTCAACTGGGGCCTATTTTGACCTTAGGCATCCAAGTTGAGGAGTTAGAGAAATTTTGAAGTTTCTCATCTTTTCTTTTTTTGTGATGAAGTGCCTCTGTTTGATCCCTGATTCTGGTTGCTCAATTAATCTTGAAGCCTTGCTGATAGATCCATTACAGAGTTGGATCAACTCTAAGAGGTGTGCTTGGGAGCTGCAAAACTTAAAACCTAAATTTGATGCCTTGAATTCTTGGGCGCCATTTTTGCCAGACTTAGTCAATTTCTTGGATTCTTTTCAATTCCTCTAGTTTGAACCTCCATGCTTTGATATGGGATCATCGAGGACTGATGATTCCTGTGAACATGCTGAGACATTGGATAGGTAACTAGTTCAATCCTGGAAAGGATGATTGGCCTCACAGTTTCTAAAAGTTGATTTAGAGGCCTCAAAAGTTTAGGCACCCCTGGCTTGTAAGGGTGCTTTTGACCTTTTGTGCTATAAGTTTCACTTTGTAACCTTTCATGAACATCTCCAGTTTGATCTTCTTCATCGGGTGTTTGATTTTTCGGTTGAATCTACTAAAGGCATCATTTCTAAGATTGATGAAAATGTAAAACTCCTTGGAAGTTACAAAGCCTAAATATTGCATCTAACTGCCCAAAAAGTTGGGCACCTATTTCTAGGAAGGTGCATTTTCTTTAACACTTAGCCAATTCTTCATGTCCTTCAATTTTCCTGCACCTCGAACATTTTACACTTGATCTTTGTTTGTGATTTCTTGACAAGTCTTGTGAGCTTGCAACTAGATCGATCACGAAGTTGATAGGGTGCTAAGCAGATGTTAGGGTTAGAAGGTAGATACCTAACAAGTTAAATACATATTTGATCAATAAAATAGAGAAATAAAGCACACAAAATTATAGCAGAAACAAGACAACACAACGAATTTAACATGGTTCACCCAATCTGGGCTACATCCATAAAACCACAACCATCCAATGATTTTATTATCCATTGCAGAACATATTACATTCTCGCGAATAATGCCATACTACAATGCCCATCCCAACCACTTATAACAAGCTTTTAGAAGCTTCTAGAAATTAGGGTTCTACATGAAGAGTGTACAATATAGCATGATCAGTCGCCACATACCAACAACAAATACCTTGTAGAAAATAGTTGCTAAAAACCACAATAGGTGCCTCAAAATGATGGGCACCCCTGACCAGTAGGGACGCTTTTGCCTTGATGTCCACTGATTCACCCTTTGTTTTGTGTGCTCAAACAATCAATAGGTACCGTTATTTGATATGTCTTGTAGACTCACAAACAAGTTCCTTGTAAAGGTGAGCTGACACTAGAGAGATCTCCTAGAGATAAGCCTACTCAAAAACTGGAATCTAGATAGTCTTATTCTTGGATGCCCCTAAGCTACAGGGGCACTTTTTCCCATGTTTTTAACTGCCATCTTTGATGATACTTTCTTTCAGCATCTTCTATCTTCGCCTTCATTTTCCAATGATTGATGAATCAAGTTAGCGTACTTAATGATGCAGTTGAAAGCCAAAAAAATTATGAAGGAGATGATTTTCTTGGAAAAATGTGATGGCTACCTTTGACCTCTTAGACTGATGAGCACCCTTGGCCAGCAAGGGCACTTTTGGCTGTGTCTTCATCATTTTGTTTGAAAGTTCTCACCTCTTCGCACTTCACGTTCATCGTGTTGCCAACTACGTTGATCATCACCATCAACAACATGGATGGGTTTACTGTAGCAATTTATTTCACCATGTTGCATGTACCGGTGCTTGAAAAATTCACTAAGGCATTGATAGTGTAACATCTTTCTTGTAGCAAGGCATGCATCTTCCATACTTAGAATATTTGTAGTATTTTTCAACCTTTGAAAATCCCCTCCATCGTGAAGCATCTTTTCAAACATTTTTTGCCATGGATTCTTCCTTGAATAATTTTAAGGCTTGGATCTCGACACCTGGTCCTAGCCATCCTGCCATTAATGGCTTCAGAGGTCCTATCTTTCTTCCTAAAAAATGAAATAGACCCACTAGAGTTAAACAAAAAATTTGGTGATTTTGACTTGACCAATGTGATAATGAAGTCAAATTATCCTATCAAAATCATTTTCAACCATTTCTGCGAAGGTCTTATTTTTTAGGGTTTTCCTAAAAACAGGGGTTTGAAACCCTAATTTTCATTTTTTTTGAAATTTGCAAGCATCCTCCTTGACATAAACCCACAAATGCCCATGTTTTGTTTGAGCTAAAACATAATTTTGACAACAATTTTATAGTTAGACCATTTTTATCAAAATGCCTTATTAAAGCAAAAAAATATTTTGGGTACAACATTGTTCGTAACATGTGTCCTGGGATAATATTTTGAAGAGAGGCTTCCAGGGTCCCTCAATTTTTTTTCTTTGTTGTGGTAGTGAGGAGTCTTCTTCACATTTTTTCTTCCAATGTAGCTTCGCCAGATCTATTTGGCACTTTTGGTGGGCAGTGCAAAGACATTCTTGTGTGTGCTCTATCTCACTAAATTCTGGAAGACTTTGGGGAGGTCACCTTCTCAATATTTTCCTCTCCAAATGGTGTGGACTATAGGGACTTCATTTATTCTTTGGTAGAATTGGTTGGAGTGAAATCATAGGATGTTCCAAGGTAAGAATTTGGTGGAGGTGCAATTATGGTAATGGGTTATTGGTATGCTTCAGGAAACTATTTCAGCTAAGTGTGAGGGGGGCTCCCTTGGATGTTGGGGAGGTAATGTTGTTATAGAGTTTAAAACTAAATGGTCTAAGATCAAGGAGGATTTGTTCAAAGAGGAGAAGACATCCCATTAGGAAAATCCAAAGAGAAGGCAGGTGGTCCCTGCCTCCTGTTAGGTTCTTAAGATTACCATTGATGGCTCTTCCAAGGGTAATCTAAGTTATGCTAGTGTTGGAGGAGTGGGGAGAGATAGCTCTGGGGCTGCCCTATTTTTCTTCTCCATTTATCAAGGCCACCAAATTAATAATCTTATGAAGACTCTTGATATTCTTATTACTTTGAAAAAGGCTTATGAACTTGGGTGGCACAAATTTATTTGTGAATTGAATTCTTAGATCTTGATTAATTTGTTGAACAAGCATAGTTTTGATGGGGTTAATTGGAAATTGCTTTCGATGGTCCAACAGATTCACTAAAGAAATTATCTAGAGGTGGTGGCCTTTGTTCATATCCTAAGGGAGTGGAATAATTTTGTGGATTGTTTATCAAAATGGGCTTCAAAGTTTAGGGGTGATTGGAAGGTTGATGATTGGGAGCATCTTCCTAGAGACTATCTACAAACATTGAAGATGTTGATTCATGAGGATATCCATGGTCCTTGAACATGCTTTTATTTTCCTATTTTTTGGACTTGTTGTACTTGGGTTTTTGTTAGCTTGGGTTGTCCTATGGGACCTAGACTTATTTGGTATTGCCTCTTGTATTCTTGGGTTTTCTTCGAGTGAATAAATTTTTACCTCTCTTGTTCATTAAAATAAAGAAAAAATATACTCACAAGGAAAATATCACATTGATTGGAGATCATAAAAAAATCAAGTTAAAGATGATGCTTCCATTAATTTATGCATAGGATAGGTAGTAGAATAAAGGGGTGCCATATAACATAACCCCATAAGTAAAGAATAATGGAAAAGGCACAAATAAAATGGAAACATGTCACAACGATAAATATTCCCAGTGCAAATTTTTACCCATGTAGATGAAGATCTAGAGAAAGAAAGGTTGTCACAATTATAACTTAGATAAGAAAAAATGTTAAAATTCATTTCCCTAGGTTGTCTTAAGGATGAGACAATGATTTAGCCCCATGCATAATGTTGTAAATATACAATAGGTTGTGCGTTATTGCACTCATCATTAGGGTCATTTTAGACCCATATATAGGAAGAATAAAGAAGATGGTAATGTGAGAGTAAAGCATGAGGAATGAATTAGAAGACATGTATAAGACATATTATAAATCATTGAAGTATATTAAAATATAATAGTTTCCTTAGTAAACTTCACCAAATTTGATTCCTTTATTGTTAGTCTCTATAGTTGCAACATCATTTAACCTCTTTCTCCAATAGTCAATACACCAAGGTAGGAGAGATGGAGAAATATGCATGCCATCATCATGGAAGGTATCATTATGTGAAAGACTACCTTGAATACCATAGGGTTCATATGTAGTGAAAAATATTGATCATCAAGAAAAACACCATATTGACTAAAAGAAGGTAGTACATCACTAAAAAATGACTTTATAAGAATATAATCATCACACATATTACTATTGATAGGAGAGAACTAAATAATATATAAGATTCATTGATTAGTATTTTTATTATACTTTTGGTTTTTTAGTAGTTTTATTATAATTTTGGTTTTTAGTTCATATTTGGTTATATAGTAATGCTACCTTCAAGCTTTGCAAGGGAAGGGATCAAGGAAATGCAAGTTGAAGAATTATAAAAATATATCAACTTACTTGCCTTCCATTTAAATAATCTTCAATTTATTGTATAAACTCCTCTAAATTGCTCATGAACTTGCCAATCTTGAGCTCTTAAAGCCAATGCGAGCACTTGATAGATTTGATGAGTGGTCGTTGGCCATCAAATATTGAAAAATCTCATATAATTCTTACGCAACATTGCCAAGTGGTAGTATCCTTAGCTTAATTTTAATAGTTATAACATGGATTATTAATAATAATGGATAACTTCATAAAAATGAGCTTTTTCATAATTTTAAGGCTTTCTTAATCCACATAATAGTCCATTGCCATATAGGGATAGTCCTAACAACACACAAGATCATCAAATCACATAACTACATGTTAGAAGAATACAATATTTTTCTTTCCTAGGTAGTACACACCAATATCTAGCTATGGGGTATCATTATGTCCACAAAATGAGAAAAATAGGACAGCCCTAGGTTGTACATGGGAAAATGATTATTTAAACAAAATTTTCTAAATTACAAAATTATAAGTAGGTTTGAAAGATTAGCTACACCAAAATGTCAAGATTGATTAGCTACACCAAAATTATTTTCTAGGGAAGACCTATCATTCCCCAAGTCAACTTATCATTTTGGAGTGTTGTATTTCGATGTAGTCGCTTAAGAGACCCAAGAGAAAAAATTACCAAACTATGATGGAGAATTTTTCATTTTTCTAGACCTAGAAGTGGATATTGCACCTATCCACATGAAACTCTCTTATTTTTATCAACTCGACATTGTTTTACCATGCCAATAATGAATGCATTCTTGGAAAAAGTGTTAGTGGAGAGTAGTGCAAAAATGGTAAGAAATATATATTTTCATTCAATTGTTGTGGAAAAAAAATGACTTTGCCAAAATTTCAATGTGGGTGGGTAAATTCTAGGGAAGGCCTCTTTTCATTCCCAAAGTCACCTAATCATTCTGGGGTGTTCCAAATCCACCTCTCCCCATTTTCCCCCTCTTCCTCTCTCCCCCTCTCCCTCTCCCTCTCCAATTCCCATTTCAAACCCCTCTCCCTCTCCCT
>CM021105.1:395943725-395977296 GCA_007115665.2 Sequoiadendron giganteum
CTCCCACTCTCACTCCCTCTCTCTCCCTCCCTCTCTCCCTTTCCCCCCACCTTCCCCATCACCCTTCTCCTCTCCCTCTCGCCCTCTCTCTCCCTCTCCCTCTTTCCCTCCCCCTCCCCCTACCTCCCCCTCATCCCCCATCCCTCTCCCTCTCGCTCTCCCCATTCCCCTCTTCTCTCCCTCTCCCTCTCACCCTCTCCAACCCCCTCTCTCCCATCCTTCCTCACCTCTCACCTCACCCTCCCACTCCCTCTCTTAAATCCCTTCTCCCACTCACTCTCTTCCCCTCTCTCCCACACCTCTCCCTCTCTCCCACCTGTTTCAATTCCCCTCTCCCTCCCACCTCCCTCTACTCCTCTCCTCTCCCACACTCTCACCCTTCTCTCCACTCCCACTCCAACTCCCTCTCCCACTACCACTCCCCTCTCTCTCTCCCTCTCCCTCTCCCCCTCCCCCTCTCCTCCCCTCTTCCCCCCCTCCCTTCCCCCGCCCCCGCTGCCTCCTCTCTCTCTATATATATATATATAATTTATATTTTATAACATATAATTTACCTAAAACTATAATATATAATAAAAATAGAAATAAAAATATATAAATACAAATACATATATAAAAATATATTTATTTATTTAAATATAAATATACATATATGAATATAAATATTATACAAATCAACTTTTCTAAGAAGTTAAAAAAACTTAAAGGTTATCATCACTTGGCTACATATTATTAGCTTTTTTATTATCATTAAAAGTGTCCAATAGAAATATACATATATGAATATAAATATTCAAATACAAATATACATACAATTGTACATTTACATATACAAATTTAAATATAAATATAAGCTACATCAAAGCATCACTAATCATTTTCAAAAGAATAAAGTAGATAATTTGCTTCAATAGATATACAACTCAACTTTTCTAAGAAGTTAAAAAAAATCAAAGATTATCATCATGTGGTTACATATTATTATCTTTTTTCTTATCATTAAAGGTGTCCAATACTCCATCACCAAACGGCACCCTGTGGAAAATTGGATGTGTTTGGTGCTAGCTTCATCATACGAAATGAACATGGTTAATTAATAATTATGTTGGACAGAAGTATCGAATTAAGATAAGGCACCAACAACAATGCATAATTCAAAGCACCATGAGAATGACTCAAACATTTTTTCAGAGAATCAAATCAAGTTTTTAATTATCTCTCAAATCAGACAATAGTGAAAACATAGCACAACATAGGACAGTAAGAATATTGGAATGAACTAGGAAAAATATTAAAGATAGATTGTATAAAGACATCGGAAATTACAGTTTAATTAAGAAAACACAATCTCAATCTAATTAAGGATAGATTGTATACGGCAAGGAAGAAAGACATCTGACACAAGGGGAAGAAAGAAATCTGATACAAGGGGAACCTAAGACCAATTCAGATCACATATCGTATTCACAAGTATGGAAAGGGAAGGGATGAAATGCCACCAACACAAAATCCAAGGAAAATATAAACAATACATATAGACGAAACTGTAAGTGGAAATGGACAGAGTAGACGAAGTTCATGAATAAAAGTCGCAAGGAATGGTATAGAAGTCACGAGATCTGAATAGAAAACTCACAACAGTGCATATATGAATTGATAATGCTAGGGATTACGTATAGCTTTTGATAAAGAGTCGCATGATTGTAAACTGTGGATGAAAAGTTGGCATAAACAAAACTATCAAAGGGGAAAAACAAAAGACAGTCTAAAACGAAATGACTGAACTCACAAGCATTGAAAGACATCTCCAGAGAATTAAGATTACATTGGGATAGTGAAGGATGAACTGTCAGAGAACTCTAACAGAAGATATGGAAAATAAAATAGTAAATACTATACAAGTGCCAAAAAGATTATAAAAGCCCGATGCAGATCCTTGCCACCATACACAGAATGGCAGAAAATTTAACAATCCCGAATGTAATTGTGACTGCAAGAAAGAAAACCTGAAGGAGCAGATGAAGGAAATATTCAATATAAAAATCAGAAATGGAAGAAGAGGCCATCAAAATTGTCATTGGTGAAAAACATCTATAGAGGGTGAAACCTATAATGCAGAGATTTTGGACAAGATTTTGTACAATTTATTGAGGACATGGGGCAACTTTGAATGTATAGCTTTGTGAACCCTAAATATCAGATAACTCGGGCTTAAAAAATCAAAACATTTCAAATCATTCAACTACACTAAAGTGTAGAAAAAATCTCTATACCCATCAAAGAAAGCAATTATTTAATATAAAATAGGTGGTCAGGTGGTGAGATTGCCTGAATATGAAGATTATGCACCTCCAGTTTGCCATAAGAAGTGTGAATAACAGCCAGCATGGAAAGGATTCTTAGGGAATAGGTCTATGGCCTTTAGATATGTTTTCTCTGCACTAAACAGGTCACCCTTTGCCAACCACAGAGAATTTGCAAACTTGGCAACAGCATCTCCATCCCTAGAATCAGATCTCAAGGCTTCACCAAAATACTCTCCAGCCCTGTTGATCACAACAAAATGCAGACTTGGTGTTAAAGACTTGGGTATCTATTTTACTGAAGTTGTCTGGAGCATGATCCTGGCCTTATCCCCTATGCTGTCAGAGCCTTGCACTTTAACATGATTTAATTGACCATTCAGCTTCACCAGCCAAAGAATCATTGACAATGATGACCATATATATTGAAATGTAGTACACGGAGGAAATAAAAAACAAATAATAATTAAATCTTCTAAATTGTGGATATAGATTCTAATCAAAAGGCCAAACCAGGAGAGCATTTCAAATCATTAATGTGAAAATCTGAAACTAGTCCAAAATGTTCTCTTCTGCAACAACGAATAATTTTACATGACATGTATAATGCAAAATATAAATTGTCTAAACAAAACAAGTGCTAGGAGAAATAGGAAGGACATGCTTACCTGTGATTGTCATACCTGACAAGATGAAAGAATTGAGCGTAATTTGAAAGAAGAATAACATCTTCAGGATCTGCACTGATAGCTTCCTGATAAAGAAATTCAGTTCTATCATAGCAGTTATAATTGTCAGGCTCAAGGGGAGTACTAGTAGCTGTAGCTAAACTTTGTAGGCTTTCATGATCAAGATGAGTCTCACTTACAATTTCTCCCTCTGAGTTCGAGTCAAATTCCTTGAGAAAACATTGCCACAGCTGTGCAATTTTTATAGTCTGGTCTGAAGGATTCACAGTCCCCTGAGTTTCCACAGTTTGAGCCGTACCTGTTTTGGCCAAATCTGGATTTGACAAAGAAGATGTTGATGCCTTACAACAATTGCACTCCAAAAACATTGCATGGTTTTGATAATTTCCTTCACATGGCGAATCTACTTATGAATCGCCTGCAATTGAGTCATTTCTATGCCCGCCTCCACCGAACCGATCACCTAAACTCGATGCATTTGGCACTCCAACATTACAAACAGATTGGTCAAAAAAATTGATCCATGATCAGTTTGCTTGTATACCTTTGATTTCTTCTTCTACGGAACATATGGCAAATGAGGGGCTTCGAGAAAAAGGAATTGCAGCCAAAGCAACGTTCTTCCCCATTGCATATACAGTAAAATTAGCTAGCAGAATCATTACAGAAAAAATGAATATGAGTGGATGAGAAAACCTGTTGGAACAGCCAAACAAAGGAAATCTGTATTTCTCTCCGCATTGTTCCAATGACCTCATGTAAATCCTCACATAGGAGGATTTGCCCCATCTGCAGAGCATATGTTTGAAGCTCCCTGATCATGAAAACTGTTGAAGAAAATGCTCTCTTGATTGAACAACACATAGTAGATGCAACAACACGAAAAAGCGAGAACTTCACATTTCCAAGGGAGCGGCTTCAGTCACTCGCTTGGCGGTAGATGCCACATCCTTTTACATGCCTATCTCCCCTTGTTTAGCTGATCTTCGGTTTCAGAACTTTCCTCATTTTTGAATGTGTCTGACGCTTACTTGTATATATGTCAGCTTATTGGAAAATTCTGAGCATCCATTTTTTGGGGCTATGATAATATCCAAGGTTTCAAATTTTAGGTTCATTGTTACTGGGATGGAAACCCTGCATCAATATATTAAATTCCTGAGTAATAGTGTTTCAAGCTATCAGCACATAGTAGGTTCATGCATCCATCAGGAGGTGTATGCATTTTAGACACCAATGATTACTAGATCCAGTTTCCAATCAGCTCCAGGCACCACAAATCCAAATACAGTCCAAGAAGTAGTTGGTTCTTACTGGAGTCAGATCTATGTATGAGAAGGCAAGGGGCAGTTTACAATCATCAAGGTAGGAAACCAGCAAATTAGAAACATACAAATCAACCCTAATATATACCATATTACCCCATCCCTAATTTTTTAATGTGTCTGTTGCTTACTTGTACCTCCAACTTAACTAGGGTTCTAGGTTTAATACACTTGAGATAACTTCTCACTTCCATATGACCCTCAGCTAATTTTCTAACTTGTTCAAGATTGATGAGGAAGGCAGAGGATAAACAGAGATTAAAAAAAATAGACATAGAAAAATATAGGTGAACTGAAAATGAAAACATACAAAGTTTGATGACATATGCTCTTTCACGTATTCAGAAAACTGAATAAAAAGACTCTTTTTTATTTTCACATAGACTGCCAAGTTTAGCCTGAGCAGAGAAAAAAAGAGAAAACAAAAAACAACTTAGTTACATATAATTTATGAGATTACAATTTAAATTCTCCTTTAAATTTGTCGTTAATGCAGAGAAAGTGGAGACAAGTGAAATGGATCTGAGCTAGTTACGTGAAATGGACTCTTGAGCATGTCCAAAAGCTTGGTTATTGCTAGCTAGCTTTAGTGAAAGTAAACTACAATTAATAAACACTGAATTTTATATGCCTCACGCATGGGGCTCTTCCTGCTGTGAACTCAGAAACTCACCAGATCTTCATTCAGCAAGATTGTAGAGCATCTCGCATGATTTCAATATAGTTTTTTCTTTTAACTTAAACAAAGTTTATTATCATTTTTTGACATTTTATCAAGAAAAAGCAAATTACTATCAGTATAACTATAAATCCATATATTGATACAGGAGCATAACTATAAAGGCAAGCAAGGGGATTACCACCAGCCAAAACAACAACAGATTTCAACTCCAAGTCGTCAAGCAATTGAGGGTTCCACATGTCAATTTCCAGTCAGGCGTTGCAAAAAGTTTCTCTAGATCCAAATGCCTAACCATTGGAACCATTAGAAGTTGGCGTTGCAACATAAGGTAGTTGAAGAAACCCTAATAGGACCAGATACATTTATTCAGTCTAATTCAGGCCTAACCCTAGGGCATCACTGACGTGTGTCAAAGATCTGACATTCACATATTTAGGGGGTACAGTGAAGTCCACCTTCTTCAATTCTTCCAGAAAAAGCTGACATTCACATATTTAGGAGGCACAGTGAACTAATGAACAACACTGGTAATCCTTATTGTACTACAGTTGTAATTTGAGGACATACTAATGGAAGACATTGTTGTAAGAATAATTTATTCTTTACAGATCTGAATTTTCTCATTATCTACAGAATTGACTGTGGCTTCATTTCTTTAAACTTGAGTGCAATGAATGAGCATAATTGCCACAAATCTGATAGTCCTTTCCAGATTTACAGTTTTCTGATTATTATTTACTAGGGTTTAACAATCATTGACAACAGTTATTTGATGTGCTTTGAATTTGGTATTTCTTAAGACCCGGCCCTAGGGATATAACATAGAAGAAGCTTAATGCTTTGGGGATCACATTCAAAAGTGTAAGGCATGCAAGAATAATGATAGGAACTGAAGAATGTCTTTGGAAATCTCCTGAATGCTCTTATAGACAATCTGATGCCTTAGTCTAATCTACAAAGTGAAAGAAAGCCTAAAACATAACAAACGACATTGGATCTCATGATACATCTATGCTGGTCATAGTATTAAGAGATCGTCAGAATGGTCAAATTTCTAATAAGATAAGCAGTGGTGAACAAGCAACAGCTACAAGAAACATTAATACCAAAATCCAGAAATAATTCGAAAAAGAAAATAGATTTGGGCAATGAGGCATGCAAAATTAATGATAGGAACTAAAGAATGTCTTTGGAAATCTCATGAATGCTCTTATAGACAACCTGATGCATTTAATAGATCGATCCTCTTTGGTTACCTTCTGAAATATGTCGATGTATGATTATCTCCTTGACGAGGGTCATGTTGAAAGAGTGGGATCAGAAAATGAGACGTATCAAGGACCTTGTTGAAGCCCGTAACTTGTTCATGAATAAAAGTCACAAGGAATAGGAAGTACGAGATCTGAATAAACAACTAAGAATAGTGCATCTATGAATTGATAAATAAACTAACAAAAGGGAAATCCGTAATGCAGAGATTTTAAAGAAGATTTTGTACAATTTAGTGAGGACATTGGGTGAATTTCAATGGGTGGTCCAAAGGCATTGGATAGCTTTGCGAACCCTACGAAATGAAAGCAAACCCACAAATAAGAGAACAACACTAAAAATAATAATCAGTTTCAATAAAATGAAAAACTCCCTGGCATCGGTTGGTTTGAGGATGTTGTGCAATGTAGTTTCTTCACCACATTTCCTCATAGCCACAGAGAAAGAAAATACATTCGACAAGAAACACGCTGATATGCATTTAGGTGTTGAAGACATACCTCACATCTTCACCACATTTCCTCATAGCCCTGAAATCAATCTTGTCCCTCTGCAACATCTTCACAACATTCCCATGAACAATCAGCTTGTGCAGAATAGTACATGCATTTTCTTGAATGATAGCAGCAAAAAGAAGAGTTCAGAAAAAATCCATGAACAGTAAAAAAAGCAAGAAAGCAGGTGGCCAAGCATCCATATGAATAAAAAAATCTCAATAAAAAAAAGCAAGAAAGCAGTTGGATCAGAATGTTGCTGCACATGATAGAATAAAGAAAGCATCACTGTGTAACGGCTAGTTAATATATTTAATGGAAATAATTGTATACCCACGTTTATATTTAATGGAAATAATTGTATACCCACGTCTATTTCCCTTATGATGTGGCCTCTTTTTATTAGTTTTTAAGTATAAATTGTTGTAGGAATTTTGTTTGCAATATCATTTTGAAAATCTTACTATTATTCATTTTTAGAAATTGGTTTCAATTTTTAGATTTTTTATTTATCGTTGTGTAGATCAAATTTATGGCTGTAAAATTGATTCATAGTAGTTCTTAATTATAGATTTAAATCATAATTTTTTAAACTTTTAAAATTTACATTTACATCTTGCCAACCATTGATGTTCAATCTAGTGTAGTTTTTGTGTTGATTCAAACGTGACACATTGTTGTAGTTATCATTCATTTATTCATTTGAAATCATTGGGAACATCTTAGCAATCTAATGATAAAGGAATAATCAAATAACATCAAGAGCACCATGCAACATTATTTAAAGATTCATCATCTTAGGTTAATTGAATGCTTGATTATTTTTCTTGACCATTATTCTTGTTATAATCACTTCATCTAGGATTTTGACTTAGGAGGACATAACCCTCATGATTAAGTAGATTTTCCAAATGTGTGTAAACACCACCTATTCCTTATTAATATTTACATATCAAAAGATCAAGGTGAAGTGTTTTCAATCAACCACATTTATGTCAATTCATTCTTGTTGATATAGGTTTAAGTCTATGTGCCAACTCAATTTTGTAGTCATGGATCTAAACTAGCACAACATCTAATCAATTTATAAATATTGAATCATTACCTTAAAATTCTAGCATTTAATGGTTAATGAGTTCCTAACATCTTTAAATCGCTTTTTCATTTTCAAAATTTAACTAAGTGGTATTTTGTTCATTTAAATTTCATATTTATAATTCCATTAATTTAGCTCTTAAATCCTTTATTTCATTATTTTCTCTAGGTAAATTTTAGTGGTATAACACTTATTTTTCATTAGATTTTTTGAGTAGCCCATCCATAGGCACACATACACAATATGAATCTCATGCATTATCACATATGCATTGTGTGGCTTGCTCATGCATACAACACACATATGCAATGTGAATAACTCAATATCATTATATGTACACAAGTGACCAACCAACAAAAATATGTGGTTAGAACCTTACTACAAGCAACTTTCCCTTTACCTAGTTCTCTAATGTATAATCCCTTAAATACATCCCAACCAAAAATAATATTAGCTCATCCTATACTACACTATGGGTCATATCATTTATACCAAATTTTCACTACCATCTATGAAGTCAAGTGAGCATCCTTACTACTTGTGGTAATCACCAAAAAAGGAACACTATAACAACAAACAACACATTTGGCCATTAATAATATTTTTTATAGATTGTTGAACTGTCTAAGTCAATGGATGTTAGTAGATATTACCTCAATGCCACTAGTGAAAGTTAGTCCCACTCAGTATGAGGTATCTCTTGCCATCTACCACCTATATATGGTACTAGTGAAATCTAGTTACGCGATGTCATACCATGGGAAAATCTTAGCATCCATCATATGCACTCCATCAGAGATAGTTAGTGAAACTCTTTAAGTTATAACAATTACTCCTAACATATTTCACCTACATGATACTAGTGATATCCAATAAAACCACTTGTGTATCATAACATACATAGCTCCTAGAATATTGGTGAACAACATCTAATCCTTACTATAGTATGAATAAATATATAGCATCCATCATCTACATAGTATTGGTGATAGCTAACTACCCATGTACCTATATCAGACTTGACTCTAACACATGGGTCCATCTTATAACAAAGTATGCATAATCAAGATATCACAAGGATCCATAGGTACTTGGTAGGTTGTATTTATTTTATATACAAACATAAATTGATCGATAAACCTATACACATAGTCTCATAGGTTTCTAAAAGCTATAAATATACCATATTCAACAATGCTCACTATTGCTTTTCCACTATTTGTAATGAAAATTATAAGGAGATCTATCTTTAACTCAACATATATCCATGCTAATTAATATTTATAATAGCTAGATCATCCACACATATTAAGGGTTGTTCAAACCATTAGATGAGAATGGCTTTATTCAACATAATCTACAAACACAAAGTTTGTAGGCTTCTATATCTCATTCATAGCAATGTCATATCTAAGCTTATCATGCTCTTATTTCTTGGAAGAAAAGACTTCACTAAATCCTTAGCCTAACATATACCAAAAATATACTTCTCAATGATCCAAGACACATTGTCATAATGTTCAACACATAGATTCTAATTATTTTAGTTCTAGCAGGTCTCTAAGAGGCATTCTCATACATTCACACTATAAATAGACCATATAAGTGAGTTAGTTTATGAGGAAGACCATTAAAGGGATTAAAACCATCTAGTGCAACAAATAACCATTTACCAATGGCCAATCTAAAATATTCATTGCTCCTAAAGTTTTATTAAGTAATAATTAAACTTAAAATTCCTAAATCATTATTTCATATCTCAACAAAGTTCTTTTAAATGATTCCCAAAAAATAAAAATTCTTACTAGTATTAAAAATCCAAGCATGTTCCTAGTTTAGCAAACATACCCTAAAGATTTTTCATCCAAGGGCATCAATATCTCAAATTAAACCTCACCCTATTATAATTCATAACTCAACATGAACCTCTTAGAGTCCCTTACAAAATCATCTCATTAAAACATAGGCTAGTTTAATTACTTATAAATAATAAAAAATCAAATTATGACAATTTCATAAAACTCATAATGCTTAAAAATCTAAAGTAATCGCCAGTGCAAGTCTCCACACATACCCTTTGGATAAATAGAGTTTTATACTAGATCTCTTTAAACCCTTTCAAATTTCTCACATGGTATGAAATATTTCATTTATTTATGATAATTATTACATCATCCCGTGTTAAGCATACAATTGTATACATATATATAGATCAACTAACACTAATACCCACTTTATATGAAAGTTTTATTATAAAAAAATTAGGTTTCATTGTCCCACCCAGTTTGAACCTTACAACAATAAAATCCATACACAAAAATTATGCATATTAATCAATATAAGATAGGCATGGTCATATCAAAGCATAGAGAAAAAAGAAATAGTTAATATATTGTCACAATACAAAAAGTATGCAAACATACTTTTATGTCTCCAAGTGGAGTCCAAACATAATATGATCAATGGTATCAAGTATCATAATCATATTATATTATATATATTTCTTGACAAACCATATCATGCATCAAGAAGCACACATAAGAATCCTCTAAGGTTCAAGTGACATACAATAATAATTATAATATTTCTTTAGACATAATTGATACTTAATTCATATCAAGATAGTGGGAAACACTATATCCATTAGATCACCATATGAAGATATATGCCCAATAATTTTACTAATAATAATATTCTTAACTTTTTAATTTTTTATTTCCTTACGGTGAAACCAAATTATTATATTGGTATAGCTCATCATCTAGATTATATTTGCACTTAGTAATTATAATAAATTTGACCTTAATGGTTAGTACTTGTAATGAATCCATATAACAATGATATATTTATAAATAAAAACACATAATCTTATTATTACAATTGAACCCAAATCTTCATGTGCATGGTCATAGTAGAATACTATATAGGGATAAAGTTAGTGAAGTCTAATATAAAAGGAATCCCATGTAAATTATGTACCCTAAATACATATAATTGGTCAATTTCACCAAAATCAACCTTGACCATGGTTTAGTCAATAAGACATAATGATTGCATATTTAATACAATAAATTTGAATGACATAATATTAATTTACATGTGTTTAACTCGTATCTGGAAACAAGTCACCTACACATGTAAGTACATTACAACTATACAATAGAATATGGGCACAACTCACCAAATACCTAGATTTCTTCAAAAATAATATCCCTTAATCTCAACTTCTAAAATCTCTATGCATATATCAATGATAATAGTAATGCTATCAAGTTATAGTTTGAAATGCCATGATCTTGATGTAACATTTATATGAATTTAAAATTTCTACTAGTTAGTCAACCAATATTCATAAATTTGATGACCAAATCCTTATTTAACATTCTATAAAATATAGACATTCATTTTCTTTTATTTTAAACATTAACACTATAGTAATAGAGCACCCAAAATAAACATTAGTAATGCTAATTTACAACCATAGTATACTCTGTACATAGTAGTAAATACATCCCTCTAATAAATTTTTTATCATCGGGATAAAAAAGAGTATAATAACATCTCCCCATTTTAAATAACAAATGTAACATTATTGAAATATAATCATGACAAAGATCCACTCATAATCCTAGTGAAATTCATACAACCAGATTCAATGAGTGCTAACTCAGTAATACCATCTATAATAATATCCATAACCTAAAATATTGGTCACATAAAATATAGAGATGCCATGAACATGTAAGACATTGAAAGGAGATCTAGCCTAAATGAGTTAAACTAGATCAATTCTCTTTCACCATAAACAATAGAGAGCCAAAATTAACAAAGTAGTACTATTTGGCTATTGTCATCAAAGGAGAACCAAATAGGTTGGTTAGGGTTTTGGTCCCTATTTTTGTGTGTGTTGTTAATAATATGATGATTTATATTAAAATAGGTTCAAATTAGGATCAACTGAACTAAGTGTAATATAATTTCTAGAACTTACAAAATGAAATGAACGAAATAGAAAGTGGATTTTGATAAGAGATACAAAGAGGAATTTGGCACTGAAATGATATAGCTCCCTAATCTAGAAGTAATCATTTTAGAACCTGACCAATGTCTAATTTGTTGATGAGTAATCATTGAGTTGATGATGAGCCCTTAAAACATGCATTGGGGTTTAGGATCCTTGAGATGTTAAATCCACTCCAATATGTAGCAAACCTATAAATATACAAAATAGTTAGAGGGAGAAAGGTTGTTCCATATAGGGGCCTACCTTGGTCAAACCCTATTTTAATGTTCCCACCTCCACAATAGCTATGATGATAGATGATAAAGAGTGTGTGCTCTCAAGGGACTAGAGGCAAGACAAATAGAAAATGATAATTAAAACATAAAAGGGGTTACTATTTATGACACTAGATTTATCCCCCACTTTAGTGAGGGGGTGAAACTACATTCATACTCACACTAAATTATGGAGAAGATATATATCTTTATCAAAATGATAAAGAGGTAGGATTACTCTAGGCTAGGAGATGGGATAGCCTTGAGATATAGGATCCTATAAAACTATAGTGTCAAGATAAAAGGTCACAAACATAAATATATCACACACAAGATGAAAAATTCAAATATATATGACACATACATTGAGAAAACAATAGAGTGTGCACAAAGCATACACAAATAATACATGCATCATACCCAAAGCATACATGAATTATACATAAAAGAATAAAACATATATAAATCATAAATAAAGAGAAAATAATACAACAACAATGTTAGTACATAAGTCTCAAGCAAAAAATTTGATTCAACAAGGTAAGGACACCTCAGTGTGAAAGGTTGTTTCAATTCCAAGCATCATCCTCCAAATACAACAAACATATAGAGGAATTATAAAGGGAAGAGAGACATGTAGCAATTCGATCGATTGCTTCAAAGGAATAATGCATACAAATAGATAGGGAGAAATCAATACAATGAAAGAAGGGTACATGACTCTAGAGCCATCTTACTTTGTCACAAGGGGTCATGCATGTTATAAAGCCCACATGGATCATAGTCTCAAAATTTTTGTTGTCCTAGGTGACCATGGATGAAGGGCACATGACTTGGGAACCAACTTGCTCTATCACTAGGGGTCATAAACATAACAAAGCCCCCATGGATTATAGGCTAGTAAATTATGTTATGCTAAGTGACCATGGATGTGACAAATTAAACCCTATAAAGCACATAAGATATCAAGTTGTCTTATGTTATGTGGACTATAGAGTACATGGATTAACAAGATAGCAATTTGTGTTATGTTAGGTAATCATGTATTGTTATCACCTCAGTGAGAATATAAATGAACATCATAGGGGATAAATACAAATCATGCCTCAGGGAGTGCACAAATGAATAATGAACTGCAAGGGAAAAATTGATAATCACACATCAAAGAGTGCACAAATGAACAATGTCTTAGGGGATGAACTAAAAGTCACGCCTTATGGAGAAAAACAATGAACATCTTAGTAGATTAATTAGTAATCACACCTCATTGGGCACACAAATGAGCAATGTCTTAGGGGATGAATTGATAATCATGCCTAAGGGAGAACAAATATAAACAATGTCTTAAGGGATTAATTAATAGTCACGCCTTAGGCAGTGTATAAATAAACATCATCACAAGAGATTATTTGATAACCACACCTTTAGGGGAATAATAATAAACACCACCATAGAAAAGGAATATCAATAAGCCACAACTCAAGTAGCATGAATGGATGAGGATGCATAAATGGATAGGTGATATGGCCCCTTTAAAATAATAACATATTTACTATGTTGATATTTTAAGGAAAAGAAGGGGTGAAGGAAAAAGAGAGGGGATCCTTAAGAAGGATTCACACTTAAAAAACCAATTATCCTTGCCTATAGTATATAGGTGAGGATAGTTCCATGCTAGATACCATTGTGTTTCTATCATAAATAAAGTATGGTTTCATATATGATTGTACCACCATGAATGGCAATGAGAAAACACATGGAGCTGCAAATGCCACATAGTGAGGAGCAATACATAAGAAATTTTTTTATCATTTAGAATGAATTGGATAAGGGTAAGACCCAATGTCACATGATGAGCCAATAGGTGCATGAAAAAAATGGAACACTGATAGCACTAGAGTCAAGAAGATTTTGTATTTTATTGTCCAAGGTGTGATATTCACTATTGGAATGACTAAGCACTTAATGATATGCACAAGAAGAGCGATTTTTTTGATCATGTTTATGAAATTTCTTACATGTTGAAGGAGGAAGAGTAATCGAGTGAGATTTGAGAAGCCTTAGTAAAATATACTTTTTCTTAGATAAAGGATGAGGAACAAGAATAAATCCCTTCTATTGTGAAGAAAGGTTTTATTGCTCACAATAGGAAGATTTAGTTACATAAAACAATGGACCTGAGTGGGCGTAGAAAAAGGAGAAGGAAAGTAATGTAAATCCTCTTTAGAAAAGTGTAGTGTACGTTTCATAGGAACTTTAACTCCTTGTTAAATGATTAGCATTTTATCCAAGTTTAGTAATAATATTGAAACCAATCCCATAACGTATCTCCAAAATGAAAAAAGGAGGAGAGGCCATATTCATAATCTTTTCTAAATGAGAAGTATGATCACATTTTGAAGAAGATGTGATAGAATTGACATGAGAAGAAGAATCAATTATTTTGTAAGAATGCAAATCCTTATTGAGTAAAAAGATGTTAGGATGGAGAGGGCCAATATCATATTCAACTAGTCCATAAGGAGTAAAAGCTAAAAATCCCCCATCATCATTGAGATATGTGTTAGAAGTAGAAGGCAAATTATTGTGGAGTCATGGTGTTATAGGTTCATTATTGGAATCATAAGTATAACTCATATTGATCAGATTTTGATTAACATCTATCCTTGGGGGATTCAATGTGAATTTGAACTCTTCATCTATACACACCATGTTGTGAAGAGGAAGATAAATTGAATGACGAGCAAGTAAAGTGATGTTAAGAAAGGTATTATTGTATCCTCTTGTACCAAAATGTCCTCTTTAGTAGGACATATCTTGGGATAGGGACAGGTGTTAGCTTCATCATCACTTGAAGAAGGGATACCAAAGGATAAAAAGAAACATCTATAAATGACCTAAGAAAAGAAGAGAATATTTTTTAGAAGAAGGCGATGACAAGACACATATGTTGATGTAATGTTAAATGAATAGGTGTTTTAGGTTTTATTTTTTTTCAATAACATAAGAGAACAAGAATTGCAATGCTTTGATAAACTACAATGATTTTAATAGTAAATAAGATATTCAAATAATAAAATACTGAAATCAAGTAACTCAAATTTGATAATATATGAGATTGAAATAAAAAATATGCAAATGTAAGTTATGTCAAGTTCAACAAAATGTAAGATGGGGAATGGAGATACAACCTAAATGACTTAAACTAGATGAATTCTCTTTCATCATAAATATTAGGGAGCCAAAATTAATCAAGAGGTATTATTTGGTTGCTATCCTGAAAGAAGGTCCAAATAGGTTGGTTAAGGTTTTGGTCCCATTTTTTCTTTTTGTGTGTTGTGATTGATATGATGAGCTGTATTGAATTAGGTGAATTAGGATCAAATCAACTAAGTGTAACATAATCTTAACTATTTAGATTTATCACCTCATTTAGGGCAAGGGCATGATAGGGTCTACAATAGGGATGCTTGTACCATTGTGTAGATCGACAAACCACAACTTTTAGGGCCTTGGTTGGGTAGAGGATGCTTTTCATTGCTCCATGTGTGTAATACCCCTCCGTTTTGCATTTTGGTTGAACAGTGTTCTATTCTCTTTTGTTGTACTTTTTGTTAGTACCTTAACTATGGTACTCAGCTTCTATTTGGTCGCTATCTATAAGCGACATTAATGTAATCTTTGATGTGATGGTATTTTAATATGATGTTATTTTATGGCATGTTTTGGATTAACATAAATGGATATTCGAATTAATGAGGTTTATGTTTTGGAGTATATTAATATGTTAGAATTGTCAATTAGTTACATTGTATTGGTGAAGGGGAAGGTATCGCATCACTCGCTTGCGAGCGCCCTGCAATTCCGTGATTTCCTCTTCACGGTGTGTATTTTATGTTGTTTATACTATATGTTGTTGTTTACTTGATTTTCAGGTTGACAGGTATAGGACATCAACTCCACCTGGTTTCATAGGGTTGAGCGTGTCCATTGGCCAACGGTATTCAATTGGGAGATAGTAGCTAGGATTCTGTGCCAAGTCATCACCCTAGTCTTGTGTGTCGTCTGGTGTGGTCAGATTATGATTTTTTTAACTTTGTTCAATTCAGCCTTGATTTTATTTAAATTGCAAGTTAAATTGGGTGATTTAAGTGGCTTAATGCATTTAAGATTCTGATTAATTTAATCTGGAATTATGTTGAAATATAATTTATTTTATTATTAATTTAATTTAATTAATAAATAATTTAATCATTGATTAAATCTATTTATTAATTGATTAAATTTATGTGGTTGAAAGAAGTTAATTTACCTATGTTGAAGTTATTGATTTAATTGTTGAAATTGAAAATAAAGAAAATGCATAAAAAATTCAATTTGGAATTTGAAATTCAAAAATTGAAAGAAATTAGATATTTTCTATTTTTCTGTTTTGAAGAATTTATGAGGGTGGTTAAAGGATTTTTAGGGTTTTTTCCTTATGAATGATTTTTTTTCACAATTTGAGGATCATGGAGTTTTGGAAAAGATTGAATTAGAGAGAGGAAGAATTCTTCAATTTGGTGGGTTTTTGGAAAAAGCTTGGAGAACCTGTGGATTTGAAGAGGGAATCAAGTCACCACCAGGATCTGCTATCATTTTCAAAAAACTAGGTTCATGTCTTCTAATTGTTTGGTTTTGAGATCTTTGAAATTTAAATATTAATGGTTGAAGATCTTATGGAAAGAGTTTTAAATTTTGTTGTTTGAATTCAAATAAAGCAAAGGTTGGAATTTTGTTCTTCAAATTAGCAAGAAGATCCTCTTTAAAATTAATTTACTTCAAAAGAAAATGATGCTTTTTGAATGTAAATGATTGTTCTTATAATTATATTATTCTGGTTTTCTCAATTTGTTCTATCTTTTAAACCAAAAATGCATATATGTTCATGCTAGATTACAAATATATTATTGAAGGAAATCCGAAATTAAAATGGGCAAAATTCTTTTTTAAAATCGCAATTTAAAAAAATGCAGTTGCTTTTTTTGTTTAGGGTTTTATTTTTTATAAAAAAAAATTGGGGAAGCTGCTAGGGGCTTAACCCCCACTGCGCCCCATGGGAGGCGGGCGGAGGGAGCCACGCCCAACGTGCCCCTCCCCACTCCCCACACCCCTTCACACTGCCACCGCCCATAGGGAGTGGACGACTATGTTTACACACAATTGATGCCCCCATTAATGGGGGTCGGTTGTGTGTAAACACAACCGACCGACCCGTGTGGTGTGCGGCCCCTGAGCAAAGTGCGGCCCACAAACCCTTGCCGCCCGCCACCTAGTGAATGGCGCATGGTCCAAACCAGCGCGCGGATAAAAAAAAAGAACTTCACCTTTTATTTAATCAAAAATATATATATTAATATATATTTTAATATTATGATATATATAATTTTTACATTATTATATTATAATATTAATATATATTAATATTTATATATATATTTTTATATATATTTTATTTCATATATATATAATATTATTATTATATTATGATATTAATATCTTAATATGTATTATTTTAAGAATAATATGTATTAATTATTAATATTATATTGTATAATATTATAATATTATATAGATGATTTGTTTCTCTAATTAAATGGATATATGTATAGTTGTGGTGTAAATTTAATATGCATAGGAAATTATTGTTTTTCTATTGGTATGGATTAAGTTTAATTGGGGGAATGAAAAATATTTTGACTTTAGTTAAATCATTGTTTTGTTTGTAAACAATACTTTAATGGGAATAGTGTTGATTTAAAATAATATATCTTCAAATCAAATTAATTATTTTTATATGGTTATAGTGAAATCAAGAAATGATAATTACTTCATATTATGGTGTTTTGATTAGTAGAATCAATTGGTTATTTTATTATTATTGAAATGCAAGTAGGGCATTAAGTATTAAGTATTAAGTATTAACTTTCTCCCATGTCTGGAAAAGACGTATGTTGTATCGGTTTTTATAATGCAATAAATTTTTGAATGTAATGAGGAAAGGGATTTAGAATATCCAAAGTAGATTAATTCTCTTCTTGTTTTTTATCTGTTCTTGTCATCATTTGAGAAATTTGGGTCATTGTATTGGCCAGGGCTACCAGTTGAGTTTTTTGTTTCGTGGGTTGTCGGTTCGTTATGTTAGCCGGTCTTGTATTCCTTGGGTAGTGCATGGGAAGTATCAATTCGTTACCCAGTTTCTACGAACGGGGATTTTTGTACCTCCTTGGTTTGGGAGTGGATTACGTGGGTTGTGCCTCCTTATCAGGAGTGACTTTGTTACCTTGTACCTCCAGTGTTTGGAGAGGGTTTGAACTTAGGTTGCCTCCTAAGAAAGGAGTGGTTGTAATACCTTGTTTGTTGTACTTTGTACCCTTGATGTTTGGATGTTATGTGTGTTGTCAAGTAGAAGAGTGGCTTCCATTGGGGCTAGAGCCCGGAAGAGGTAAGATTGGGTAACCTTCAGAAGTGGTGTAATTAAGTGATAACTAAATCAATATACTTAGAGTTTGGGTAGTACTTCACACTAAAAAGATAATTATGCCTCACTCATAGATCCAAGTGCTCGGTTAGGCTTGGGATGGGTGGGAAGGCCGGTAATGGCAAGGTCATCTATCTTGTCTATACGAAAGGTATTTGATTCTGCATTAGTAAGTATGAGGGCCGAGGATCAGTTTGTGGCCACCATCCTTACGATCTGCAGTGGGTAACTCATGACGAGATGTGCGATGACACTCTGTCTAAGACAACAGTTGGTTTTTGATTTTGTATTAGTATGTATGAGGGTCGAGGATCAGTTGAGGCCACCATCTTGACGATCTGCAATGGGTAACTCATGATGAGCCATGTGATGGCACTTTGTTTGACCATAGTTGGTTCTTGTTTATTATGGGTATGGTTTTCGTAACATACCTGTTGTGACCATAGTTGGTATTCAATTTTTATGTGTATGGTTCTCTTAACATACTTTATCTGCTTTGTCTCTGGAAGCAATGTGATCATGTAGAGTTGTACTTGTGTTATACTGGTGTTGTACTTGCATGGTATTTGAGTTGCACTTGTGTCGTACTTATGTTGTACCCGAGTTGTACGTGTGTTGTACTTGTATGGTGCATGTGATTGGTTGTTTCAGTTTGGTTCAGTTTGTGTTAGTCCATGTCTAGTGGTAGATGGTCTTGGCTAGGATTCCTTGTTACTATCTCCTAGCACGGGGGGTGGGCCTTTGGGTTCCACTTGGTTGGGTGGCATGCACCTAAATCCGTTGCGTTCTTTCTTCATGTTTGTGTGGGCGATGCTTCTAGTTGGAGAGCTTGTTGGTTTTAGTATCAGTTCTTGCTTTATTTCATTTCAGATGATTTCGTATTATTTTACCCCTCAGTTGTATCGAGGTGGAAGTTGTAAATGTAATCTTATTTATTGATCTTGCCTCATTCTGGGAATGAGTGTTGTAACCTTATTGTTTAATTATGAATTAATGAAATGGAAAGTTATCTTTATGCTTCATGTAATCCACCTTATTGGAATGTATGTGTTTAATAATTTGAGTAAATGAATGTCATGGATTAAGTTCATGTTTTTTGTTGAGGTTCTATATAACCTCTATCTCGTAACCTTAGAGTTTGTTGGCATTAGTTGTGAACTTGCTAATTAATTGTACTTAAACCAAAAAGAAAATTAGCCGGTTTAAGTAGTTGTTTGCAACTTCCTCTAGGGTTGCGTGGCGGGGCGTTACAATGTGTTAGCCCTATTAGCGATGATGTTGGCATTTATTCCTAACATGAAGCAATTAAAAGTATTGTTGATATTGCAGTCCAAGTTCAATAAATATCTACAAATCATGTGGGTCAATACTTGATAAGAAATCCATGTAGCTCACCTATTAATTTAGATTCATATTCCATGACAAGAATCCCATCTCCAAATGATATAGACCACATTGCATATGATGTCTAGATTCTGATGGATATAAGTTATATTATTTGATGGCCTAATGAGAGCTTACCATGTGATCTCATCACAATTGGGGATCTCATTCATTTGTGGGTCAGTGTTATGTCGATTTATATCTACTCTTGTAGTTCAATCCCAACATTCTAATATCAGTTCTACATCTAGATCATTTGATGGGGCACATGAGATACATACAAACCATTCTACCACTTTGACATAGGTGCATCCACCTACTGATGATTATTTTTCCATAGGTTCTCACTCATTTTTTGTTATAGGTGCTTTGACATCTCCTATTGTAGGCACTTAGATATCTATTGATACACTCGAGTAGACTGTGAGAGGTCTAGGTTCTATGAAGATTCTCTCGTTAGGTTCGATGTCCACTCACTTGCATATTTTTCTACACACATCATTGTTAGATCTAGTCACATAAAGTACTATTGGGGAGTTGGGGGATTCACAACACATTAATATAAGTTCATTGGAACTATACAACACATTAATATAAATTATAAGTTCATAATTCATATACTTATGTACTTGTAAGTTCATTGGAACTATACAACACATTAATATAAATTATATAATTCAAATTTATTTTTTGATGTATTCATGCATATGTGTCTAGGTGGAGGTAACATGTGTTACTCCTAGTTTGAGGGTAGAGGGTGTATGCATGTGTTCTTCACCTAACCATGTCAGTGGACAGGTGAACTTTAATTTTCATCTAAGTTACTGTGTATAAGTACATGATCAATTTTTCATGTGTGTGTATATATATTGAAGATAATTTTTAATAATTACACTTTTATATAATGTAGGGTGATCCCACAATACTGGTTTACAATTTTTGGCCAAACAAGACATTCAATTGATTTTTTCTAACTAAATCTTCACTTTTGGGCACCTATAGCAGCTAAATCGTGAGGAATTTGAAGATGATGCAAACTAGAGATTTGTGAAATTTTGTTTGTAGATTCTAGATATTATTTTTGTAAAAAAATTTGGAATCAGATTACACTTCTTTTTCCATCTCCTCCAAAAACTATTTTTTATCAATAAACACCATTTTTAAGAAGTGATGCTCACCATATACAACATAACTTTTTTTCTATGAAGGATACAATTCTAGTTTTTTTGAATTTAGATTTGTAACTGCGATATCTAACCCTTTCGTTTGGTTTCATAAGTTTTTATTCAATATTTTTTCCTTAATCAAGTTCCGAAGTCAAACCAATTACAATTCAGACATAGGCGGACCGTATACAACATAATTTATTTTGTATCAAAATTCTTTTTTTTTACTAGATCAAGGACATCAATAACTAGCCTGCACATATTTTTTAGAATTTTATTTTGATAATCTGCTATTTTTCCACTTGTGTAGAACAAAGAGCTTGATTTTCGGTGAAAACCTATGTTTAATCAAACTAAAAAAATCATAATAAAACCAAAACATATTAAAGTTATATTCGATGGATAACTCGTTTTGAGGACTACCACTATCTAGTTGGGTCTATGAAGTCTCCTCCATTTTCATCCTCAACTCGAGCTTCAAAGGGAAAAATTCTGTAGAAATTTGGTGCTAGAGGGGGAGAAGGGGGGGAGCAGGGGGGTTCAAATGAACCTAGGTTCAAGTGAATCCCCCTTGGAGGTTTTCTCAAACTAGGGTTCATTCGAACCCAAGTTCGATCAAACCCATCTTTTCCATTGTCTTCATAGAAAAAAATGCATAAAAAGTGGGACCCATCATTTAATATGGTTCACTTGAACTAGGGTTCATTCGAACCCCTTTTGGGCCCATTCAAACACCCCAATTCGTGCGAACCCCTAAAAAGCAATTTTTTTTCTTAGGAGCATTTTTGCAATTTTGCTACCTCACTAGAATTGTAAACCAATTTTGTGGGTTTGCCCTATAGTAACATAAAAAGTATCCCTTTTTCATTAATTTTGGGAATAATTAATATTAAAATGAGCCTAATGTTGCCTTGATTTAGTGTTGTAATGTGTTTTACAATTTCACATTAAGTTTAGGGCCCTTTTAAACTAAATGGACTTAAATGTGCCTTATTTAGGGTGTTGTAAAGTCTACCTTTACACTTTCACATTAATCTAGGGCTTTATTAATTAATTGAGGTTAATTTTCCTTAATTGGCCCGTTTAATTCAAATCCAATCCTAATTAAATGCAAATTATGAGGGATAAAACTTGACATTCATAAATACTATTACACAACACTTAATTTTAGAAGGTGTGTGTCTTAGGTAGGTGAACTAGGACCCATTCTCCACATGGCAAATGGGTCCCCACCTAGTCCTATGATCATATTTTTACAAGACATTACACATTGTCTGAAGTGTTTCCTAGGACCCATTCTCCACATGTGGCAAATGGGTCCCCACCTAGTCCTATGATCCTATTTTTACATGACATTACACATTGTCTGAAGTGTTTCCTAGGACCCATTCTCCACATGGTGAATGGGTCCTCACTTAGACCTAGGAACCCTCCTTGAAATATGTTTTTGGCAGTATTTTAATGATTCAAAATCCAAAATTCAATGTTGGCTTGTGATATTTGAATTTTAAGAATTATTAATAGGATATGTATAAATATAAGGTTATTTCACTATGTTTCATAACTAATATCTAAGCAATTTAAGCGATCTCAAGAGTATCTTCACAAGAGAATTCAAGATCATTTCTAAGGCATTCAAGGGAAGATTTTTAGAAGAATATTGCAGCAATCAAGACTCCCTTTGTCATGTCAAATATTTAGTGCATCATACATGTTGTTGTGCTAATGTGTTGATGTAGCATTCAAGATCTAATCAAGTATTCAAGGAAATTGTTTCACATTCAAGTTTCATGATCAAGATCTACATTCATTGAGGCCACTTCATGTTAGTTTGCAGATTTATGCAAGGTTCAATTAAGGTGTGGTGAGTTGTGACATTGCATTTGTTCATTCATCATTCCTTTCATGCTTTTATTCATTTCAAGGTTTAATTACCAAAATGGGGTTTGACCAAGGCAAACCCCTATTCCCTAACAAACAACATTTTTCTCCTTTTTGATGTGTGATTGCAGGTTTTAGGTTGAAAATCTATTGGAGAGAAAAATTGCAAAAGTTGTCAAAGTTGCAAAGAAAGTTGTCAAATCATGGAAACTAAGCTACAAGATTTATTTTTGGCTTTTCGATAGTGCTCGACTAGAATCTGGGAGTGTAGAATTAGAGGAACAAAACCCAAAAACTAATTTTCAAGAGCCCTAGCCAAGACCCATTCAGTATAGCCTGAATGAGTCCTCAATGTGGTCTAAAAACACTTTTTGCAACAAGTAGAAAACATTTGACCCTCTCTAAATCTATCTTTTTACTAGTATTTGGGTTAGATTTGATTTCTGTAACCCATTTACACATTATAGCACATATATTGAATGAAATTAGGTTCATCATTTTGTTTCATTTTGGTGAACCTCATTTCCTTCTTTTCATATACGTATATATGCAGGGATCGATACATTTATCAGAGTAGGATTAACTCTCGATGGTTGCTTGACTAAGAGCCGACATGATGACCCAAATACTAGCTGAGGCACTTTTTTATACGTGTTTATTGTTTTATGTATATATTCTCTAGAAAATGTATATGTTATGTTTGAGATCTATCATATATATGCATGTAAACATGTTATGTTTATGAGCTTATATATTTCATATCTACTCTAGACATATTTATATCCATTCAAAAAAATTGAGTTTACGTTTATGTTTTAGATCTATTGATGTATGTGCACATGTACATTTATGTTTGTGATCTATATCATAGATGACATTTGTGTTTATGATTTCTTATGTTTCAGATATGTATATATGTATGTTTATATATGTAAATATAAGATATAATGTATCTCCCAAGGACGTAATTTATGTTTATGTTTATGTTTATGAACTTATGTTTTGAAATGAGTGATAGCTACATATGTATACATGATATGCAATATAAAATTTGGTTAAATAGATATATATATGTACATGTGTATAATTTTATTCAATTTATAGGTTATAAGTAATATAAACTCCCATCTACATGTACTATATAGAAAATATGGCCACATATAACAAATAATGTAAATCCATCTTGAAATGTGGAAGTAATATAATCTAAATCCATCTTTGTATCTTAGTTATGCCTAAGTTCTAGTGAAAACTAGTGATGGAAACATGTGGATTTCTATTTCAAAAATGAAATTCAAGTTATATTGGTTGATATTATCATTAACTATGTTGAGTTGTTAGAGAATTATTATTTTTTTCTTTCATTGGGAATCTTACAATCTAATAGCTTGTAACCAAAAGAACATGCAGGTCTCATAGCCTTGGTCTGAAACTCCAAGGAATATACTTATTTTTTGATCCTCAGGTTGGAAATACCAAAGCTCTATTACCAGTTGTAATGCCCCTATTTGGGATATTCCTTAATTTAGGCATGTAAAATAATATTAAACAAAAAAAACTGATATTAGTAATAATAAGTATCATCTTATTGGTAATATTAAAATTAATACATAAAATAGTATAATATTGAGAGCAATACATCATAGCTAAAACATCATAATCTTTAGGTTAATAGTTCATAACATCATTAACATTTGAATTCAATATATCTTAACACCATTAAAGGTTATTCCAAAGCATATTCCTATAGCCAGTCATATTAATAATTCACTTGAATTACTTACAAATCAAATCTCAAGGATGGTTGTCCTTGTATTGCAAGAGCATGGGTGGATCATTGTCCCTTCACCTCAAGGTGGCATGAGAAGACCCTCAAGCTTGATAGCACTCAAATGCCTCCCGACCACATGAGTGTTGCATCTCAAGAGTTGTGTGCTCGAGAATTCCCTTTCAAGACTAGGAGCACTCATCCATATCCTAGCCCACAAACATGGCAGGATCTTAGGTCCACACCATACCTCATTTCCACCTTGGAGGTTCTTTATCCTCCTTAATCAAGCCCAAGAGCACTCATTTTCCTCCTATCCCACAAGCGCTACATTTCAAGGTGGTGTACTTTATACGATAAATGAAGACTACTTCCCTCAAAAAGCCTAGGAACACTCATACACCTCTTGGCCCCACGACCACTGCATCTTGAGGGTGGCATACTTGATGAAGGAAAATGTAGTACTTCCCATCCCATGAACTCGAAAGGTTGATCAACCTCCCTATTTGTAAACACTTCTATAAATTCAGAATAGATCGCTAAAGGAATCTTATTATATTAATTGTTAATCAAATATAATTTCATTATGCTATTATAATACATATACATTTATATACATATTTATTCCTAATTTATATTTTAAAACTTACTACCTAATAATATTCTAGCTAAAAATAATATTTATTTCCAATAGATCTCCTATATTTCAATTTCTTATTTTCTTTTTCCAATACACTTCCATGATGCTTTCTCCACAAGGAAACAATCTCCCTCTTATATCTTATTATTGAGGGAGTCACAACCTTTCATATTTGGAGTCACAACCTTTCTTATTTGAAAGAGTCACAACCTTTCTTATTTGAAAGAGTCACAACCTGTCACAACCTTTCATATTTGAAAGAGTCACAACCTTTCATATTTGAAAGAGTCACAACCTTTCACATTAAGAGTCACAAAATTTCACATTAGGAGTCACATCAAATTTATTCTTAATTGATTGTTTGAATAATTTTATGGATCTTTTTCTCAAATGAAATTCTCTCCCTTTTATATCTCAAGTTTGAGGGAGTCACACCTCTCCACATCAATAGTTACAATTCTTCATATGTTGGTTGACCATTCTTAACATCTTATTTATTTAATTCCATAATATTAATTACCTTTAGTGATTTATGTTGAAACATAGGTTGCAAATATTTAGGAATAAAGCAAGACATTACATATAACTCAATGCATCTTCATGATTTGGCATGATTGATCATGATAGATCCTTGCACATAAATTGGTTCATTCTTCTTTATGTCTTGCAAACTTAAATTTGATTGATGAAAGTGTTACAATAATGTTGCTAATTTTTCTCTTGATTGATTTTAGGATCTTTAATTTGCTCAATATATTTCTAGCTCTCTTTAGGAATTCAAATGATGAAAAAAGATATTATTTATATGCAATTATTATAATTTCTTGAAAATGAAATATTAATAGCTAACAAACAAAATTGGAAATTCAAATAATAAATTATCGATATCGACATATTCAAATTTGGGGACAAATTAGGTGGTCTAGGGTGCAATGCACCGTAGAGTAGATCCACCTTTTTTGGTGTCTAAAAGTGTCAAGGAAAAACTATTAAATGTATAATTTGATTTTCCATGTTTTATTTTCCAAGAATATTTATAAAATGGAAAATTAATATATAATTATGTCCAACAATATAGGGGGGAGTAAAACATAGTGTGAAATTGTCAAGGGTGACAATTTTCAATGCTACAACAACCATGAGGAATGACATAGAGTTTCCTCTCATTACAATGGATGTTGTTGGAAAATGAGAATGTTGAATATAGGTTGTCCTCTATTCTCCTCCACATGCCTTTCTTTGTTGTCTCCTCGAAAATCACATCATGTGTTTCCAATATTGTCTTCTCATGCCATCATAGGCACACAAGAATCATATCGTTGCTTGTAATGTAGAAAAATGTATCCCTTTACATTCTCACACTTGTTTGGGCCCTCCTAATTGAAATGGAATTAGTAATACCTTAATTTAGTGTTGAAAAATGTATCCCTTTACATTTTCACACTTGCTTGGGCCCTCTTAATTAAATTGGGCTTAATTATGCCTTAATAATCCCTATTTTACATCTACAAGCCTAATAAATTACATTTTCTAAAGGGGAAACCCGACAAAAATTAATGCCAACAAATAATTAAACACCTTGAGCAATGTGTGTTCCAAGAATAGGGACTTGAGACCCATTTTCCCATGGGTGAATGGGTCCTCCCTAGGCCTTTGAACCCATTTTTAAAACATGTTTTGTTATTATTTTTATCATCCCAAATTTAAATTTCAAATGTCATCTTGTAATGTTTAATTTTTGAGAAATTAAGGATAAATGTCTATAAATACAAGGTTATTTTATCAAATTAATATTATATTTCAAGATCACAATTGAGAGAACTTCTACAAGAGATAATATTATTGTCAAGAGCATTAAAAAGTAGATTTATCAAGAATTTATTGCAGCATTCAATATCTCAAGCATTATGTCAAAGTTATGTTCATTTAGGCATGTTTTTGGAGCTGACATTGTGATTTAGGTTTCAAGATCTAATCCAAGCATTCAAGTAAAATATTCAAAGCAAGATTCAAGTATCAAGATCCACATCCATTGAAGCCATTTCATGGAATATCCATATCAAGATTTCAAATTTCTAGAGGTTCATCCAAGGGTTTGATGAGTAGCAACATTGAGTTGTTCATTCATCATTCCTTTCATGCTATTTTATTTCATTTGAAGGTTTAATTACCAAAACTGGGTTTGACCAAGGAAAACCCCCATTCAACAAAAACAAAAGAAATTCCCCTCGTGTTTGTGTTGCATATTTTAGGTTGAAGGAAAATTGAAGATTGGAGATCTCTAAATTGGAAAATTATAAAAGTTGTCAATGTTGCAAGAAAAGTTATCAAGATCATGGAAACTTAGATCTCGGGCTCATTTTTTATCATTTTCACATAAAACCAGTGGGAAATTGGATTTCAATTTTGTATTCAAAGGCTCCCAAAAATTCAGCTCAAAAATTTGTCTTACCTGACCCATTCACCATTTTTGGATTGGGGGGTCCTAGACACTTTGCAACTATTTTTGAACACTCTGCAACAGATTTTGAGGTAAGTTTCAAGTGTCTTCCACTCATCCAATTTGCATAAAATTGATTTTTTTTGTTGGAGTTATGTTGCATCTACATGAATTAGGTCTTAGGTTATAGATTTGAGGTTATTTGCTATCCTATTTTCATCTCCCAAAAGTGTTGTCTAGTCATATTTACCTCGTCCACACACATAAAGTAAATTTGTAGATCTTCCATAGAATTGACTCACCTAAGGGCTAAAAGTGAATTCTATCTTGGAGGATCTCATTTCTTGAATAAAATATAAAATAGGTAGGTTCATTACACCCCATTTTTCCCTTTCTATTTATAGTAAGTTTGGTGAAACATTCCAAATTTAGTATAAAAATCTATGTGTTTTAAACCCTACCCTATTTTTCTATGCTTCATTGCTATATATGTCTATTCTCACACAAGAATCATATGCTTCCATGACAGTTCTACACCATGCCTTCAAACACCCACTTTTTATCTCTAGATCTAATACCGAAATGAAGGTAAATACTTTATTTCAATTTATCTCATGAATAGATAGCATATTTAAAAGGGAGAAAATAGTTTAGAAACTATCAAACTACCTATAACTATAGGTGCAACTATATCCAAGCAAACATTGTAATACTAGTTAATAGCTACACTAACATCTTCTATGGCCACAATAATGGATTCAAACCTTGTACGTAAACTCCTTAGAATATTTTCAAGTATTCCCTCATCTTCAAGGATCTCAAATTAAGATATAATTTTGTTAACTAATCCAATAATTTGATTGAACAATGAATCTATTGATTTATAGTCTTTCATATACATGGTTTCAAAATCTCTTCTTAATATTTGTAACTTAGCAATATTTACCTTGACCATTCCTTGATATGTTGTTTGAAGGATATCCCATGCTTGTTTTGACTTTGTTGTTATTGTAACCCTTAGAAAAATGCTCTCTTTTATTTCTTAGAAAATGTAGAGATCACTGGGGTCCTTTTTTCTCTTATTTTTGAGTAAATCCTTCTCTACTTGAGATAAAGCAATGCATGTTACTGCATCAGTTGGTTTAGGAAAACCATTCTTTATAATTTATCATATTTATTGAGTATAAAATAAATTATTCATTGTGATTGACCAATAATTGTGTTTTTTATTGTTGAATTGAGAAATTTGAAGATTTATCAAGCTTGCGCTTGAAATTTCCATTGTTGGCTAGATGATGATCTTGCTCTAATGACCTATAATTTAATAACCTTGCCTTGATGAACTTGTCTTTGATAAACCCTTGGCTCTAATAATGCATGAAGGGATAAGAAGATAAATAGTAGAAAAATAGAATAGAAAAATAAAGAATTAGAAGATTGTTGTATGTATATCTATTGATATTTAGAACAAAATTATTATAGAATTTTAGCTCTTTACTCTAGATACATTAAAAACAAAAAAGTGATCTTCCCTTTCCTAAGGCAACTTGCATAATATTTGCATAAGACCTTTATGTATATTATTTTTAGAGAACAAAGTCCTCTCTCTTTTTTATGGAAAATTACCCAAACCAAAATCTACTGAAGAACTATATAAACTATATGCAAAGGTAGACATAGATATTAAAGTTGTATAGGATTATGCAGAATAAAGGACAAAAAAATCAATTTAAATCCAATTGATGGAGAAATGAAACCATACTTGAGGACAACATATCCTTGCACAAGAAAAGGAAAAAGAGAACAAAAATAGGGGAATGAATTAGAGATTTTAAATGTTGAGGTAACACCATATGCAAGGTTTACTTGTTGTAGAGTAAATATGAAAAATGAGTACATTGGTAGTTGGGATCAAATAATCCCAGAGAAATTCCCACAAGGAGGATTGAGTACATATTAAAAAACTAAGTCAAAGATGAACATAAAGCTGATATTAAACCTAATAAAATTATCAAATAGAAAATTGTAATCCTACACATAGCATAAGTATTCAATAGATGTAAACCTTATAGAAAATGAAACAAGTACGGATAAATACCCCAAATAATTACTTTTTATCACTTTTGTTATCTTCAACATCAAGAAATTAGAGACCATGATAAATACCCATAGAAATATTTACTAGAAAGGAATAAAAGCTCTTGCACCATGTCATTCACCTTCCTAATGATCCAAATGTAAACGTCTTGATCTTATTTATTCAAATCCAAGATGAAATTGTCGAAAAAATCCTAAAGTGGATAATGTCTTGTGCTATACATAATACCTGAGGTAGCCTCAAATTTTAGTAGTAATTCCTAAGAAAAAATCCCTCCAAATTCCAAGTCACCAACCTTCACATCATAATCCATGAGTGCAGTACCAAAAACTTCACAATACCTACATCTCGATAGATATCTATACCATTGAATGAAAAATAAAGGCACTAGGGGAAAGGATCTAATAGTTGAACATGTTCTAATACTTTTTATATCATTTGTTGATTTGTTGTCCAATATTTATAACAATATTGCACCAATAGTTGTGACTTTAAAGTTGTTAATATTAATCATGAGTACCCATAACTGAATTAAATGTATTCCTTAGATGTAAAAAAAAAACAAATCATGTTATGTCACATCAACATAGTAATAAAACATGACTTAGTTCACAACTATCCCTCTAAGATTATTTTGAGCTATTTTAGAAACCTTAAAAAAATGCATGTTGGTGTGACATCTGTAAGATGCCAAACGTAGGTAGAAGTAAACGACTTACAAAAGATTTTTGTTTCAACACAACTCTAGTTTTATTGTGCAAATAACTCAGAATTGATTTTAATAACAGTGTACTAAATGAAGACACAACTGAATCGAATGGAACCTGTTATGCCTTGCATAACCACCCCATCTTTTGCCTTGGTCAAAATGGGTCCCCCTTTGTGTTTTTTTTGTACTTAGTTGTTTTTGAAACAAAGTTTGGTGTCTAGTTTTGCCAATACTTTGTTTTTCTTTGGTTTCTCTGTCGGAATTGGAACTGGAGATGAATCGGGTTTTGAAAGTTTGTTTGATGCTTGTTTTTGGTTCTATCCCAACAGTCTTTTCTTTGGCTTTGTTTTTGTCTTTAGCGAAAGCGGAGACAGAGTGGGAATTGGGATGGTTGTTATCAAAATTTGCAAAATCAAATTCAATTCCGATCTTGCCTCCGCTACTTTTTAATGTTTATTTTGTCTCGGTTTTTGTGTTATGTTTTATTAGGTTGGTCTTTTACGTAACTTTTTGTTTCTGATTTTGTTTTATTTTTTATTTGTCGGACGCGGAGCCGGAATGGGAATAAGGTTTGGAAATTTTATAAGTTTAAGATCCTATTTCCATTTTAGTTCCGCCCCCGCCGCTTTTTGTCTTTGACTTTATGACTGAAGTTGCACTGCAGACCAGTGTTCGTTCTCTTACAGTTCTGACTCCGCGTGTTCAATCATTGCATTTTAATGCATTAATGGTGGTTGCCGGTGTAGGTAGAAATTCACATATTTTCCTTTATTAAGGGTTAAAGCCGATCATTATTGTTATTATTACAAGTTTGAGAGCGCGAAGAGCAATAGCAGAGTTCGTTTGAGAAAATTGATTGAGATAGAGAAGGGATATTGTGTGTGAATCGATTCAAAAAGTTAGCATGGCTTTGTTTGCGTTTGAGGTAGATCTTTTATTTTTGTTGTTTGTTTGTTTTATCTGCAGTTGTGTTCATTGTGTTTTGCTTTGTGTCTGCTCGTGTGTTCAATCATTGTGTTTTAAAGCAATTTTATGATCATCGATGTGATTGAATGAATAGGTTCTTATTTTGGCTTGTTTGTTTTGCTTTAATCCTTGTCTTGTTTTATCGTGTCGTTTCTTTCTATTTTAGGGCATTGTCGCTTTCACATCTTAATCGTGATTGCATCGTGTTTAGTTTTCGATTTGCAATAGATTAGATTAGATTAAAGGTTTTTAATGGCA
Organism: Sequoiadendron giganteum; assembly: GCA_007115665.2. Lineage (NCBI taxonomy): Eukaryota > Viridiplantae > Streptophyta > Pinopsida > Cupressales > Cupressaceae > Sequoiadendron > Sequoiadendron giganteum. The sequence goes on from CM021105.1 coordinate 395,975,691, forward strand.
TTTGTTAGATTAAGAATTTACAGTGAGGTTGATTAGAGATTTTACAGTGAGTTAGGGTAGATTAGATTTATTGTTTAAATTAGGGTTTCGTCGTGTGGTAGAAGGGCAGGGTTTTAAACCCGTGCCCTAGTTTTATTAGGTTTGTTAGATTAGGGTTTCGTTGGTCTCTGCAATTACTTTAAATGATTAAAAAATGATATCTTAGAAGTGCCATTGATTCCCCACGGTCATAATAGTATGGTATTTTTTAAAGCTCCTTGTCATTTTATAGCGACCTAGGTTTTAATCATGAAGTTATGTTGAAAATGAATAAATTTGATGATGTCATGATTAGCATAGGCGGAGGCGGGATCGGAACTGATCTTGAACATAAGAGTTCTTTTTTACAAAGGTTATCGATTCCATTTTTATCCCATTTCTGATTCTGAGTTTTAAAAGGTTTCCTTGAAGTATATGATAACTGGCGGAGGCGGGATCGGAACTGATCTTGAATTTAAGAATTTTGTTTGTGAAGGTTATCAATTCCGTTTTCATCCCGTGTCCGGCTCCGCATATAGTGGGAAGTCTTTTGTCGAAGTAACGATGACCAAATCGGAGGCGGAGGCGGAATGGAAATAGAATATGAAAATGAGAATTCGAAGAAAACCAAATCACTTTTTCATTCCGATCTTGGTTCCAATAACCTTCCCGACTCCAACTCTGAGCCCGTTTGTTATTAGGTGAAGTTCCTATATCGCTTTTTGCTCTGAGTCCACCAGTTTTGTAAAAGAGAGTCTTTTGTGCTTCTGTCTGGTTCCGACTCCGATGTATGTGTGACAGGTATGTTTTAAAAGCATGTGTTATGATGATTTATCTAAAGGTCTAATTAGAGGTTTGCTTGTAGGAGAAAGATGATGGAGGAGACTTGGTGATAGATCGGCTTGTAGAAGTCAAAGAAGAAATAAAAGCTACAGGGAGAGAGTTGATCAAGGTAAAAAGTATGAAAGAGTTTGCTGTAGTTGAGTTAGATCACATCAAATTTGAAGATGACTAGATACTAATCTGGGCCAGATATGGATATGCTACAACAAATCTTCACCAGTTATGATGAGTTCATAGCGGATCTAGCTTCACATGCATAAAATCTTGCATGCATGATGATCTTCTTCTTTGCATGTTGCATGCATGCAACACTAACAGTCTTAAGGGCACATGACTTCTTTTCTTCTATTTCTATCTTCTATTGCTAGATCAAACTGAATGCATAATGTAAGAACTCAAGATCAAAGTTGATCTGAGTTTCCAAGAAAGTTGATTGTTCCTAAAAAGGTGGAAAGCCTAAGATAGAAGTGAAGTTCGAACTTCTTTTGTATATCTATAAATACCAGATGGGTATCACATTGTAAGGGTCGGCTAATTGAGAATTGGATTGGCTTACCTAGTGCTAGGAGATAGAATTTTAGAGAGTTTTGTAGAGATACATTGTACTAGATCTTTTTACAGTTAATAAAATTGTAGGTTTACGAAATATGGAGTTTACATTGAATTATGTTGTTGGATAAGGTTAATGAGTTATAATCCACCTAAATGCCACTGATTGTGCTGAAGGATGATTATTTCTTATGTG
>CM021105.1:395977396-396021249 GCA_007115665.2 Sequoiadendron giganteum
CTCTCCCCCTCTCCCCCCATCTCTGTCTCCCTCTCTCTGTCGCTCCCTCCAATATATTTTAACATATAATTTATCTAAAATAATAATATATATAGTAAAAATATAAATACAAATACATATATAAATTTATTTATTTATTTAAATATAAATACAAGCTACATCAAAGCATCACTAATCATTTTCAAAAGAGTAAAGTAGATCATTTGCTTCAATAGATATACAGCTCAACTTTTCTAAGAAGTTAAAAAAAATTAAAGGTTATCATCATGTGGTTACATATTATTAGCTTCATCATACGAAATGAACATGGTTATTTATGTTGGGCAAAGCGATCAAATTACGATAAGACACCAACAACAATGCATAATTCAAAACATCAAGGGAAAGACTCAAACATGTTTTTAGAGAATCTAATCAAGTTTTTAATTATCTCTCAAATCAAGCAATAGAAAAAACATAAAACAGTAAAATATCTGAAAAGATAGAGGATTGAAATGAACTACGCAAAATATTAAGAATATATTGTATACAAACATCAGACATTACAGTTTTATTTTAAGAAAACACAATCTCAATGAATATATTTCTAATTAAGAATAGATTGTATAGGCAAGCAAGAAAGACATGACATAACAAAGACATCTGACACAACAAGGGGAAGCTAAGAGCAAAGTACTATAGACTAGAGAATCAGCAGACCGATTAAAATCACATAGCATATTCATGACTATGGAAAGGAAAGGGACGAAATGTTAACCAACCCATAAAATCCTCGGAAAATATAAACAATACATATAGATGGCATTCCAACACCAAATTGTAAATGGAAATGGACGTAATAGACAAAGTTGATGGATACAAGTCACAAGGAATGGTATAGAAGTCACGAGATCTGAATAGAAAACTAACAACAATGCATATATGAATTGATAATGCTAGGGATTTTGTATAGATTTTGATAAAGAGTTGCATGATTGTAAAATGCGGATGACAAGTTGGCATAAACAAAACTATCAAAGCGGAATAACAAAGCATGATAGTCTAAAACGAAATGACTGAACTCGCAAGCATTGAAAGACATCTCCAGAGAATTAAGATTACTTTGGGATAGTGAAGGTTGAACTGTCAGAGAACTCTTAACAGAAGATATGGAAAATAAAATACTATGCAAGTGCCTAAAAGATTATAAGAGCCCAATGCAGGTCCATGCCACCATACACAAAATGGCAGACAATTTAACAATCCCGAATGTAATTATGACTGCAAGAAAGAAAACCTGAAGGAGCAGATGAAGGAAATATTCAATGTAAAAATCAGAAATGGAAGAAGAGGCCATCAAAGTTGTCATAGGTGAAAAACATCTATAGAGGGTGAAACCTATAATGCAGAGATTTTGGACAAGATTTTGTACAATTTAATGAGGACATCGGGCAACTTTGAATGTATAGCTTTGTGAACCCTAAATATAAGAAAATTCGTGCTTAAAAAATCAAAACATTTCAAATCATTCAACTACACTAAAGTGTAGAAAAAATCTCTGTACCTATCAAAGAAAGCAATTATTTACTATTAAATAGGTGGTCAGGTCGTGAGATTGCCTGAATATGAAGATTATGCACCTCCAGTTTGCCATAAGAAGTGTGAATAACAGCCAGCACGGAAAGGATTCTTAGGGAATAGGCCTATGGTCTTTAGATATGTTTTCTCTGCACTAAATAGGTCACTGTTTGCCAACCACAAAAAAATTGCAAACTTGACAATAGCGTCTCCATCCCTAGAATCAGATCTCAAGGCTTCACCAAAATACTCTTCAGCCCTGTTGATCACAAAAAAATGCAGATACAAAACTTAATCCAATTCAAAATTTTGTAGACAATTTGGAAATAATTACAACCATATATTTTTCTATGAAGAATTTTATGTCATTCACAATATCATTTTTCTATTTGATTGTGAGCACAAACCTTAGGTTAGAACTTCTTTGACTGAGTGTTAAAGACTTGGGTATCTATTTTACTAAAGTTGTCTGGAGCATGATCTTGGCCTCATCCCCTATGCTATCAGAGCCTTGCACTTTAACATGATTTAATTGACCATTCAGCTTCACCAGCCAAAGACTCATTGACATGATGACCATATATATTGAAATGTAGTACACGGAGGAAATAAAAAACAAGTAATACAACATAATTAAATCTTCTAAATTGTGGATATAGATTCTAATCAAAAGGCCAAACCAGGAGAGCATTTCAAATCATTAATGTGAAAATCTGAAACTAGTCCAAAATGATCTTTTATGCAACAACGAATAATTTAACATGACATGTATAATGCAAAATATAAATTGTCTAAACAAAACAAGTGCTAGGAGAAATAGGGAGGACATGCTTACCTGCGATTGTCATACCTGACAAGATGAAGGAATTGAGCATAATTTGAAAGAAGAAGAAGATCTTCAGGAGCTGCAATGATTGCTTCCTGATAAAGCAATTCAGTTCTATCATAGAAGTTATAATTGTCTAGCACAAGAGGAGTACTAGTAGCTGCAGCTAAACTCTGTAGGTTTTCATGCTCAAGATGAGTCTCACTTACAATTTCTCCCTCTGAATCCGAGTCAAATTCCTTGAGAAAACATTGCCACAGTTGTGCAATTTTTATAGTCTGGTATGAAGGATTCACAGTCCCCTAAGTTTCCACAGTTTGAGTCATACCTGTTTTGGCCAAAGGTGGATTTGACAAAGAAGATGTTGACGAATTAACAACAATTGTACTCCAAAAACATTGCATGGTTTTGATGATTTCCTTCACATGGCGGATCTTCGTAAGAATCGCCTGCAATTGAATCATTTCTATGCCCGCCTCCACTGAACCGATCACCTAAACTCGATGCATTTGGCACTCCAAAATTACAAACAGATTGGTCAGAAAACTTCATCCATGATCGGTCTGCTTGTATGCCTTTGATTTCTACTTCTACAGAACATATGGCAGATGAGGGGCTTTGAGAAAAAGGAATGGCAGCCAAAGCAATGTTCTTCCCCATTGCATATATAGTAAAATTATCTAGCAGAATCATTACAGAAACCATGAATATGAGTCAATGAGAAAACCTGTTGGAATAGCCAGACAAAGGAAATCTGCATTTCTCTCCGCACTGTTCCAATGACCTCGTGTAAATCCTCACATAGGAGGATCTGCCTCATCTGCAAAGCATATGTTTGAAGCTCCCTGATCATGAAAACCGATGAAAGAAAATTCTCTCTTGATTGAACAACACATAGTAGATGCAACAACACGAAAAAGCGAGAACTTCACATTTCCAAGAGAGGGACTTCAGTCACTCGCTTGGCGATAGATGCCACATCCTTTCACATGCCTATCTCCCCTTGCTTAGTTGATCTTCGGTTTCAGAACTTCCCTGATTTTTTAATGTGTCTGACGCATACTTGTATAAATGTTAGCTTATTGTAACATTCTGAGAATCCATTTTTTTTGGGCTATGATAATATCCGAGGTTTCAAATTTTATGTTAATTGATGCTGGGATGGAAACCCTACATCAATATATTAAATTCCTGAGTAATAGTGTTTCAAGCAATCAACACATAGTAGGTTCATGCATCCATCAGGAGGTATATGCATTTTAGACACCAATGATTACCAGATCCAGTTTCCAATCAGCTCCAAGCATCACAAATCCAAATACAGTCCAAGAAGCAGTTGGTTCTTACTGGAGTCAGATCTATGTAGGAGAAGGCAAGGGGTAGTTTACAGTCATCAAGGTAGGAAACAACCAAATTAGAAACACATAAATCAACCCTAATATATACCATATTACCCCATCCCTGATTTTTGAATGTGTCTGATACTTACTTGTACCTCCAACTTAATTAGGGTTCTAGGTTTAATACACTTGAGACAACTTCTCACTTCCATATGACCCTCAGCTAATTTTCTAACTTGTTCAAGATTGACGAGGAAGGCAGAGGATAAACAGAGATTAAAAAAAATAGACATAGAAAACAGAGGTGAACTGAAAATGAAAACATATGAAGTTTGATGGCATATGCTCTTGCATGTATTCAGAAAACTGAATAAAAGGACTCTTTTTAAATTTCACATAGACTGCCAAGTTTAGCCTGAGCAGAGAAAAAAAGAGAAAACAAAAAACAATATAGTTACATATAATTTATGAGATTACGAGTTAATTTCTCATTTAAATTTTTCCTTAATGCAGAGAAAGTGGAGACAAGTGAAATGGAACTGGGCTAGTTACGTGCTATGGACTCTTGAGCATGGCCAAAAGCTTGGTTATTGCTAGCTAGCTTTAGTGAAAGTAAACTACACTTAATAAACACTGAATTTTCTATGCCTCACGCATGGGGCCCTTCCTGCTGTGAACTCAGAAACTCACCAGATCTTCATTCAACAAGATTGTAGAGCATCTCCCATGATTTCAATATAATTTTTTCTTTTAACTTAAACAAAGTTTATTATCATTTTTTGACATTTTATCAAGAAAATGCAAATTACTATCAGTATAACTATAAATCCATATACTGATACAGGAGCATAACTATAAAGGCAAGCAAGGGGATTACCACCGGCTAAAACAAAAAAAATCAACTCCAAGTCGTCAAGAGATTGAGGGTTCCACACCCCAATTTCCAGTCAGGTGTTGTAGCAAGTTTCTCTAGATCCAAATGCCTAATCAAAGAATTGGAACCACTAGAAGTTGTGTTGCAACAAAAGGTAGCTGAAGGACCCTTAACAGGACCAGATACATTTAATCAGTATAAACCAGGCCTAACACTAGGGCATAACTCAAGTGTATCAAAGATCCAACATTCACATATTTAGGAGGTACTATCACTCCCTGCACAGTGAATTCTACCTTCTTCAAGTCTGCTAGATAAATCTGACTACAAGAAAGAAAACCTGAAGGAGCAGATGAAGAAAATATTCAATATAAAATTCAGAAATGGAAGAAGAGACCATCAAAGTTGTCATTGGTGAAACCCATAATGCAGAAATTTTGGACAAGATTTTGTAAAATTTAGTGACGACATCAGGCAACTTTGAATGGATAGCTTTGTGAACCCTAAATATCAGACAACTTGTGCATAAAAAATCTAAACATTTCAAATCATTCAACTACACTAAAGTGTAGACCAAATCTCTGTACCCATCAAAGAAAGAAATTATTTAATATAAAATAGGTGATCAAGTGGTGAGATTGCCTGAATATGAAGATTATGCACCTCGTGTTTGCCATAAGAAATGTGTATAACAGCCAACATGGAAAGGATTCTTAGGAAATAGAACTATGGCCTTTAGATATGTGTTCTCTGCACTAAACAGGTTGCCCTTTTCCAACCACAGAAAATTTGCAAACTTGACAATAGCGTGTCCATCCCTAGAATCTGATCTTGAGGCTTCACCAAAATACTCTTTGGCCCTGTTGATCACAACAAAATGCAGATATAAAACTTAATCCAATTCAAAATTTTGCAGTCAATTTGGAAATAATTATGACCATGGAGAATTTTATATCATTCACAATATCATTTTGCTATCTGATTGGGAGCACAAGCTTAGGTTAGAATTTTTTTACTAAGTTTAAAAGACTTGGGTATCTATTTTACTAAAGTTGTCCAGCACATGATACTGGTCTTATGCCTTATGCTATCAGAGCCTTGCACTTTAACATGATTTATTGACCATTCAACTTCATCAACCAAAGACTCATTGGCATTATGACCATATATATGGAAATGTAGGGCATAGAGGAAATAAAAAACAAGTAATACAACTTAATTAAATCTTCTAAATTGTGAATATAGATTCTAATCAAAAGGCCAAACCAGGAGAGAATTTGAAATCATTAATGTGAAAATATGAAACTAGTCCAAAATGATCTCTTCTGCAACAACGAATAACTTTACATGACATGTATGATGAAAAAATATAAATTGTCTACACAAAATAAGTGCTAGGAGAAATAGGGAGGACATGCTTACCTGTGATTGTCATGCGTAACAAGATGAAAGAATTGATTTTAATTTGAAAGAACATTTTCAAGATCTGCACTGATAGCTTCCCGATAAAGCAATTCAGTTCTATCATAGCAGATATAATTTTCTGGCTCAAGGGAAGTACTAGTAGCTGCAGCTAAACTCTGTAGGATTTCATGATCAAGATGAGTACCGCTTACAATTTCTCCCTCTGAATCCGAGTCAAATTCCTTGAGAAACCATTGCCACAGTTGTGCAATTTTTATAGTCTGGTCTTAAGGATTCACAGTCCCCTGGTTTTCCACAGTTTGGGTTGTACCATGTTTTGGCCAAATCTGGATTTGACAAAGAAGATGTTGATGCCTTACAGCAATTGCACTCCAAAAACATATAGTGTTTTAGGTTCATTGTTGCTGGGATGGAAACCCTACATCAATATATTAAAGTCCTAAGTAATAGTGTTTCAAGCTATCAGCACATAGTAGGTTCATGCATCCATCAAGAGGTGTATGGATTTTAGACACCAATGATTACTAGATCCGGTTTCCAATCAGCTCCAAGCATCACAAATCCAATACAGTCCAAGAAGCAGTTGGTTCTTATTGGAGTCAGATCTATGTAGGAGAAGGCAAGGGGTAGTTTATAGTCATCAAGGTAGGAAACCAGCAAATTAGAAGCATACAAATCAACCCTAATATATACCATATTACCCCATCCCTAATTTTTGAATGTGTTTGATGGTTACCTCCAACTTAACTAGGGTTCTGGGTTTAATACACTTGAGACAACTTCTCACTTCCATATGACCCTTAGCTAATTTTCTAACTTGTTCAAGATTGATGAGGAAGGCAGAGGATAAATAGGGATTAAAAAATATAGACATAGAAAACCGAGGTGAATTGAAAATGAAAACATACAAAGTTTGATCACATATGCTCTTTGTGTAGTTTACTTTCACTAAAGCTAGCTAGCAATAACCAAGATTTTGGCCATGCCTCAAGCATGGGGCCCTTCCTGCTGTGAATTCAGAAACTCACTAGATCGTCATTCAGCCAGATTGTAGAGCATCTCCCATGATTTCAATACAATTTTTTATTTTAACTTACAAAGTTATTGTCATTTTTTAAAATTTTACCAAGAAAAAGAAAATTACTATCTGTATAACTATAAATCCATATGCTGATACAGGAGTATAACTATAAAGGAAAGCAAGGGGATTACCTCCAGCCAAAACAACAACAGATTTCAACTCCAAGTCGTCATCCAATTGAGGATTCCACACGTCAATTTCCAGTCAGGCGTTGCGACAAGTTTCTCTAGATCCAAATGCCTAACCATTGGAACCATTAGAAGTTGGCGTTGAAACTGAAGATAGCTGAAGAACCCCTAACAAGACCAGATACATTTATTCAGTCTAATTCAGGCCTAACCTAGGGCATCACTTATGTGTGTCAAAGATCCGACATACACATATTTAGGAGGCACACTGAAGTCTACCTTCTTCAATTCTTCTAGAAAAAGCTGACTGCAATGATTGAACTAATGAACAACCACCTGAACACTGGTAATCCTTATTGTACTACAGTTGTAATCTGAGGACATACTAATGGAAGACATTGTTGTAAGAATACTTTATTCTTTCCAGATCTGAATTTTCTCATTATCTACAGAATTGACTGTGGCTTCATTTCTTTAAACGTGAGTGCAATGAATGAGCATAATTGCCACAAATCTGGTAGTCCTCTCCAGATTTACATTTTTCTGATTATCATTTACTAGGGTTTAACAATCATTGACAATATTTATTTGATGTGCTTTGAATTTGGGATATAACATAGAAGAAGCTTAATGCTTTGGGGATCATATTCAAAAGTGTAAGGCATGCAAGAATAATGATAGGAACTGAAAAAAGTCTTTGGAAATCTCATGAATGCTCTTATAGACAATCTGATGCCTTACTCTAATCTACAAAGTGAAAGAAAGCCTAAAACACAACAAACGGCATTGGATCTCATGATCCATTTGTGCTGGTCATAGTATTAAGAGATCATCAGAACGGTCAAATTTCTAATAAGATAAAGCAGTGGTGAACAAGCAACAGCTACAAGAAACATTAATACCAAAATCCAGAAATAATTCGATGAAGAAAATAGATTTGGGCAATGAGGCATGCAAGATTAATGTAAGGAACTGAAGAATGTGTTTGGAAATCTCATGAATGCTCTTATAGACAACGTGATGCATTAGTCTAATCTACAAAGTGAAAGAAAGCATAAAACATAACAGACGACATTGGATCTCATGATCCATCTGTGCTGGTCATCAGAATGGTGGTTTGAGGGTATTTCTTCCACAGACGCATTTAATAGATCGATCCTCTTTGGTTACCTTATGAAAACAATCAGAATATTGCTGCAAATGATAGAATAAAGAAATGCAAAGCTTTGAAAACTTAATTTGCAGAATTTGAAAGCATGAAATAAATGGCAGAGAGCTTGTAATTGAACAGCCTTCACTGTGTAACGCCTAGTTAGTTTCTTGAGGTGACTGTTATTGCTTTATTGCTTTGTCCTTGTATGCTTTGGCCCCCTCTTTTATTAGTGTTTTTTTAATATAATAACAAATTTATAAGTAGTAAAATTGCTGAAGGAATTTTGTTTCCAATATCATTTTAATCTTACTGTTATTCATTTTTAGAAATTGGCTTCAATTTTTAGATTTTTTATTTATCATTGTAGATCAAATTTATGCCTGTAAAATTGATCCACACTAGTTCTTAATTATAGATTTAAATCATAATTTTTTAAACTTTTAAAATTTACATTTACATCTTGCCAACCACTGATGTTCAATCTATTATAGGTTTTGTGTTGATTCAAGCGTGGTACATTGTTGTATTTATCATTCATTTATTCATTTGAAATCATTGGGAACATCTTAGCAATCTAATAATAAAGGAATAATCAAATAACATCAAGAGCACCATGCAACATTATTAAAAGATACATCATCTTAGGTTAATTGAATGCTTGATTATTGTTCTCAACCATTATTCTTGTTATAATCACTTCATTTAAGATTTTGACTTACGAGGACATGACCCTCATGATTAAGTAGATTCCCCAAATGTGTGTAAACACCACCTATTCCTTATTAATATTTACACATCAAAAGATCAAGGTGAAGTGTTTTCAATCAACCACATTTATGTCTATTCATTCGTGTTGATATAGGTTTAAGTCTATATGCCAACTCAATTTTGTAGGCATGGATCTAAACTAGAGCAACATATAATCAACTTATAAATATCTAAATATATTTTTAATCAATACCTTTAAATTCTAGCATTTAATGGTTAATGAATTCCTAACATCTTTAATATCACCTTTTCATCTTCAAAATTTAACTAAGTGTTGTATTTTCTTCATTTAAATTTCATATTTATAATTCCATTAATTTAGCTCTTCAATCCTTTATGTCAGTATTTTCTCTACATAAATTTTATTGGTATAACACTTATTTTTCATTAAAAAATTTGAGAACCTAAATTTCTTACACAATAATATTTTTTTTCCACTTGGTGGCTTTGATCTACTTCAAGTGCAAGTTTGGGTTACCATAAAAAATAACATTGTTCCATAGGAGAACAATAAATGGTACCCTAGACATCCTTCACAACATAGGTAGGTGATCCTTTAGTGCAATTATCTCTTCATAAATCATGTATTTAAACCAAGTTTCCTTGGAACTAGATTCAATTCTTACCTTGTGATAGCATTAAATGAATTATCTAATCAACCTTTTTCCTTGGGACTCCAAAGTGTAGTTGTAATCACCACTCCTCCTATATCACTTTGTTGAGATCCTCTATCTAGTGTTACTAAGAGGTTTGGGCTAGTACATTTGAGTCCACTAGGCTCTTGAGGTATTCAATGTATATAGATAGCTCACCCTATTTATGAAAAATTTGGTTTTCCTAATAACATTGCATCTTTCGTACTATCTTAATCAACCATAAATATTCTATCTAATTTGGAAGTGCCAACTTCAAAGCCTTACCATCCATAATCATGGCAACAACTCTATTTTATACTTACACTAAAATATGGTATTGTCATTATGTTAGGAGATCATCCTTAGTCCCAAACCTAAACATCGAGAACTCATTCATAATGACCCTTCATACATATCACTTCCTAAGAATTGGAGGCTTTACAATTCATACACCAATAACATAAAGTCATCATCCTCACATTTGGGATTAAGTCTCTAAGATTATTTTAAAACTTAAGCTAATAATTAAATTAATGCTTCAAATCAATCCACATATAATAGTACTCTGACAAATAATTTCTAGTCAAGTATTACCTTTATGCCAATATCAATGTATGAACACACAAATTATCTATATAGTGATTAGCTGATACGTGCATCACATTTATACATTATGATTATCTTATACATACAAAACATGTACACAATGTGACTAAGTCATGCATACATTATATAAATTAAATTTGATAACTCATGGATTTATAAAATATACATATTGCAAATCGATCATGCTTGCATCACATAAACATAGTGCAAGACTAGCTCATGAACACAACACATTTTCCCCATGCAACTAGCTTATCCATACATCACATATATACATAATCAGTAGCCCATCTATAAACACACATACACAATATGAATAAAGCATGCATTATCCCATATGCATTGTGTGGCTTTCTCATGCATACAACACATACACAATGTGAATAACTCAATATTATTATATGTACACAAGTGACCAACCAACAAAAATATGTGGTTAGAACCTTACTACAAGAAACTTTCCCTTTACCTAGTTCTCTAATGCATAATCCCTTAAATACATCCCAAACAAAAATAATATGAGTTCACCCTATACTACACTATGGGTTCCATCATTTATCCCAGTTCACTACCAACTATGAAGGAAAGTGAGCATCCTTACTACTTGTGGTAATCACCAAAAAAGGCACACTATAACAACAAACAACATATTTAGCCATTAATAACATTTTCATAGATTGTTGAATAGTCGAAGGAAATGGATGTTAATATCTATATTACCTCAATGCCACTAGTGAAATTTTGTCCTACTCAGTATGAGGTAGCTCTTTCCATCTATCACCTATACGGTACTAGTGAAAGCTATTTAAGCCATGTCATACCATGGGAAAATATTAGCATCCATCAACTTCATTCCATCAATGATAGTTAGTTAAAATGTACCTATATCATATTCGACTCTAATATGTGGGTCTATCTTATAGTCAAGTATGCATAATCAAGAGATCACAAGGATCCACAAGCACTTGGTAGGTTGTATTTTTTACATACAAACACAAAGTGATTGATAAACCTATACACATATAGTCTCATAGGTTTCTAAAAGCTATAAATACACCATGTTCAACAATTCTCACTATTACTTTTCCACTATTAGTAATGGAAATTATAAGGAGATCTATCTTAAATTCAACATATATCGATGCTAATTAATATTTATAGTAGCTAGATCATCCACACATATTAAGGGTTGTTCAAATAATTAAATGAGAATGGATTTATTCAACATAATACATAAACACAAAGTTTGTAGGTTTCTATAACTCATTCATAGCAATCTCATATCTAAGTTTGTAACTCTCTTATTTCTTGGAATAATAGAAGTCACTAAGTTTTAGCCTAACATATACCTTCCTATACTTCTCAATGAGCCAAGACACATTGTCATAGTGTTCAACACATAAATTATAATTATTTTAGTTCTAATAGGTCTAGAGGCATTCTCATACATTCACATTAAAAAATCCAAGCATGTCCCTAGTTTAACGAACATATCCTAAAGAATTTTTGTCCAAGGGCATCAAGATCTCAAATTAATCATCACCTTATTATAATTCATAACTCAACATGAATCTCCTAGAGTCCCTTACAAAATCATCTCATTAACACATAGGCTAGGTTGGTTACTTATAAATAATATAAACAATCAAATTGTGACCATTTCATAAAACTCATAATGCTCAAATTTCTAAAGTAATCACCAGTTCAAGTCTCCAACATACCCATTGGGATAAAATGAGTTTTATACTAGATTTCTTTAAACCCTTTCAAATTTCCCACTTGGTATGGAATGTTTCATTTATTTATGTCAAAATTTATGATAATTATTATATCATCCCTTGTTAAGTATATGATTGTATATATGTATATAGCTCAACTAACACTCATACCCACTTTATATGAAATTCTTATTATAAACAAATAAGTTCCATTGTCCTACCCAATTTGATACTTACAATTATTAACCTTACAACAATCAAATCCATACAAAAAAATTATGCATATTAATCAATATAAGATAGGCATGGTCGTATCAAAGTATAGAAAAAAATGAAAGAGTTAATATATTGTCACAATACAAAATGTATGCAAACATGCTTTTATGTCTCCAAGTGGAGCCCTAACATAATATGATCAATGATGTCACATATCATAATCATATTATATTATATATCTTTCTTAACAAAGCATATCATGCATCAAGAAGCACACATAAGAATCATCTAAGGTTCAAGGGACATACAATAGTAATTATAAACTTTCTTTAGACATGATTAATACTTAATTCATATATGAAGATAGTGGGAAACACTGTATCCATTAGATCACCATATGAAGATATGTGCACAATAATTTTAATAATAATAATATGTTTAACTTTTCAATTTTTTATTTCCCTACGGTGATACCAAATTATTATATTGGTATAATTCATCTCTATTATATTTACACTTGGTAATTATAATAAATGTGACCTTAATGGTTAGTACTTGTAATGACTCCATATAACAATGATATATTTATAAATCAAAACATATAATCATACTATTACAATTGAACCCAAATCTTCATGTGCATAGTCATAGTAGAATACTACATAGGGATAAAGTTATTGAAGTCTAGTATAAAAGGAATCCCAAGTCAATTATGTACCCTAAATACGTATAATTGGTCAATTTCACCAAAATCAACCTTGACAATGGTTTAGTGAATAAGACATAATGATTGCATATTTAATACAATAAATTTGAATGACATAACATTATTTTACATGTTTAAATCATATTTGGAAATAAATCACCTACACAAGTAACTATATTACAACTATACAATAGAATACAAGCACAACTCACCAAATACCTAGAGTTCAAAAATATTATCCCTTAATCTCAACTTCTAAAATCTCTATGCATATATCAAGGATGATAGTAAGGCTATCAAGTTATAGTTCAATGTCATGATCTTGATATAATATATGAATTTAAATGTTCTACTAGTTAGTCAACCAATATTCATAAATATACACATTCATTTTCTTTCATTTTAAACATTGACACTGTAGTAATAGAGCACCCAGAATAAACATAAGCAATAATTATAATTTACAACCATAGTATACTATGTACATAGTAGTAAATACATTCCTCTAATTTTTATTTTTATCCTCAAGATCAAAAATAATATACTAACATCTCCCCATTTTAAATAAAAAATGTAACATTATTCAAATACAATCATGACAAAGATCTACTCATAATCCTAGTGAAATTCATACAACCAAATTCAATGAGTGTTAACTCAATAATACCATCCATAATATCCCCAACCTAAAATATTGGTCACACAGAATATAGAGATGCCATGAACATGTAAGCATTGAAAGGAGATCTAGCCTAAAAGAATTAAACTAGATCAATTCTCTTTCACCATAAACATTAGGGAGCCAAAATTAACCAAGTGGTACTATTTGGCTATTGTCATCAAAGGATAACCAAATATGTCTGTTAGGGTTTTGGTACCTTTTTTTTGTGTGTGTGTTGTTACTGACACAATGATTTATATTAAAATAGGTGAATTAGGATCAAATGAACCAAGAGTAACATAATTTCTAGAATTTACAAAACAAAATGAAAGAAATAGAAAGTGGATCTAGAGAAGAGATACAAAAAGGAACCTAAAATTGAAATTTGGAGAGGAATTAGAAAGATAGGGACATTGGGTGGCCTATTCTAGAAGTGTTGAAATCTACAATTTTAGGACCCACATAGGTGCACTAGTGTTTGAAGCTCTCTAACAAAAAAATTCAAAATTCAAAGCCTAATAGAGCTCGAGTAACCAATGTGACCTAATTTGTTGATGATGAGTCCTTAAAATGTGCATTGGGGTTTAGGATCCTTAAGATGTTAAATCCACTTCAATTTGTATCAAACCTATAAACCTACAAAAGAGTTAGAGGGAGAAAGGTTGTTCTATATAGGGGATTGCCTTGGTCAAACCCCGTGTTAATGTTCCCACCTCCACAACAACTATGATGATAGATGATAAAGAGTGTGTTCTCTCAAGGGACTAGAGGTAAGACAAATGAAAATGGATAATGAAAACATAAAAGGGTTGTATTATTACGACTCATATTTGAAGCTCTTGCTAGATTGATGTGGTTGTATCAATCTCATATAGGGAGGATGAAGGAGTATCCTTAATATTGTTACACCCTTTTACCTTCATAGGTAAATAGGATGATGAATGTAGATCATGATTTTGATATATTTGTTAAATTAATGAAATATTGAAATAGGTATTAAAGTGTTATTGCTTTGAAAGAGTAATTGTGTTTATATTGATGAAGTACAATGGAAGAATGTGTATTTCAATGTGAATATGTTAATGCTTTGATGATGCATATGTATATGTAAACAACTAACTAACTTTGCAAATGTGACATGTTGGATGCAGGTACAGGTTCACGCCTTTGAAAGGGAGGGGAAGTATTACTCAGGAGAAGAATTTTGGTATGGAAACCCTTAATAAGCCTATATTGAACTATCACACACACACTCACATTCCAAAATGGTCTACTTAAGTCAGATTAGTCCATGAATCAAAAAAGTATCATTGGTCATAGTTTTGGGAGGATTTATGGTTTTGGTTTTGATCTTGATTTCCTTTGAGATGATACGGAGATAGGGTTACGGTTTATGATTTTCTTGTGATAGTTTTGTCTGTTGCAGTTATGATGTTTAAACATCTTTTTGATAAAGTTGTGAATAATATTGAGGACTTACATATATATGAGTAAGTACATGCATATATGTGTCTAATATTATTGCATATTAGATAATGTTTTACTCATATATATGTTGTTTAAATATGATTATACTAATAGCATATATATGTATATATATTTACATTTCTGTAAATAAATATATATACATCAATATATTTATATATATAGATATTTTGATAAATATTTATACATATATCTATTTAATTAGGCATAATATTAATTTATTTATCATATGAATTTAAATATGTATATATATCAATATATATACATATATATTGAGGACCATAGATATATATATATATATATATATATATATATATTGACGAATAAATGCATTTAATATTCATGTGTATATAATTATAAATATATATTAATATACATATATATATTATAAACGATATAATATGTATAATTATTATTATTAATGTTTGATGGATATACATTAGAAGTGCACATAAATAACACTGAAGTAAGTTTTCAATGAAATGCATTGGCTATCATAAAAGGCTACGTTCAAACTAAGAGAAATATTGATATGAGCAAATAAGGATAGTGCTATGGTATAGCACATAGGAATGAATACAAATCAAGCTACAAGATGCACTCAACGTTATAAGAGGTAGTCATAACTTAAATTGTTGCATGGGAAATGAAAGAGTATGAGGAGAGTTAGAAGACTAAGTCCCACATAATATGCCATCATAGAATGATTTTAAAGACTATGTGCAAATATAGAGAAAGAATAAGTCAAAAGGACTTTGGAAAAATCAAGGGAAATACAATTAAAACATCGAGGAAATATAGCTTTGAGTAAACCCTCAATGACTTAGTCTTTAATAATTTTAGGTGATAAAATAGGTATGGAGTTTATGTGGCACCAAGTATGAATATCTACATTGCATTAGAAGTCTATTTTGTGATTTTTGTATAGGGATAGAAACTTGAGAAAATGGGAGAATAAGTCATGTGAATGCTGGCAGGATTAGAGTCGACCTATTTAACCTTTTATCTTGCATATCTGAAATGCATTCTTGATGTCTTTAATAGAAGAAATCTACTATGATAGTTTGTTGAATATTATGTTTAAAATCTGCCACCTTTTGTTTTCCAAGCTGAGTAAAACCATGCAAACTGAGAAGTGTCGATCCATCAACCATGTTTCTAGCCTTTGGAAGATGATTTTTGTGTCCATCAAAGGGATGCATATCTGCATAATTTGCATGCTATTATTATATTTCTAAGAGCTGTTCTATTTTTCTTGAGTTTCATGAGAGATTTTGAGAGTGAATTGCAAGAGTTTTATTGTGAAAAATTGTGAGGAAGTTTGGCGAAGTGTAGGGGTGATTTTTTGCCAAGTAGCAAGTTTTTTTATTGAGGCTAGGATTGGAATCCAACTAGATCGATTGGAGCTTATACGTATAGGCATGTTGTATCTTACTCCCTTATGTTTTGTTTGACTTTATAATTGTTATTGTGATGCTTGTATGTTCTTGGTTATTACTTGCTTTGATGGAACCTATTTATTAGGTTAATGTTTTATATTCCCATTATGGGATTTTATATGAGCCATTTCTATTTAACTTTATGTAGTGATTCCATAATATACGTGTGTAGAAAGAAATGTGGAACTTATATTACATCAATATCTTTGGAAAGGTTAGCTTGAATTTGTTAGCTTAAATGCTAGGAAACCTTGGAAATAATAAGGCTAGCAACACAACGATAGTGGTGGTTTGAAAGATATGACATCATTGATAGAATGTGACTTCATGTGAACCATTTTGTTAATCTATTCTAGAAAGATCATTTAATCGTTGCTTTACTTGAATGTTGATTGAAACCCTAGGTTGAGAATAACCTACTTAATTAGATTGTTTATTTGATCCTTATTTTAAAACACATAAGATGAGAATAACCTACATGATCAGACTGATCATTGATTAAGTTAGTATTATCCAGGGAATAGGGTAAACTAAGGATAAGGATAACCCCTGTGATTAAGTTGATCACTTGAATTTATGAATTACTATTTTATTTGAGCCATAGGTGGGATAACCCTACTAAGTTGGTTGTTTTATACTCTTGACATGAAGTCACTTTATTGATGTGAAACTATTTTTTAATAGCCTTTTATTGATATGATTATTCTTTAGATTGAGGACATTTATTGTTGAGGTCATACCTTTGAACTAAGGTCATTTATTGACAAGGATATAGTTTTAATCATCCATTGATGTGATATAATATTTATTGGAGTCATTAAATGATGAGTACTTATTCTATGATAAAATGAAGCTTATGTATCTATACTTTAGACTGTGTAGTTATTTGTTACGAAGATATTCGTAATTTAGAGCCATGAGGGATTCATAGGTTAATCTTGGGGTTAGGATGACCCAATGAAGGGAATAGCTTATATATAGTATTAAATACTTCAATAGAGTAGAATCTATAAAGCTCAAGCTAGATTTTATTTGGTAGATTATGGAAACACATGTTTAACCTAGTAGAGGAGTCATAGATTACATAGAGTATATAGGTTATTCTTGGGGTTGTAGATTATCCAATGGAGAGAATTTCATATGCATAAAATATAATTGGTCTTAACAAATCAAGTTAGAATGGGGGATAAGCGTGTGACGTCCATTCCAAAATAGGGGTGATGAATACTTTGGGAAAAGTTGTGTAGTTCACCATTATTTACACTGTCAGTTCATTGTGTTACCTTACTCATTCATGCTAGTCTCATATTGTTGATAGAACATAGATGTGTCATGTGATAAAGTTCTAGTTATGCATGACACAACACAAAATCAGATTAGGCTAATATTTTATGGTTTCTAGACCAAAATTATTCATCTAAGGGTAGGGCCATCTTACAATATGTGGTAGATGTGTGAGGGACCGCAATTAGTTCGTGGATGGCAGAAAATTTCTTTAGTAATGCTTCTCCTCCCAGTCGGCAAGCTAAGATTTGAAAAGGGATTTATTGGATCAATTGTATTTCTAGTGCCAATGGAGCTTAGATGAGCTATGCATGTAACTTATTTCTATTTCCTTGAAAGATGGAAAATATATTTTGTATTTGGATTATGAAATCATTTCTTTGGAAATATTGTACAATTCGTTGAAATGAAATGAGAAAAAGATACTTTTTTGCTATTATGTGTTCATTTTATCTTGTTTTAAAAAGAAATTTTTTATCGCTATGTGTTTATCCATTAGATTAAATTCACTTTTGGTTAAAAAATTGAAAATTCTTTGAGTAGAACAATGGGCATGTTACAAATATCCTACAACTGTTAGTCCATATGATAATGATAATAAATAAGAAGTATATTACAATACATGAACATGATTTTTTATTTAGGTTGCATACTATAATTTACTGTAATTATGTTTCTTATCTAATTCTCTTCTTGCTTTTGATGTTGCATTAATTACTTTAGAGTTGCTAGAGAGAGATTAAGATTGATTAGAATTTATTAGGGGTTAAAAAGGAGGGACAAAATTATATATATGAATATAAATATATTTCAAATTATCCAATTTGATAGGAAAACAAATGAACTTGAATTATTAAATATGTTGAGCCTAACAATAAAATTTGAATAGTTGGGCATGAATAGATAGAGTAGGGGTGTTGGGCACCCAAGTCGAGAAAAATATTTCTCTTCAAAAGAATGAAAATTAAGGATGTACTTAAGTTTCTCAAAATGTTAGAAAATAGGTACATCACAAACACAATTAGATACATGCACTAAAGAGGGTACCAAACCTAGTGCAAAATTTAAGGGGTGACCATTTATGATAGTAGATTTAGCCCCCACTTTAGTGAGGGGATGAAATTGCATTCATACTCACGCTAAAGTATGGAGAAGATAGATATATTTATCAAAATTCTGAAGAGGTAGGATTAGTCCAAGCTAGGAGATGTGATAGCCCTGAGATATAGGATCCTATAAAACTAAAATGTCAAGATAAAAGGTCACACATAAGATGAGGAAAAATTCAAACATATATGACGTATACATTGAGAAAACAATAGAGTTCACATTACGCATACACAAATAATACATGCATCATACCCAAAGCATACATGAAGTATACATAAAATCATAAAACATATATACAACATAAATAAAGAGAATAAATAGTACAATAATGTCAGTACATAAGTCTCAAACATAATTTTTGACTCAACAAGGTAAGGAGACCTCAGTATGAAAGGTTGTCTCAAAACCAAGCATCATCTTCCAAAGACAACAAACATAGAGGAATTCTAAAGAGAAAAGAAGCATGTAGAAAGTCTATTGATTGATTCAAAGAAATAATGCATACAAATAGTTAGGGAGAAATCAATATAAACAAAGAAGGGTACATGAATCTAGAACTAGCTTACTTTGTCACAAGGGGTCATGCACATTATAAACCCCCCATGGGTCATAGGCTAGAAAGTGTTTCTATGATAGGTGACCATGGATGAAGAAGGGTGCATGACTCAGGCACCAAATTTCTCTATTGCTAGGGGTCATATTCATAACAAAGACCCAATGGATCATAGGCTAGTAAATTATGTTATGCTAAGTGACCATGGATGTGACAAATCAGACCCTATAAAGTACATAGGATATCAAGTTGTGTTATGCTAGGTGGCTTATAGAGTACATGGATTAAAAATCTAGCAAGTTGTGTTATGCTAGGTAATCATATATTATTAACACCTCAAGGAGCATATAAATGAACATCATAGGGGCCTAATAAAAAATCATCCTTTAGGGAGTGCACAAATGAAAAATGTTGCAAGGGAAAAATTGATAATCAAACATCAGAGAGTGCACAAATTAACAATGTCTTAGGGGAGGAACTAATATTCATGCCTTAGGGAGCACACAAATGAACATCTCAGTCGATGAATTAGTAATCACACCTCAAGGAGTACACAAATGAGAAATTTCTTAGGGGATGAATTAATAATCATGCCTTAGAGAGAACACAAATGAACAATCTATTAAGGGGTGAATTAATAGTCGTGCCTTAGGGAGTGTATAAATAAAAAACATCATAAGGGATGATTTGATAACTACGCCTTGAGGGCATAGTAAAAAACACCACCACAGATGGGGCATATCAATAATCCAAAACTCAAGAAGCGTGAATGGATAAGGATGCATGTTGGGATGCACAAATGCATAGGTGATATGCCCCCCTTAAAATAATAGCATATTTACTATGATGTTTTAAGGAAAATAAGGGGTGAAGGAAAAAGAGAGGGGATCCTCAAGCAGGATTCACACTTCAAAAACCAATTATCCTTGCCCTCTAGTATATAGGTGAGGACAACCATGCTAGAGACCATTGTGTTTATATCATAAAGAAAGTATGGTTTCATATATGATTGTACCACCATGAATGGCAATGAGAAAACACATGGAGCTACGAATGCCACATAGTGAGAAGCAATACATAAGAAAAAAAGTTTATCATTTAAAGAAGGAACCAGATAAGGGTAAAACCCAGTGTCACGTGATGAGCTAATACCTGTACATAAATAAATGGAAGAGTGATAGCACCAGAGTCAAGAATTTTTTATATTTTATTGTCCAAGGCATGATATTTACTATTGGAATGACCAAGAAGTTAATGATATGCACAAGAAGAATGATTTTTTTTATCGTGTTTATGAAATCTCTTATGTGTTGAAGGAGGAAGAGTAATCAAGTGAGATTTGAGAAGCCTCAATTAAATATATTTTTTCTTATATAGAGGATGAGGAGCAAGAAGCAATCCTTTCTCTTATGATGAAAGGTTTGATTGCTTACAACAGGAAGATTTAGGTACATAAAACAATGGAGGAATGAATATAGAAAAAGGAGAAGGAAAGTAACCTAAACCCTCTTTAGAAAAGTATAGTGTAGGTTGCATACCTAAGCTTTAACTCCTTGTTAAATCATTAGCATTGTATCCAAGTTTAGTAATAATATTGAAACCAAGCCCATAATGTGTCTCCAAAATGAGAAAATGAGAGGCCACATTTATAATCTTGTCTAAATGAGAAGTATGATCATATTTTGAAGATGTGATAGAATTGACATGAGAAGAATCATTAATTTTGTAAGAATGCAAATCCTTGTTGAGTGTTGAGATGTTAGGATGGAGAGGGTCAATATTATATTCAATTGTCCCATGAGGGTTAAAAGCTAAAGATCCCCCATCATCATTGAGATGTGTGTTAGAAGAAAGCACATTATTATGGAATGATGGTGTTATAGATTTTCTAGGTTCTTTATTGGAATCATAAGTATAACTTGTATTGATTAGATTTTGATTAACGTCTATCCTTGGGGAATTCGATGTGAATTTGTACTATTCATCTATGCATACCATGTTGTGAAGAGAAAGATAAATTGAATGAAAAGCAAGTAAAGTGATGTTAAGAAAGGTATTGTTGTATCCTCTTGTACCAAAATGTCCTCCTGAGTAGGACATATCTTGGGAAAGGGACAAGTGTTAGCTTCATCATCACTTGAAGAAGGGATACCAAAGGTTAAAAAAGAAACATCTATCAATGATTGAAGAAAATAAGAGAATATTTTTTAGAAGAAGGTAATGAAAAGACAAATATGCTGATGTAATGTTAGAAGAATGGAAGGTGTTTGAGGTTTTAATTTTTTGTAATAACGTAAGAGAACAAGAACTACAATGCTTTTCTAAAATACAATGCTTGTAATAGTAAATAAGATATTCAAACAATATAATACTTTAATCATGTAAATCAAATTTGATAATATATGCAATTAAAATAGAATATATATGCAAATGTAAGTGAAATGAAGGGAAATAGGTTAGGGGCATCAAAATAGGGGTATGATGAACTTATCTTCCTTATTTCATTAGGAAATGAGATTCACAAAAAGAATTTACTTACAACCTTGAGGTGAGTCAAACCAAGGTGTGAATCTGCAGATTTCCATATGACTGAAGGACGAAGGTCAAGGTCAAACAAAACTTTGGGGAGAAAAAATTAAAATAGTAAACTAAGACAAAAATGTAATTTAACACTTGAAACAACAAGATTAAGCTCAATACTGACATAACCTACAATCAAATTTTAGATTAGAGAAGGGTGGATCTGAGTGTACCTTTCACCAAAAGTGAGTTTTCAAATTTTGACTAGGACTCATTCGTCCAAGGGCGAATGGGTCAACTATCAACATTTTATGGAACTTTTAGGAGCCTCTAATACAATTTTGAATCTTCCAATTTTCCCAAGGGGCAGTGCCAGAATGTCGAAAATAAATTTTATAAATAAGTTTTCGTGAGATAACAACTTTTATGACAGCTTTTGCAACTTTTTCAACTACTTCAAATTTTCTCTTCAAGAGATCTTAAGGCTTTCTTCCACCTAGATCTGAAAATAGAACATGCAAGAATTTTTTTTTTCTTTTTAGTGAATGGGGTTTTCCTTGGTCAAACCCCATTTTGGTAATTAAACCTTGAAATAAATAAAAACATGAAAGAGGGAATGAAGAATGAATAATGTTATGTTACCACTCAACAAACCCTTGAATAAACCTTGGAATGAAAATCTACAACTTGCATGAAATGGATTCAATGGATGTGGATCTTAACACTTGGATCTTGCTTGATATAGTGTTGTGAGTGCTTGAATGGATCATGAAACCTACATCACAATGTTAGCTCCAAAAATATGCATGATGTTAGAAAAATTTGACATGACAATTGGATTTTGAATACTACAATAGAAATCTGATAAATCTTCTCTTGAATGCCTTTGATAACAAATTTAGCTCTTGTAATTGAACACTCAAAAATCAAGGCGAAACATAGTGAAATAACCTTATATTTATAGATATGTATCCTCAATTTCTCGAAATTCAAATATCACAAGCCGATATTGAATCATAGATTTGAATATGTTAAAATACTGCCAAAACATAATTTAAATTTAGGTCCTAAGGTCTAGGGAGGACCCATTTGCCTATGGGCGAATGGGTCGCAGGTCCATAAACCTAGGACACACAATGCTCAATGAGAAGTGTTATGTTTAGGCATTAATGAATGTCGAGTTTCCTCTTCAAAAAATGTAATTAAATAGGCTTGGTAAATGAGTTAAGGGGAAAATTAAGGTAAAATTAAGCTCAACTAATTAGGGGATCCCTAAATAAGTGTGTTTCAAGTGTAAAGGGATACACCTTACAACATTAAATTAAGGTACAATTAAGTCCAATTTAACTAGGAGGGCCCAAACAAGTGAGAAAATGTAAAGGGATACATTTTCCATCATTACATTTAGCCCCCACTTTAGTGAGAGGATGAGCTTGCCTCAAACTTGCACTAAATTAGGCATTCAAAATATATTTTTGCAACAAAAAAAATATACTCAATCATACAATATCAAAGACTTAAATAATAGGTAAAAAAAAAGGGTGGATCAAGCCTCAACTATCCAACACAATGTGGAACATGCATCAGCTATTTGTCCAAAAACTTTCACAAGCAGAACTTTGGCTATCCATTATGCAAACAACACACACACTCACATGGGCTAATGGAACTCTGGTTATCCACTAGGTGAGCCCCCAAGGGTGGAAAATGAGAGAATCTTATTAGGCTCCCATACCAAGTCTATCCCTTCGATAACTTCAATAAGGCACCAAAAAACAAGACAAAACATAAAAAAGGTGGAAAATGAGATAATCTTATTAGGCTCCCATACCATACCAAAGCTATATCTCTTGACGCCTTGTGTCATCCCCAAAAGGAAAACACAAGAAAAAAGATAAAGATAAAGGTTTATGACATATAGAAGAATGTAAATACAAATAGAGAAACACACATGAAGAGATGTATCGAAATGAATAATATGGGGGATCACATTATGGACATGCAATCACACATAGAACATGAAAAAGAAGACAATGACAAGAATAGTAAGGCACATGTGATTCAACCTATAGAAATTCATCTGCATCCCAATAATTTTTAATATATGCAGAAGGTGGACAACTATCCAAAGGGACAACGTCAAGTGCCAAACTAGGACTAGCACCAAGTTCAACACTCTCTTTAGAAGGATCATCATTTAAGCTCATGAAAGAGGAAAACAATGAATTTAGCTCTTTATGCACTTGTTCATTAGTCTTAGCAGTTTCATTATCATCATCCAACTTAATCACAATAGGAGGTCTAATAATAATATCCATAGAATATTATTGTTTATGTTGTAGAAAAGGTGGAGATGCATCATGCATTGCTTGATACAAGTTTAGATTTAGATTTTCTATGTTTTTCTTCTCTTTTTTTCTTGCAACAAATGAGCAATAGCACAACGTCTACACCTATGCTCTCTAGCATTTTAGTTTCTTTTCATTTGATTTTCAAGTTGTGATTGTGCAAGAGCGGGATCAACCATAGGTTTCTTTTCTTCCCTTAAGGGAGGAATGGAAGGAACCATAGGAGGTTGTTCAACCACTTTCTCTTCAGCTTTTTAAAAAAAATTAACTTTAGGAGGCACAACGGGACTTATTTGATTATCTTGTGGTCACTTATATGAAATAGGTGGAGGATTTTTCATAGGTTGGTCTTGGTTACTTGGAAGGAATTTTTGTTCAATCATGGTCTCATCAAGGATATGAGGCTCAATCATGGGTTGAGGTGTATGAGAAAGGGATAACTCAGCTATGCGTTTTGCCTTAAACTTTTGGTAGGATTTGAAAAAGAAGCCTTCATAGGGTCTAATAGGCTCTATAGGCTCAAGCCAATAGAAACCCAATGAGAAGTTCCCACGGGAAGACATAGGATTAAAGCCACTATGATGCACAGTAAAGATCTCATTCCAAATTGAAACTTTAAACATTTATGCACAATCCACGTTACAAAATTCATGGAGCAAATGCATGTATAGCCTGACTTCACAAAAAATTAGTTTGAAGTCGGGATGATGGTAAATGATACATTTAATTGTTTCAGTTTGTTGGGTGAAAATTATGTAATCCTCTTTTCAATAGATTACACAACCTTGATTTCAATCACAACTATGTGGGATGTAATCTCTCCTCTCAGAAAGGGGAGTCGCCCTTCTTACTACTTACAAAAGCTAAGTAAAACTAACTAAATATTCACAAAATTTACACTACAATTACAAGATGGGGGTGTGTGTTACATTCATACTTCTCTCTTTTTTCAGAGAAGATGCTTTACAATGCTTCACAATTGATAGTTCTGATTCAAAATAACTTTAAACTAAAAACAAAGCGGTAATGCTAATATATCTATCTTGTCAAAGCAAAGTGTAGAGATACCAGGTGTGATAATAATAAACAATAAAATGAGAAAGAAAATCTCATGAAGGCACAAATTCATTCTGTAGATTTTCGCTGATAGATCCTTGAGATGCATAACATGTATCATATTAGAAGCACAAATTCTTATTAGATACAATAATTCCATGAACAACATGAACAATTACAAGCACAAAGTCTTGTAGATCATTCAACAATAGTATTCAAACATAAACACAAATCTGAATAAAGAGTGTAACACAAAGTCTACATAGATTTATCCAAAGCCCTTAGATATCACACACTAATCACCATTAATTTGATCAAACCATAAAAGAATTGATTCCAACACAAATTATGGTATGTAACTTCCTTCTTTATTGATCAGATTTAGATCCACAAAGTTTGAACACAACGTTTCATACATTTTTTTCAAAAAGATAAACACTTTGTTACTAGAGATAAAAGATCCCTATTACAATAGAAATGCCTCCTATTTATAAAAGAGAGGGAAGAGTAAATCTAGGAAATTAGTTGAGAAAAAATAGGAAAGTAGGTGAGCTAATTTAGGAAAACCTAACTTTGACTTAGTAAAAAATGTTTGTCCATCTTTTGTGGAAAACATTTTAGATTTTACATGCAATTACATTTTCTCAAAATACATTTAAGATGTCATAAATTATTTACAAAATGCGTGAAAGCATAAAAATATTCAACATTGGAGAAAAGAAGCCTTCATGGTTCCTTGCTTTGGGTGCATAAGTCTTTGTATTTCTTCTTGGTCTCCAGTACAAGTGCCTCATCTAGACCAATGGTATAATCTGCAATGGTGTGGACTTTGGTAATCGATCTTCTAGCAGATGAGTGAAGCTTTTTGCATCTATCAAGATGCGTCTTTAGATTATCCAGAGAAAGTCGCAAGTCACAAATTACATGCATGGAGGTCTTCGAAAATTTGGCATCCTCTACTTGCTCCATGATGGCCTCCTTGTAGATCCTGGAAAGTTCACTAGCCAAGAGGAAGATATGGTCTTCATCAAGGAGCCTACTCCATCTTCTCAACCTTTCCTACTAACGCATCTAGGAATACTTGAGCGTCTGCTTTGTCACTTTTGTTTATTACTTTTCCAAGTCGGATTCTTGTTAATGTGTATTCCTCAATTGCAACATCACCTTCTTCTCATGGGGGTAGACCAATCTCTACAAAACTTTTACTAGATTTTTCAATATGAAGCCTTGAATGTACTTTGGCCTTTTTGTTCCCCTTAGATTTTGGAGGGGCTATCTCTTCAAGATCGAGCTCTTTAGGAGAGATCATTTGTTTCTTTCACTTCAATACATGAGATACCAACCAAGGGGGAAGAGAGGAAGTATATGCTTCTTGAATGAATACCAATTCATGTGTCACAGTCGCTCCTATAGAAATGAATGGTATGGTGACAGTTGGGGTAGTGTCTGTCATGACTACTCCTGTAGATTGTTCGCCAAGTTGACCTTACAGAGATTCATTCATGAAACTTTAAATTTAGATTCAGAAGTGATTTCATAAGATGGAGATGAAAAATTGGGAATAGATGATGGAGAGCTTGATAAGACATCAACAACTCAAATATTTGAAAATACGGGGGAAGTAGAAAACGTTGTTGATTTTGTATGTATGGTTGATGTAGGAAGAGGTGAAGTAGGAAGAGGGGGTGGAGGAGTGTTAGGATTAGGAGACGTGTAAGGAATATGTGAAGTAATGGGTGAAGATGTTTGGGGTAGATCTTCAACAACATTATCATGTGGAGAAAGGGTTTGTTCTTCATCATGCCTAAATTCCTCTTTATCACCTTCTTGTTCACCCTCATCTTCTTCAGTATCTTGATCTTCTAAATAATCCTCTTCTTCCTTAGAAACTTCTTCATCAAAATCCTCTTCAAAAACCAATTCCTTTTTCTCATTTCCTTCACCTTCAGACTCTTGTTCTTTAAAAACAGGTCCTTTCCCCTTTGAGTGAGTAGATTCAAATTTTGTGGCCTCTTCTTGTACAAATTTTTGTGCATCCCTTTTTCCAATAGTGAACTTGATTTTAGGGCCTTTGCGGGACAAAGAGGGAGTAGCTTCATGCTTGTATTTTGTGTGGAGTTCTTGTTGTTGATTGGTTTCTTCTCTAGGTACTTTTTCTTCTGAATCTATCCTGAAAGCTTTCATCTAGAAACCATGCTTGTGCAACTATTCTGCTGTGTTGGATAATATGGGGGTGAGCCTTTCCCAAATGGATAAACTTTCGCTTTTAGATCGTTGAATGGGAGGCAAAGGTCTCTTATAGATTTCATTTTCATCATAGGCAGCATTCATGATGTTTCTCGGATCTTTGAAATCCTCTGGTAGGTCAACAACACCAAGATCCCCGATCTGTTCTATAGTTAATCTGCAATAATCCATCTTGCGGTGTCCTCTTCATCTCTACATTCTGCCCATATGTCTTCAAAACGATAGACATGTCACTGAACCACCTTGAGTTTCCTTTTCAAATCATAGTAATCAAAGTCATGTCTATGCTTGTAAGTCCCGATATTCATTACCTGCATTTCTACATAGACTGATTTGGCATTTTGTACACTTTTAACAGTGTACCTCCCAATAGTTAGTGGAAACTTGAACCCTAGCTTATAAATTCTCATTCATTCCTTGTGAACTAAAATATGATGTTTGCATAGTTCCATTAAAATCCATTTATATGATGGATACCTAGGTAACATGTAGGGACACCCAGTATAGCAACCTACTCTTAGGTAAGTAAAGGTTGGGAATTGCAAGAAGATACAACCAATTTTTCTAACAACTTTGTAAGCCTCATTTGATACTCTTTTATTTTCCACAGTTGGATCAAAAGTAAACAGTAGGGGTGCAAAGAAGTCATTTGTAACTCTTCTAAAATGATGGAAGATTTCTCTTAGATTCAATTGATAATAATAATCATACATAGGTACAAAGTGTCTTTTTCTCTTTGTAAACAAACCTGGGAATTGCCTCATAATTGTAGCTGTGTACACCAAATAGGTTCAGTCATGTAGAATTTCAAAGTGGTTGGTACATCGATCAACTACTCATAAATTTCATCACTAATTTGAGTCCCCTAGTCTATATGAGCTTTCTTTCTCTTGATTATGCAGATGTATTCATACGTCCAATCTTGAAAATGGCATGATTGAGGCAAGCCATTCACCCTATTCAAAAAAGTAATCATATCCTTGACGTCCTCTTTGAAGTCACTTCGAGGAAGCCCTTTAGGCCACTTGGAAATTGAGTGCCTAGGAGTTTTCAACCATTGAGAGTTAATCAATGTTTTAGCTTTATTAGAATATTTATCAAAAATATCTTGTGCTTGTTGAATTGAGATCAATGTGTATTGTTCCGTATGTGGGAATTTGAAAACAATGTCGAAGAATTCGGGATGCAATCTCATCATGACTTGACCTAGGGAGTCTTTCACACTTATGTCATATCAAATTTAGTGAGATGCAACTTGGAGCACGAACTCTGTGTGGTGAGTGGTAGTCATAAATTTTGACATCAGATGCAAGTTTCTATGAACAATGGATCTCAAGTTATCCTCTAATGGTGTTTTCTGAATTCTCTTTACAAAATCTTGTAGGTCCTGATGACCAATCTTGGTGCCTTTAATTTCATCCACGTTTAAGATCACCATAGTTGGCAGAAAGACACCCTGATACTTGTATTTCATATTTCCTTCTTTCTTGGAAGACAACGGGGGTTCTTCGGTTGTCATTTAGAGATGTCAAGACTAGAGAATTATCACCTTCGAGGATCACCTGGTGAGAACTTGATATGAACTACAAGGATAGTGGATCAATAGGTGTTAGGAGAAAAATGTAATGTTGGAAAGTGTGAAGTGAGCAATGAAATCTGGTGCAACTACATTTTAGCTATGAGGCACTAAAAACATAGCGCAAGCGGAAAAACAAAGTTTTGAGCAAGAAATGGGGTGTTTCTAGGTGTTAGCTAGGAAGAAAATGCAGTTTTTGGTGGAGTGTTGAAAATCACTGCTCCTACACCTTGTATTTCATCTTAGATGTCAAAGCCTTAAAAATAAACGCTTTGAAACCATAAGGAAATGAGAGTTGGTGTTAGAGCACTAAAAAATCAGAGCTTTGACACCAAAGTGTTAAAACCAAGTTTGGTATCAGGGAATTTATTTTTCAGCACTCTGACACCAAAGTGGGAAGATATAAGTTTGGAGTCGGGGTGTTGAAAATCAACGCCTTGACACAAAAGGTGTTAAGAGGTGATAACTTTGTGTGGGAGCAGTTATTTTCACCACTCCTACACTAGGAGTTAATCAAAAAACATGGTGCTATGGAAGATATTTTCTATGCCGAAACACATTTTGTGAATGCAAATTTTAACTAGAAAGGTAGGGAAAATGATGATTTCAACACAAAACTCAAAAATGAAAAGTAAAAAACCTAAGTGCCAAGAATGTAAGAAAAGGAAGAAACACAATTAGTGTAATGAAAAGAAGAATGTAAGGATGCAGAGAAATTGAATTAAGATGATGAAAGTATGGCCTAGGGCAAAGGGCAAAAACAAGAAAATTCACAAATAAAAAGAACCTATATAATTCAAAGTTGGAAAGAAAGAGGAAACATAACATCGCACCTAGAGAATAAGGTGAAAACCCTAGCTCAAGATGCTAAGAATTATTTATGCAACATTCAAATTGAGTTTCCAATCTCCAAAAGATGTTGTAGCACGAGGAGGACGAAGGGAAATCGATGCCAAGAAGAAATGAGAAGAAACAATGTTAACATGACCTAATTTTTTTATAAATGATAATAAGAACTTAGGCTCAAGCAAATTAATTGCACTATAAAACACTTAGTCAAAACGTGAAAAGGGGAAAAAGCGATGAAAATCACCGCTTGTGCACCAAGACTTTAAAACGAAGAGACAAATGTAGAAGCGGTGAATTTCACCGCTTTTGCACCTAAGAAGAGACCCTTGGTGTAGGAGCGCTGAAAATCAACGCTCTTGCACCTAAAGTTAAAAACTAAATAAAGTGAAGGGTGGTGTAGGGGCACTAAAAATTAGTGCTCCTACACCATCAGAAAAATGACTAACTCTTGACAGAAGGGAGTTAACAAAAACACTCATTTCAGATATTTTTGAAAGATGATGATCGAGAGACGTTCAAACGAACAATTCGATTCAAAGGACTATGTGTTGAGGGTGATTGAATAATCACCTCATTTTGCATGATTGAAATACACAAACCTCTTAAATGGACAAGTTTCATAGGGGGGTTATTTGTGAATCAGGCGCTACTAGATTCTCTTATACCATGGTCTAACTTTCAAAGGGAGATTTATCAAACCTATCGTAGGGCAAGAAAAACCATTATGCATTTTGATCCATGCTTCAATTTTTCATGTGTATCTTGATAAATCTCATGCACAAATATAAATTATTTAGTGCTCACATTCTCTACACAGACAAGATCAATTAATATCCTATTAGTAGGCTTGTCATTGATTCTTCCAGCTATGTAAAGAGGACCATCGGGTGCATGTTTAATTATGTCATTTTGTGAGAAAGCAATGTCAAGGGGCATATTATTTTGGCCCTTACAGTGTTTAATATCAATAAATCCAACCATATATTTCATAAAGTGTTCCTCATTATCATTCATGTTATCATCATCTATGTCAACAACCATCACATCATTCTTTGTTTCACTGGCTTTAATGAAGGAAATGTTATGATTTGGAATAGGATTAGTAAAGATTTACAAATTTTGATTAGGAGGGGCTATAGACTTATTACCTTGATCATTAACACCACCAATTAGGATATGATTAGAATCAATGAGGTCTTGCATAAGATGTTTAAGATGCTTCCTATATTTTATATCATGTCCATTTTGTCGATGAAAATAGCAATAGGCATTTGGTCTATAGTTTGAAGGTAAAGCTTTAGTAGGATCGGGAGCTCTAACAGGAGGTAGGGAAATCAAATTCTTGTCTAAGAGATTCAACATAGTATTATGAAGGGTATCATGTAGGGGTGTAAATTGTCTATTTCTATCCCCAAAGGAATATGGTTTTGTCATCTTTATAGCAGCCACTTGGTTATCAACATATTGAGTTTGTTGAGGGGGATTAAGTTATGAAAATCCATTATTTTATTTCTTGAATGGCTGATAATTTTCATGAGGCATGGATTCAAATTTTGTAGGACTACTAGAGGGAGTTTTCACTTCATGACTACTAATTGAATTTCAGCAATCTCAAAGGACTATACACGAATTGGTAAGGGATGGGAATTTTGACATCTCAAGTTTGGCTTGGATTTTGTTTCGCAAATTGGCAATAAAAATTCTTTGAAGGTCAACATCAGGAATCTTAATGTTTATTTGTGAGTAAAGAATTTGGTATCACACTATGAAATCAATGACTTTTTCATCATCCTTTTGTTTACACGTCATTAAATCAACTAGGATCATCTTAGGACCCATGTGAATTTGGATGTGGTTGTAAAAGGAATCAATAAGTTCATTGAATGAACGTATTGAATTATTCGGTAAAGAGAAAAACCACTCTAAATCAGTATATTTCATTGATCTAGGGAAGATTTTAGCCAATATTTTATCTTCAAAAGTGAAGTCACTACATAAGGCTATGTAAGCAAAAAAATGGCTAATAGGATCTCCTTTCTCACCATATTTCTCAAATATAGGAACCTCTATACCTTTTGGAATTTGTGTTCTCAATATCTCCAAGGATAGTGGGTTGGTTTTGATGTATTATGAAATTTGGCCATTGTTGTATTGATTTATTGTAGAAATTTGTTGTAGGGATGAGACATTTTGCAAACGTGTGTTAAGGATTGGATCATTGTTGGTGTTGTGAGATGGGGGTGAATAAGGTGGAGTTGTGTTTGTATGTGGAGGACAGGTGAATTGTAAATTTGTGAGGGGGGATGGATGAAGAGATATGAGATTTGAATGCACAAAGTTAGAGGGATTCCTAGTGGAAATTCCTAAGGAAATGCTGGCATTGCTATTAGGTTGGATGGTTGTAGTAACATGAGTACTAGTGTAGGTAGGAATAGAGGTAAGGGTTGTGGAAGGAGGAATTGAATTTCCACCTTGAATTTGACTATACCCCAAAGCTTGAGCACAACTAGTCAATATAGGAGCATGTTTATCAACAATATGAGCTAGAATTCACACAATCTCTATTCCATGTTCATTTTCAAGCATTTTCCTCATATTATCTAAAGCAAGAATGGCACTACTAGAAATGTTTTTGAAATTCACAAATTTTTGTAATTTTTTATATTTCTTCATCTATCCTTCTTATGTTCTCTTGTGGGAAATTAGTAACCATTGTTTCAAAATCATGCACATTAGTTGTGGGTAGGGAAGTCATGGGAAATGAAATGTTAAGGTTATTATCCATAGTGGGTTGACTAGTATCAACATTATGAGTGAAAGAGTTAGAAAACCTAAGGCCCATGATGAATGGTGTATTGTGGGATGACATGATTCTCGAACTGCGTCTCATGATAGTATTAGAAATAGGACACCAAGTTTTGAAGATCATACAAGTTTCAAAAAACTTGGTATGTACCCAAAATGGATAATAGGTAAAATTCAATTAAATAGCCTAGAATGTAAAGTGCAATGCAAATATGTAAAAGAAATTTTCAGATTTCAAACAAGATAATTTTCTTATTATGCTATGTAAAAACCTTAAAAAATGATATCTTTTGAATGCAATTATGAATTCACACAATGCCTAAATTTATCAAATGAAGCTTAATATGATCAATTTACATAACAAAAATTCTGCAAAGTATAATAGCAAACTGAAAACAACAAAGTAGAATATAGAAACATAGATTTTAATGCCAAGAAATGCAGGAAAAATCCCTAATCAAGGATTCATTTTCCCATGGGTGAGTGGGTCCTGGCTAAGGGTTTTGAAAAATGAATTTATAGATTTTTGAGTGAATTCCTATGGTTTTTAGATTCTAGATTGAGACACGTGATTGCAGTTTGAATTTTTTGTAAATTTAAGCCTAAATGCAAATGAAAAATAATGATAAATGACAAACTAGGAAACCTAATTTAAAGCGCAATTTTGATTCAATTTTCAAATGTAAATGAATAATTATGCAATTTTATGTAAACACTTTACAAAATGATTGATTTTTTATATTTTCCAAATTTTAAAGAATGCAAAAATGCAATCCTAAAACCCTAAATGAGATACAAACTAATGAAAGTTAAGCAACCCTAAATGAGATTCAATTCAATGCAATGCAAATCAATGCAAAATATAGATCTAGGGCTGAAATAGACTCTAAAATCAAAAAGTAACAATGCTCAAAAGTTGGGTTCACCAAAATAAAATGAAGGGAAATAGGTTAGGGGCATCAAAATAGGGTTATGATACACCTATCTTCCTTATTTCATTAGGAAACGAGATACACACAAATAATTGTCTTACAACCCTAAGGTGAGTCAACTCAAGGTGTGAATCTACAAATTTCCTGATAACTAAAGGATGGGGGTCAAGGTCAAACAACACTTCGAGGAGAAAAACTAAAAATAGTAAACTAACACCAAAATGCAATTCAACACTTGAAACAACAAGATTAAGCTCAATATTGTTAGAACCTAGAATTAAATTACAGATCAAAGAAGGGAAGATCCAAGTGTTCCTTTCACCAAAAGTGAGTTTTCAAAGGCTGAATGGGACTCATTCACCCAAGGGTGAATGGGTCCATTGTCGGGATTTTTCTGCAACTTTCAGAGCCTTTGATACAATTCCAAATCTTCTAATTTGTCCAAGTAACAATGTTGAATGTCAAAAATAAATTTTGTAGATGAGTTTCCATGAGATGACAAGTTCTATGAAATTTTTTGCAACTTTTTCAACTTCTTCAAATTTTCTCTTCAAGAGATCTTCAAGCTTTCTTCCACCTAGATCTACAAACACAACATGAAACAAAAAAATTTTTTACTTTTGGTGAATGGGGGTTTGCCTTGGTCAAACCCCTTTTTGGTAATTAAACCTTGAAATGAATAAAAACATGAAAGAGGGAATGCAAAATGAAAAATTATATGTTACCACTCAACGAACCCTTGAATAAACCTTGGAATCAAAGTCTACAACTTGCATGAAATGGCTTCAATGGATGTGGATCTTGACACTTGAATCTTGCTTGAAATAGTGCTTTTAGTGCTTGAATGGATCATGAAACCTACATCACAATGTTAGCTCCAAAAACATGAATGATGAAAGAAGACATTGACATGAAAATTGGATTTGAATACTACAAAAAAACTCTGATAAATTTTCTCTTGAATGCCTTTGATCACAACTTTAGCTCTTGTAATTAAACATTTGAAAATCTAGGTGAAACATGGTAAAATAATGATATATTTAAAGGTGTATGAGCTTTTCTAGATTTTTCTTGTGTCTACAGTCACTCTTGGCCCCTCTTGCATCATATTGTGCTCTTTGCGTAGTATTTTCCTCTTTTCCTATGTGTATGACCGTATTTATTGTGGTTTTTTAATTTTAATATTCTTTCAACTGGCTCTAACCTAACAGTTTTTGTTGGTGTCGATGGTTCGACAGCTCTTCTCAATGGATTATCCTTCGAAAAAACAACCCTAGAAGTTTGTTTCGAAAGTGTTTCATGAGGTAAGTATTTTAACTCCCTAGTTGACGTGGTTTTACCATTGCTTGAGTTTGATTTTGCTTGTAAATGGCTTGAGCAACACACCTTTGTTGGGTACTTTGTGGGGAGGACTCCACCTGAAAGAGTGTACTTAAAGAATGAGTCCACAAGGCTTGGGTCCCTCATTAGGTCCACCTTGATATGGTCCAAAATTTAACCAAAGGTTTTTTTATTTTCTATTTTGTGAAGGTCGGCCATATTCAGGCAATCCTAAATCATGGTCCTTGGTATGCCAGGTCTTCTCTATTTTTTTTTCAATCGTGGACTCAAGACTTCAATTGTTGCTAATGTCCCTCAAAAAGAACTAAGAAAAATGGATGAAGAATTAGAGAAATTGCAAAAATTTGTGAGTCCTGAATACATTGTTGGTACTATTATTCCTATCATAGATAACATGAGAAGAATGATTGATAATGAACTAAGAATATAATTTGTATGTAGCCTATCTCATATCATTAATAAACATGTCCCTAAAATGTCTAGTTGTTCTCAAACTTTGGGGTATACTCAAAGCCAACGTGGAAATCCAATTCCTCCTTCCACAACCATGACCTCTATTCTGACATACACTAATCCAACTGTTACTACAACCATACAACCCACTAGCAATTTCAATACTACCTTAGGTGTTTCAACTGGGAATCCCTTTAGCTTTGTGCATTCAATTCTCATATATCCTAACCCATCTCCCCTCACAAAATTACAATTCACTTGTCCTCAAACACATATGCACCTGCACCTTATTCACCTCCATCTCACAGCACAAACATTGATCTCATCCTTAACCAACTTTTGCAAAGTCTTTCATCCCTGTAACAACAAATTGCTACGTTGAACCAAAATCAAAATATCCAACCTTCACAATATGTCAAAACAAACCCATTATCCTTGGTGAAATTGAGAACACAAATGCCACAAGGCATAAAGATTCCTAGATTTGTGAAAAATGATGGGAAAGGAGATCTTGTTAGCCATGTTTCTGCATACATAGCCTTATGTAGTGACTTCATTTTTGAAGATAAACTCTTGGCTAAAATCTTCCCTAGATCCTTGAAAGACACTACCTTGGAATGGTTTTGTTCCTTACTGAATAATTCAATAAATTCATTCAATGAACTTGTTGATTCCTTCCTTAATAATTTCCAAGTGCACATGGGTCCTAAGCTAGCCTTAGTATATTTAATGAAATGTAAGCAAAAGGATGATGAAAAGGTCATTGACTTTATCGCCTATTATCAATTTCTTTCCTCACAAATTAAAATTAGGATTCTCGATCCTGATCTTCAACAAATCTTCATTGAAAATTTGCAAAATAAGCTACAAGATAAGATCAAGATGATGAAATTTCCCTCCTTCACGCAATTGTCTACAACCCTTCATGATTACCAAAATTTAGTTAGCAATCATGAAGTGAAAACTCCCTCTAACACTAATGAAAAATCTGACTCCACACCTCAAACCAACTACCAATCATTTAAGAAACCAAATAAGGGATTTATATAACTCAATGCTCCTCAACCAACTCAACATGTTGACTCACGAGTGGCTTCTATAGATAAAATAAATCCATATACATTTGGGGAGAGGAGTAGAAAAATTGCCTATCTACCTGATACCCTTCATTCCATCATGTTGCAACTCTTAAATAAGAACTTCATTTCCTTACCTCCTATTACATCTTTTGATCCTACTAAGCATTTACCTCCAAACTATAAACAAAATACATTTTCCCATTATCACCAACAAAATGGACATGATTCAAAACATTGTAAGGGTCTTAAAAACATTGTGCAAGACCTCATTAATCACATCTAGATTGGTGTTGTTAATGATCAAGGAAATAAGTTTGTCACCTCTCCCAACCGAAATTTTCAAATCTTTACCAATCCTATGTCAAATAATAACATCTCCTTTGTCAAAGCTAGTGAAAACAAGAATGATTTGATGAATATTGAAATGAACAATGACAACTTGAATGGTAACGAGGAAAATCCTATGGATACTATGATTAAAATCATTGAAGTTCAACCTCGTAAGGGTTAAAACCAATATGTCCCTTGACATTGATTTAATCATTGAAGTTCAACCTCGTATGGGTTTTGTTATGAATATCTTTTTGAGTGGACCCAGAACACCAAATTTTTGAAAAGATGAATTTTTCTATGACATGCAAGAACCCTTTGGTGGTAGAGGCAGCAAGGCAACAAAAGCTTATTTTTTCTTATAAAAATATAACACATGGTTTTTGTAGGCGCTTCAGAGCTAAACAAACCTAGTTTTTTAGTTTTTGAAAAACATGACTTTTAAAAAAAAACCCTAAAAAGGGGTAGTGAGACAACTTTTTCTGGAAAAAATTGGCTCGTGGGATTTATGGTCAATGTTGTGCTGATCACACCTAGAAGGATAGATCTATGAATAACTAATATTTTTTTGAACATAAAAGAAGATCTAAGACAAGAATAGAAGAAATATGAGGGGAGAAGTTAGAAGTTATATGTTGCTGCTGAGAATCTTCAAGAAAATCATGCTTGGAGATGCAAACTCTGAGAAATTGTTCCTTTGTGCAACCTGTTCTTGAAAACATGAAGAACATTGAGAATAGCTTTCGTTAGATCTTCAAATGACATTGGAGGGAAAATATTTGTGTTTGATCTCTTCAACTAGAAAGAAATAATGAAGAATGGATGCTTAGGCTTTGAGATATATCAATTTGAGGTTAAATCATCAATTAGGGTGCCAAATTCATGCTTGAGGAGTCAATCTGCCCAATCAGGAGCTCATTGGGGTAATTTCCACCAATTTGGGGACATTTTAGACATGAAGAGGCTTTCAAAATATCTTAACTCAAGTCAACTAGGGCCTATTTTGACCTTAGGCATCCAAGTTGAGGAGTTAGAGAAATTTCAAAGTTTCTCATCTTTTCTTTTTTTGTGATGAAGCGCCTCTGTTTGATCCCTGATTCTGGTTGCTCAATTAATCTAGAAGCCTTGCTGATAGATCCATTATAGAGTTGGATCAACTCTAAGAGGTGTTCTTTGGAGCTGCAAAACTTAAAACCTAAATTTTATGCCTTGAATTCTTGGGCGCCTTTTTTGCCAGACTTAGTCAATTTCTTGGATTCTTTTCAATTCCTCTAGTTTGACCCTCCATGCTTTGATCTGGGATCATCGATGACTGATGATTCCTATGAACATGCTAAGACATTGGATAGGTAACTAGTTCAATCTTGGAAAGGATGATTGGCCTCACAGTTTCTGAAAGTTGATTTAGAGGCCTCAAAAGTTTGGGCACCCCTGGCTTGTAAGGGTGCTTTTGACCTGTTGTGCTATAAGTTTCACTTTGTAACCTTTCATGAACATCTCCAGTTTGATCTTCTTAGTCGGGTGTTTGATTTTTTGGTTCAATCTACTGAAGGCATCATTTCTAAGATTGATGAAAATGGAAGACTCCTTGGAAGTTACAAAGCCTGAAGACTGCATCTAACTACCCAAAAATTTGGGCACCTATTTCTAGGAAGGTGCATTTTCTTTAACACTTAGCCAATTCTTCATGTCCTTCAATTTTCCTTCACCTCGAACATTTTACACTTGATCTTCGTTTGTGATTTCTTGACAAGTCTTGTGAGCTTGCAACTAGATTGATCATGAAGCTGATAGGGTGCTAAGTAGATGTTAGGGTTAGAAGGTAGATACCTAACAAGTTAAATACATATTTGATCAATAAAATAGAGAAATAAAACACACACAAAATTATAGAAGAAACAAGACAACACAGAGAATTTAACATGGTTCACCCAATCCGGGCTACATCCATAAAACCACAACCATCCAATGATTTTATTATCCATTGCAAAACATATTACATTCTCGCAAATAATGCCATACTACAATTCCCATCCCAACCGCTTATAACAAGCTTTTAGAAGCTTCTAGAAATTAGGGTTCTACATGAAGAGTGTACAATATAGCATGATCAGTCGCCACATACCAACAACAAATGCCTTGTAGAAAATAGTTGCTAAAAACCACAATAGGTGCCTCAAAATGATGGGAACCCCTGACCAGTAGGGGCACTTTTGCCTTGATGTCCACTGATTCACCCTTTGTTTTGCATGCTCAAATGATCAACAGGTACCATCATTTGATATGTCTTGTAGACTAACAAAAAATTTCCTTGTAAAGGTGAGCTGACACCAGAGACATCTCCTGGAGATAAGCTTACTCAAAAACTGGAATCTAGATAGTCTTATTCTTGGGTGCCCCTAAGCTATAGGGGCACTTTTTCCCACGTTTTTAACTGCCATCTTTGATGATACTTTCTTTCAGCATCTTCTATCTTTGCCTTCATTTTACAGTGATTGATGAATCAAGTTAGCGTGCTTAATGATGCAGTTGAAAGCCAAAAAAATTATGAAGGAGATGATTGTCTTGGAAAAAATTGATGGCTACCTTTGACCTCTTAGACTGATGGGCACCCTTGGCTAGCAAGGCCACTTTTGGCTGCATCTTCATCATTTTCTTTGAAATTTCTCACCTCTTCACACTTCACGTTCATCGTGTTGCCAACTACGTTGATCATCACCATCAACAACGTGGATGGGTTTATTGTAGCAATTTATTTCACCATGTTGCATGTACCGGTGCTTGAAAAATTCACTAAGGCATTGATAGTGTAACATCTTTCTTGTAGCAAGGCATGCATCTTCCAGACTTAGAATATTTGTAGTATCTTTCAACCTTTGAAAATCCCCTCCATCGTGAAGCATCTTTTCAAACATTTTTTGCCATGGATTCTTCCTTGAATAATTTTAAGGCTTGGATCTCGACATCTGGTCCTAGCCATTCTGCCATTAATGGCTTTACAAGGTCCTATCTTTCTTCCTAAAAAATGAAATAGACCCACTAGAGTTAAACAAACTTTTTGGTGATTTTGACTTGACCAGTGTGATAATGAAGTCAAATTATCATATCAAAATCATTTTCAACCATTTCTGCGAAGGTCCTATTTTTTAGGGTTTTCCTAAAAATAGGGGTTTGAAACCCTAATTTTCAAATTTTTAGAAATTTACAAGAATCCTCCTTGCCATAAACCCACAAAGTCCCATGTTTTGTTTGACCTAAAACATAATTTTGACAACAATTTTATAGCTAGACCATTTTTATTTTATCAAAATGCCTTATTAAAGCAAAAAATTATTTTGGGTACAACATTGTTCGTAACATGTGTTTTGGGATAATATTTTGAAGAGAGGCTTCCAAGGTCCCTCAATTTGTTTTCTTTGTGGTGGTAGTGAGGAGTCTTCTTCACATTTCTTCTTCTAATGTACCTTCGCCAGATCTATTTGGCACCTTTGGTGGGCAGTGCAAAGACATTCTTGTGTGTGCTCTATCTCACTAAATTCTGGAAGACTTTGGGGAGGTCACCTTCTCAATATTTTCCTCTCCAAATGGTGTGGACTATTGGGACTTCATGCATTCTTTGGTAGAATTGGTTGGAGTGAAATCATAGGATGTTCCAAGGTAAGAAGTTGGTGGAGGTGCAATTATGGTAATGGGTTATTGGTATGCTTCAGGAAACTATTTCAACTAAGTGTGAGGGGGGCTCCCTTGGATGTTGGGGAGGTAATGTTGTTATAGAGTTTGGAACTAAATGGTCTAAGCTCAAGGAGGATTTTTTCAAAGAGGAGAAGACATCCCATTAGGAAAATCTAAAGAGAAGGCAGGTAGTCCCTGCCTCCTGTTGGGTTCTTAAGATTAACATTGATGGCTCTTCCAAGGGTAATCTAGGTTATGCTAGTGTTGGAGGAGTGGGGAGAGATAGCTCTGGGGCTGCCCTATTTTTCTTCTTCATTTATCAAGGCCACCAAATTAATAATCTTATGAAGACTCTTAATATTCTTATTACTTTGGAAAAGGCTTATGAACTTGGGTGGCACAAATTTATTT
Organism: Sequoiadendron giganteum; assembly: GCA_007115665.2. NCBI lineage: Eukaryota > Viridiplantae > Streptophyta > Pinopsida > Cupressales > Cupressaceae > Sequoiadendron > Sequoiadendron giganteum. The sequence goes on from CM021105.1 coordinate 396,018,581, forward strand.
GTGAATTGAATTCTTAGGTCTTGATTAATTTGTTGAACAAGCATAGTTTTGATGCGGTTAATTGGAAATTGCTTTCGATGGTGCAATAGATTCACTAAAGAAATTCTCTAGAGGTGGTGGCCTTTGTTCATATCCTGAGGGAGTGGAATAATGTTGTGGATTGTTTATCAAAATGGGCTTCAAAATTTAGGGGTGATTGGAAGGTTGATGATTGGGAGCATCTTCCTAGAGACTATCTACAAACATTGAAGATGTTGATTCATGAGGATATCCATGGTCCTTGAACATGCTTTTGTTTTCCTATTTTTTGAACTTGTTGTACTTGGGTTTTTGTTAGCTTGGGTTGTCCTATGGGCCCTAGACTTATTTGGTATTGCTTCTTGTATTCTTGTGTTTTCTTCGAGTGAATAAATTTTTACCTCTTGTTCATTAAAATAAAGAAAAAAGATACTCAAGGAAAATATTACATTGATTGGGGATCATAAAAAAATCAAGTTAAAGATGAAGATGCTTCCATTAATTTATAGGTAGGATAGGTAGTAGAATAAAGGGGTGCCATATAACATAACCCCATAAATAAAGAATAATGGAAAAGGCACAAATAAAATGGAAACATGTCACAACGATAAATATTCCTAGTGCAAATTTTTACCCAAGTAGATGAAGATCTAGAGAAAGAAAGGTTGTCACAATTATAACTTAGATAAGAAAAAATGTTAAAAGTCATTTCCCTAGGTTGTCTTAAGGATGAGACAATGATTTAGCCCCATGCATAATGTTGTAAATATACAATAGGTTGTGCGTTATTACACTCGTCATTAGGGTCATTTTAGACCCATATATAGGAAGAATAAAGAAGATGGTAATGTGAGAGTAAAGCATGAGGAATGAATTAGAAGACATGTATAAGACATATTATAAATCATTGAAGTATATTAGTATATAATAGTTTCCTTGGTAAACTTCACCAAATTTGATTCCTTTATCATTAGTCTCTATAGTTGCAACATCATTTAACCTCTTTCTCCAATAGTCAATACACCAAGGTAGGAGAGATGGAGAAATATGCATGCCATCATCATGGAAGGTATCATTATGTGAAAGACTACCTTGAATACCATAGGGTTCATATGTAGTGAAAAATATTGATCATCAAGAAAAACACCATATTGACTAAAAGAAGGTAGTACATCACTAAAAAATGACTTTATAAGAATATAATCATCACAAATATTACTATTGATAGGAGAAAACTAAATAATATATAAGATTCATTGATTAGTAATTTTATTATACTTTTGGTTTTTCAGTAGTTTTATTATAATTTCAGTTTTTAGTTCATATTTGGTTATGTACTAAATGCTACCTTCAAGCTTTGCAAGGGAAGGGATCAAGGAAATACAAGTTGAAGAATTATAAAAATATATCAACTTACTTGCCTTCCATTTAAATAATCTTCAATTTCTTGTATAAACTCCTCTAAATTGCTCATGAACTTGCCAATCTTGAGCTCTTAGAGCCAATGCGAACACTTGATAGATTTGATGAGTGGTCGTTGGCCATCAAATATTGAAAAATCTCATATAATTTTTATGCAACATTTCCAAGTGGTAGTATCCTTAGCTTAATATTAATAGTTATAACATGGATTATTAATAATAATGGATAACTTCATAAAAATGAGCTTTTTCATAATTTTAAGGCTTTCTTAATCCACATAATAGTCCATTGTCATATAGGGATAGTGCTAACAATGCACAAGATCATCAAATCACATAAACACATGTTAGAAGAATACAATATTTTTCTTTCCTAGGTAGTACACACCAATATCTAGATATGGGGTATCATTATGTCCACAAAATGAGAAAAATAGGACAGCCCTAGGTTGTACATGGGAAAATGATTATTTAAACAAAAGTTTCTAAATTACAAAATTACAAAATTATAAGTAGTTTTGAAAGATTAGCTACACCAAAATTATTTTCTAGGGAAGACCTATTATTCCCCAAGTCAACTTATCATTTTGGAGTGTTGTATTTCGATGTAGTCTCTTAAGAGACCCAAGAGAAAAAATTACCAAACTATGATGGAGAATTTTTCAAAGCTCATGAAACTTAGAAATGTTTTTTCTAGACCTAGAAGTGGATATGGCACCTATCCACACTAAACTCTCTTATTTTTATCAACTCAACATTGTTTTACCATGCCAATAATGAATGCATTCTTGGAAAAAGTGTTAGTGGAGAGTAGTGCAAAAATGGTAAGAAATATATATTTTCATTCAATTGTTGTGGACAAAAAATGACTTTGCCAAAATTTCAAGGTGGGTGGATAAATTCTAGGGAAGGCCTCTTTTCGTTACCATAGTCACCTAATCATTCTAGGGTGTTCCAAATCCACCTCTCCCTCTCCCCATTTTCTCCCTCTTCCTCTCTCCCCCTCTCCCTCTCCCTCTCCAATTCCCATTTCAACCCCCTCTCCCTCTCTCTCCCCATGTTCACCCTCTCCCCCTCTCCCAACCACTCTAACTCCCATTCCCATTCGCTCTCCCTATCCCTCTCCCTCTCTTTGTCCTCTACCCTATACCTATCCCTCTATCTCAACCTCTCCCTCCCCTTCTCTCCCACCTTCTAGCCCCCTTCTCTCCCCCTCTCTCCATCCCTCTC
>CM021105.1:396021349-396064002 GCA_007115665.2 Sequoiadendron giganteum
CCCCTCTCATCCCTCTCTCACTCACACTCCCACTCCATCTCTATCCTCTTTGGCCCCCCATCCCACTCCCACTCCCATTATCCCTCTCCAACCCCCTCTCCCCTCTCCACCTCCCCTTCCCCTCCCCTCCCTCTCAACCCCCTTCTCCCACCCCTCCCTCCATCTCTCTCCCCTCTCTACCCCTCTCCCCTCCCTCTCTCTCCCTCTCATCCTCTCTCACTCCTCACTCCATCTCTCTCTCCTCTCTCCCCCACTCCTCCATCTCTCCTCTCCCTCTCTCCCCTCCCCTCCCCTCCCCTCATTATCCTCTCAGCCCCCTCCCTCACCCTCACCTCACCCCTCTCCTCTGCTCCTCTCTCCCACACCCTCCCCTCTCTCAACCCTCCCTCCCATCTCTCCCTCTCTCCCAATCTCCCTCCCTCTCTACCCCTCTCTCTCCCACTCTCTACCCTTCTCTCTCCACTCCCACTTTCTCACTTCCTCTCCCCATCTCTCTCCCCTTTCTCCCACTACCACTCCCCTCTCTCTCTCCCTCTCCCTCTCCCTCTTCCCCCCATCCCTTCCCCATACTCTCTCTCTCTCTCTCTCTCTCTCTCTCTCTCTATATATATATATAATTTATATTTTATAACATATAATTTACCTAAAACTATAATATATAATAAAAATACAAATACAAATAAAAATATATAAATACAAATACATATATAAAAATATATTTATTTATTTAAATATAAATATACATATATGAATATAAATATTATACAACTGAACTTTTCTAAGTTAAAAAAACTTAAAGGTTATCATCAATTGGCTACATATTATTAGCTTTTTTATTATCATTAAAAGTGTCCAATAGAAATATACATATATGAATATAAATATTCAAATACAAATATAAATACAAGTGTACATTTACATATACAAATTTAAATATAAAATATAAGCTACATCAAAGCATCACTAATCATTTTCAAAAGAATAAAATAGATAATTTGCTTCAATATATATACAACTCAACTTTTCTAAGTTAAAAAAAATCAAAGATTATCATCATGTGGTTACATATTATTATCTTTTTTCTTATTATTAAAAGGTGTCCAATACTCCATTACCAAATGGCACCCTGTGGAAAATTGGACGTGTTTGGTGCTAGCTTCATCATACGAAATGGACATGGTTAATAAATAATTATGTTGGATAGAAATATCGAATTAAGATAAGGCACCAACAACAATGCATAATTCAAAGCACCATGAGAATGACTCAAACATTTTTTCAGAGAATCAAATCAAGTTTTTAATTATCTCTCAAATCAGACAATAGTGAAAACATAGGACAGTAAGAATATTGGAATGAACTAGGAAAAATATTAAAGATAGATTGTATAAAGACATCGGAAATTACAGTTTAATTAAGAAAACACAATCTCAATCTAATTAAGGATAGATTGTATACCGCAAGGAAGAAAGACATCTGACACAAGGGGAAGCTAAGACCAATTCAGATCACATATCGTATTCACAAGTATGGAAAGGGAAGGGATGAAATGCCACCAACACATAAAATCCAAGGAAAATATAAACAATACATATAGATGAAACTGTAAGTGGAAATGGACAGAGTAGACAAAGTTCTTGAATAAAAGTCACAAGGAATGGTACAGAAGTCAGGAGATCTGAATAGAAAACTCACAACAGTGCATATATGAATTGATAATGCTAGGGATTACGTATAGCTTTTGATAAAGAGTCGCATGATTGTAAACTGTGGATGAAAAGTTGGCATAAACAAAACTATCAAAGGGGAATAACAAAAGACAGTCAAACGAAATGACTAAACTCACAAGCATTGTAAGACATCTCCAGAGAATTAAGATTACATTGGGATAGTGAAGGATGAACTGTCAGAGAACTCTAACAGAAGATATGGAAAATAAAATAGTAAATACTATACAAGTGCCAAAAAGATTATAAAAGCCCGATGCAGATCCTTGCCACCATACACAGAATGGTAGACAATTTAACAATCCCGAATGTAATTGTGACTGCAAGAAAGAAAACCTGAAGGAGCAGATGAAGGAAATATTCAATTTAAAAATCAGAAATGGAAGAAGAGGCCATCAAAATTGTCATTGGTGAAAAACATCTATAGAGAGTGAAACCTATAATGCAGAGATTTTGGACAAGATTTTGTACAATTTAGTGAGGACATGGGGCAACTTTGAATATATAGCTTTGTGAACCCTAAATATCAGATAACTCGGCTTAAAAAATCAAAACATTTCAAATCATTCAACTACACTAAATTGTAGAAAAAATCTCTATACCCATCAAAGAAAGCAATTATTTAATATAAAATAGGTGGTCAGGTGGTGAGATTGCCTGAATATGAAGATTATGCACCTCCAGTTTGCCATAAAAAGTGTGAATAACAGCCAGCATGGAAAGGATTCTTAGGGAATAGGCCTATGGCCTTTAGATATGTTTTCTCTGCACTAAACAGGTCACCCTTTGCCAACTACAGAAAATTTGCAAACTTGACAACAGCGTCTCCATCCCTAGAATCAGATCTCAAGGCTTCACCAAAATACTCTTCAGTCCTGTTGATCACAACAAAATGCAGACTTGGTGTTTAAGACTTGGGTATCTATTTTACTGAAGTTGTCTGGAGCATGATCCTGGCCTCATCCCCTATGCTATCAGAGCCTTGCACTTTAACATGATTTAATTGACCATTCAGCTTCACCAGCCAAAGAATCATTGACAATGATGACCATACATATTGAAATGTAGTACATGGAGGAAATAAAAAACAAGTAATACAAATTAATTAAATCTTCTAAATTGTGGATATAGATTCTAATCAAAAGGCCAAACCAGGAGAGCATTTCAAATCATTAATGTGAAAATCTGAAACTAGTCCAAAATGATCTCTTCTGCAACAACGAATAATTTTACATGACATCTATAAAGCAAAATATAAATTGTCTAAACAAAACAAGTGCTAGGAGAAATATGAAGGACATGCTTACCTGAGATGGTCATACTTGACAAGATGAAAGAATTGAGCATAATTTGAAGGAAGAATAACATCTTCAGGATCTGCACTGATAGCTTCCTGATAAAGAAATTCAGTTCTATCATAGCAGTTATAATTGTCTGGCTCAAGGGGAGTACTAGTAGCTGTAGCTAAACTCTATAGGCTTTCATGATCAAGATGAGTCTCACTTACAATTTCTCCCTCTGAATCCGAGTCAAATTCCTTGAGAAAACATTGCCACAGTTGTGCAATTTTTATAGTCTGGTCTGAAGTATTCACAGTCCCCTGAGTTTCCACAGTTTGAGCCGTACCTGTTTTGGACAAATCTGGATTTGATAAAGAAGATGTTGATGCCTTACAAAAATTGCACTCCAAAAACATTGCATGGTTTTGATGATTTCCTTCACATGGCGGATCTGCTTATGAATCGCCTGCAATTGAGTCATTTCTATGCCCGCCTCCACCGAACTGATAACCTAAACTCAATGCATTTGGCACTCCAACATTACAAATAGATTGGTCAGAAAACTTGATCCATGATCAGTTTGCTTGTATGCCTTTGATTTCTTCTTCTACGGAACATATGGCAAATGAGGGGCTTCTAGAAAAAGAAATGGCAGCCAAAGCAACGGTCTTCCCCATTGCATATACAGTAAAATTAGCTAGCAAAATCATTACAGAAAAAATGAATATGAGTGGATGAGAAAACCTGTTGGAACAGCCAGACAAAGGAAATCTGTATTTCTCTCCGCATTGTTCCAATCACCTCATGTAAATCCTCACATAGGACGATTTTCCCCATCTGCAGAGCATATGTTTGAAGCTCCCTGATCATGAAAACCATTGAAGAAAATGCTCTGTTGATTGAACAACACATAGTAGATGCAACAACACGAAAAAGTGAGAACTTCACATTTCCAAGGGAGCGGCTTCAGTCACTCGCTTGGCGGTAGATGCCACATCCTTTTACATGCCTATCTCCCCTTGTTTAGCTGATCTTCAGTTTCAGAACTTCCCTGATTTTTGAATGTGTCTGACGCTTACTTGTATATATGTCAGCTTATTGGAAAATTCTGAGCATCCATTTTTTGGGGCTATGATAATATCCGAGGTTTCAAATTTTAGGTTCATTGTTACTGGGATGGAAACCCTCCATCAATATATTAAATTCCTGAGTAATAGTGTTTCAAGCTATCAACACATAGTAGGTTCATGCATCCATTAGGAGGTGTATGCATTTTAGACACCAATGATTACCAGATCCAGTTTCCAATCAGCTCCAGGCACCACAAATCCAAGTACAGTCCAAGAAGTAGTTGGTTCTTACTGGAGTCAGATCTATGTAGGAGAAGGCAAGGGGCAGTTTACAATCATCAAGGTAGGAAACCAGCAAATTAGAAACATACAAATCAACCCTAATATATACCATATTACCCCATCCCTGATTTTTGAATGTGTCTGTCCCTTACTTGTACCTCCAACTTAACTAGGGTTCTAGGTTTAATACACTTGAGACAACTTCTCACTTCCATATGACCCTCAGCTAATTTTCTAACTTGTTCAAGATTGACGAGGAAGGCAGAGGATAAACAGAGATTAAAAAAAATAGACATAGAAAACATAGGTGAACTAAAAATGAAAACATACAAAGTTTGATGACATATGCTCTTTCATGTATTCAGAAAACTGAATAAAAAGACTCTTTTTTATTTTCACATAGACTGCCAAGTTTAACCTGAGCAGAGAAAAAAAGAGAAAACAAAAAACAACTTAGTTACATATAATTTATGAGATTACAATTTAAATTCTCATTTAAATTTGTCGTTAATGCAGAGAAAGTGGAGACAAGTGAAATGGATCTGGGCTAGTTATGTGCTATGGACTCTTGAGCATGGCCAAAAGCTTGGTTATTGCTAGCTAGCTTTAGTGAAAGTAAACTACACTTAATAAACACTGAATTTTGTATGCCTCACGCATGGGGTTCTTCCTGCTGTGAACTCAGAAACTCACCAGATCTTCATTCAGCAAGATTGTAGAACATCTCCCATGATTTCAATATAGTTTTTTCTTTTAACTTAAACAAAGTTTATTATCATTTTTTGACATTTTATCAAGAAAAAGCAAATTATTATCAGTATAACTATAAATCCATATACTGATACAGGAGCATAACTATAAAGGCAAGCAAGGGGATTACCACCAGCCAAAACAACAGATTTCAAGTCCAAGTCCTCAAGAGATTGAGGGTTCCACACCCCAATTTCCAGTCAGGTGTTGCAGCAAGTTTCTCTAGATCCAAAATGCCTAATCAAAAATTTGGAACCACTAGAAGTTGCGTTGCAACAAAAGGTAGCTTAAGAACCCCTAGCAGGACCAGATACATTTATTCAGTCTAAACTAGGCCTAACCCTAGGGCATCACTCAAGTGTGTCAAAGATCCAACATTCACATATTTAGGAGGTACTATCGCTTCCTGCACAGTGAAGTCTACCTTCTTCAATTCTGCCAGATAAATCTGACTACAAGAAAGAAAACCGGAAGGAGGAGATGAAGAAAATATTCAATAAAAAAGTTATAAATGGAAGAAGAGACCATCAAAGTTGTCATTGGTGAAACCCATAATGCAGAGATTTTGGACAAGATTTTGTAAAATTTAGTGAGGACATCAGACAACTTTGAATGGACAACTTTGTGAACCCTAAATATCAGACAACTCGTGCATAAAAAATAAAAACATTTCAAATCATTCAACTAAACTAAAGTGTAGACCAAATCTCTGTACCCATCAAAGAAAGAAATTATTTAATATAAAATAAGTGATCAAGTGGTGAGATTGCCTGAATATGAAGAATATGCACCCCCAGTTTGCCATAAGAAGTGTGCATAATAGCCAACATGGAAAGGATTCTTAGGAAATAATGGCCTTTAGATATGTGTTCTCTGCACTAAACAGGTCACCCTTTTCCAACCATAGAAAATTTGCAAACTTGACAATAGCGTCTCCATCCCTAGAATCAAATCTGAAGGCTTCACCAAAATACTCTTTGGCCCTGTTGATCACAACAAAATGAAGATATTAAACTTAATCCAATTCAAAATTTCATAGTCAATTTGGAAATAATTATGACCATGGAGAGTTTTATATCATTCACAATATCATTTTGCTATTTGAATGGGGGCACAAGCTTAGATTAGAATTTTTTAACTGAGTTTTAAAGACTTGGGTATCTATTTTACTAAAGTTGTCCAGCACATGATACTGGTCCCATCCCTTATGCTGTCAGAACCTTGCACTTTAACATGATTTACTGACCATTCAACTTCATCAGCCAAAGACTCATTGACATTATGACCATATATATGGAAATGTAGGGCATAGAGGAAATAAAAAACAAGTAATACAACTTAATTAAATCTTCTAGATTGTGAATATAGATTCTAATCAAAAGGCCAACCCAGGAGAGCATTTCAAATCATTAATGTGAAAATCTGAAACTAGTCAAAAATGATCTCTTCTGGAACAACGAATAACTTTACATGACATGTATGATGCAAAAATATAAATTGTCTATACAAAACAAGTGCTAGGAGAAATAGGGAGGACATGCTTACCTGTGATTGTCATTCCTGACAAGATGAAAGAATTGAGTGTAATTTGAAAGAAGAAGAACATTTTCAGGATATGCACTGATAGCTTCCTGATAAAGTAATTCAGTTCTATCATAGCAGTTATAATTTTCTGGCTCAAGGGGAGTACTAGTAGCTGCAGCTAAACTCTGTAGGCTTTCATGATCAAGACGAGTCCCGCTTATAATTTATCCCTCTGAATCCAAGTCAAATTCCTTGAGAAAACATTGCGACAGTTGTGCAATTTTTATAGTCTGGTTTGAAGTATTCACAGTCCCCTGGGTTTCCACAGTTTGGGCTGTAACATGTTTTGGACAAATCTGGATTTGACAAAGAAGATGTTGATGCCTTACAACAATTGCACTCCAAAAACATATAGTGTTTTAGGTTCATTGTTGCTGGGACAGAAATCCTGCATCAATATATTAAAGTCCTGAGTAATAGTGTTTCAAGCTATCAGCACATAGTAGGTTCATGCATCCATCAGGAGGTGTATGCATTTTAGACACCAATGATTACCAGATCCAGTTTCCAATCAGCTCCATGCATCACAAATCCAATACAATCCAAGAAGCAGTTGGTTCTTATTGGAGTCAGATCTATGTAGGAGAACGCAAGTGATAGTTTACAGTCATCAAGGTAGGAAACCAGCAAATTAGAAGCATACAAATCAACCCTATTATATACCATATTACCCCATCCCTGATTTTTGAATGTGTCTGACAGTTACCTCCAACTTAACTAGGGTTCTGGGTTTAATACACTTGAGACAACATCTCACTTCCATATGACCCTTAGCTAATTTTCTAATTTGTTCAAGATTGATGAGGAAGGCAGAGGATAAACAGAGTTTAAAAAACATAGACATAGAAAACATAGGTGAATTGAAAATGAAAACATACAAAGTTTGATCACATATGCTCTTTCATGTATTCAGAAAACTGAAAATAAAAGAAGCACTCTTTTTTATTTTCACACAGACTGCCAAATTTAGCCTGAGCAGAGAAAAAAAGAGAAAACAAAAAACAAATTAGTTACAAATAATTTCTGAGATTACGAGTTGAATTCTCATTTAAAATTGTCCTTAATGTAGAGAAATTCTGGGCTAGTTACATGCTATGAACTTTGTGAATTAGTCAACATTGGACTAGTTACGTGCTATGGACTCTTGAGCATGGGCAAAATCTTGTTTATTGCTAGCTAGCTTTAGTGAAAGTAAACTACACTTAATAAACACTGAATTTTCTATGCCTCACGCATGGGGCCCTTCCTGCTGTGAACTTAGAAACTCACCAGATCGTCATTCAACCAGATTATAGAGCATCTCCCATGATTTCAATATAATTTTTTCTTTTAACTTACAAATTTTATTGTCATTTTTTGACATTTTATCAAGAAAAAGAAAATTACTATTAGTATAACTATAAATCCATATACTGATACAGGAGCATAACTATAAAGGCAAGCAAGGGGATTACCACCAGCCAAAACAACAATAGATTTCAACTCCAAGTCGTCAAGCAATTGAGGGTTCCACATGTCAATTTCCAGTCAGGCATTGCAACAAGTTTCTCTAGATCCAAATGCCTAACCATTGGAACCATTAGAAGTTGGCGTTGCAACATAAGGTAGCTGAAGAAACCCTAATAGGACCAGATACATTTATTCAGTCTAATCCAGGCCTAACCCTAGGGCATCACTAATTTGTGTCAAAGATCTGACATTCACATATTTAGGGGGCATAGTGAAGTCCACCTTCTTCAATTCTTCCAGAAAAAGCTGACATTCACATATTTAGGAAGCACAGTGAACTAATGAACAACACTGGTAATCCTTATTGTACTACAGTTGTAATTTGAGGACATACTAATGGAAGACATTGTTGTAAGAATAATTTATTCTTTACAGATCTGAATTTTCTCATTATCTACAGAATTGACTGTGGCTTCATTTCTTTAAACTTGAGTGCAATGAATGAGCATAATTGCCACAAATCTGATAGTCCTTTTCAGATTTACAGTTTTCTGATTATTATTTACTAGGGTTTAACAATCATTGACAACAGTTATTTGATGTGCTTTGAATTTGGTATTTCTTAAGACCCGGCCCTAGGGATATAACATAGAAGAAGCTTAATGCTTTGGGGATCACATTCAAAAGTGTAAGGCATGCAAGAATAATGATAGGAACTGAAGAATGTCTTTGGAAATCTCCTGAATGCTCTTATAGACAATCTGATGCCTTAGTCTAATCTACAAAGTGAAAGAAAGCCTAAAACATAACAAACGACATTGGATCTCATGATACATCTGTGCTGGTCATAGTATTAAGAGATCGTCAGAATGGTCAAATTTCTAATAAGATAAGCAGTGGTGAACAAGCAACAGCTACAAGAAACATTAATACCAAAATCCAGAAATAATTCGAAAAAGAAAATAGATTTGGGCAATGAGGCATGCAAGATTAATGATAGGAACTAAAGAATGTCTTTGGAAATCTCATGAATGCTCTTATAGACAACCTGATGCATTTAATAGATCGATCATCTTCGGTTACCTTCCGAAATATGTCGGTGTTAATGATAGGAACTAAAGAATGTCTTTGGAAATCTCATGAATGCTCTTATAGACAACCTAATGCATTTAATAGATCGATCATCTTTGGTTACCTTCCGAAATATGTCGGTGTATGATTATCTCCTTGATGAGGGTCATGTTGAAAGAGTGGGATCAGAAAATGAGACGTATCAAGGGCCTTGTTGAATAAAAGTCACAAGGAATAGGAAGTCACGAGATCTGAATAAACAACTAAGAATAGTGCATCTATGAATTGATAAATAAACTAATAAAAGGGAAATCCATAATGCAGAGATTTTAAAGAAGATTTTGTACAATTTAGTGAGGACATTGGGCGAATTTCAATGGGTGGTCCAAAGGCACTGGATAGCTTTGCGAACCCTAAAACAATCCATAAAATGTAGTTTTGTTCAAGCCACAGAGAAAGAAAATACATTCGACAAGAAACACGTTGATATGCATTTAGGTGTTGAAGACATACCTCACATCTTCACCACATTTCCTCATAGCCCTGAAATCAATCTTGTCCCTCTGCAACATCTTCACAACATTCCCATGAACAATCAACTTGTGCAGAATAGTACATGCATTTTTCTGAATGATAGCAGCAAAAAGAAGAGTTCAGAGAAAATCCATGAACAGTAAAAAAAGCAAGAAAGCAGGTGGCCCAGCATCCATATGAATAAAAAAATCTCAATAAAAATGATAGCAGCAAAAAGAAGAGTTCAGAGAAAATCCATGAACAGTAAAAAAAGCAAGAAAGCAGGTGGCCCAGCATCCATATGAATAAAAAAATCTCAATAAAAACAAGCAAGAAAGCAGGTGGATCAGAATGTTGCTGCACATGATAGAATAAAGAAAGCATCACTGTGTAACGGCTAGTTAATTTCTTAAGGTGTCCTTGTATGGTATTTTTTTAGCCATCTAGTTTTTATATTTAATGGAAAAAATTGTATACCCACGTCTATTTCCCTTATGATGTGGCCTCTTTTTATTAGTGTTTTTTAAATATAATAACAATTTTTTAAGTATAAATTGTTGTAGGATTTTTGTTTGCAATATCATTTTGAAAATCTTACTATTATTCATTTTTAGAAATTGGTTTCAATTTTTAGATTTTTTATTTATCGTTGTGTAGATCAAATTTATGGCTGTAAAATTGATTCATAGTAGTTCTTAATTATAGATTTAAATCATAATTTTTTAAACTTTTAAAATTTACATTTACATCTTGCCAACCATTGATGTTCAATCTAGTGTAGTTTTTGTGTTGATTCAAATGTGACACGTTGTTGTATTTATCCTTCATTTATTCATTTGAAATCATTGAGAACATCTTAGCAATCTAATGATAAAGGAATAATCAAATAACATCAAGAGCACCATGCAACATTATTTAAAGATTCATCATCTTAGGTTAATTGAATGCTTGATTGTTTTTCTTGACCATTATTCTTGTTATAATCACTTCATCTAGGATTTTGACTTAGGAGGACATAACCCTCATGATTAAGTAGATTTTCCAAATGTGTGTAAACACCACCTATTCCTTATTAATATTTACATATCAAAAGATCAAGGTGAAGTGTTTTCAATCAACCACATTTATGTCAATTCATTCTTGTTGATATAGGTTTAAGTCTATGTGCCAACTCAATTTTGTAGGCATGGATCTAAACTAGAGCAACATATAATCAATTTATAAATGTTAATCAATACCTTAAAATTCTAGCATTTAATGGTTAATGAGTTCCCAACATCTTTAAATCACTTTTTCATTTTCAAAATTTAACTAAGTGGTATTTTGTTCATTTAAATTTCATATTTATAATTCCATTAATTTAGCTCTTAAATCCTTTATTTCATTATTTTTTCTAGGTAAATTGTAGTGGTATAACACTTATTTTTCATTAGATTTTTTGAGTAGCCCATCCATAGACACACATACACAATATGAATCTTATGCATTATCACATATGCATTGTGTGGCTTGCTCATGTTTACAACACACATATGCAATGTGAATAACTCAATATCATTATATGTACACAAGTGACCAACCAACAAAAATATGTGGTTAGAACCTTACCACAAGCAACTTCCCCTTTACCTAGTTCTCTAATGCATAATCCCTTAAATACATCCCAACCAAAAATAATATTAGCTCATCCTATACTACACTATGGGTCGTATCATTTATACCAAATTTTCAACACCATCTATGAAGTCAAGTGAGCATCCTTACTACTTGTGGTAATCACCAAAAAAGGAACACTATAACAACAAACAACACATTTGGCCATTAATAATATTTTTTGTAGATTGTTGAACTGTCTGTGTCAATGGATGTTAATAGATATTACCTCAATGCCACTAGTGAAAGTTAGTCCCACTCAGTATGAGGTATCTCTTGCCATCTACCACCTATATATGGTACTAGTGAAAGCTAGTTAAAAGCCATGTCATACCATGTGAAAATCTTAGCATGCATCATCTGCACTCCATCATAGATAGTTAGTGAAACTCTTTAAGGTATGACAATTACTCCTAACATATTTCACCTACATGATACTAGTGATATCCAATAAAACCACTTGTGTATCATAACATACATAGCTCCTAGAATATTGGTGAACAACATCTAATCCTTAATATAGTATGAATAAATATATAGCATCCATCACCTACATAGTATTGGTGATAGCTAACTACCCATGTCCCTATATCAGACTTGACTCTAACACGTGGGTCCATCTTATAACAAAGTATGCACAATCAAAATATCACAAGGATCCACAGGTACTTGGTAGGTTGTATTTATTTTATATACAAACGTAAATTGATTGATAAACCTATACACATAGTCTGATAGGTTTCTAAAAGCTATAAATACACCATATTCAACAATGCTCACTATTGCTTTTCCACTATTTGTAATGGAAATTATAAGGAGATCTATCTTTAATTCAACATATATCCATGCTAATTAATATTTATAATAGCTAGATCATCCACACATATTAAGGGTTGTTCAAACCATTAGATGAGAATGACTTTATTCAACATAATCTACAAACACAAAGTTTGTAGGCTTCTATATCTCATTCATAGCAATGTCATATCTAAGCTTAGCATTCTCCTATTTCTTGGAAGAACAGAATTCACTAAGTCCTTAGCCTAACATATACCAAAAATATACTTCTCAATGATCCAAGACACATTGTCATAATGTTCAACACATAAATTCTAATTATTTTAGTTCTAGCAAGTCTCTAAGAGGCATTCTCATACATTCACATTAGAAATAGACCATATAAGTGAGTTAGTTTATGAGGAAGACCATAGAAGGGATTAAAACCATCTAGTGCAACAAATCACCATTTACCAATGGCCAATCTAAAATATTCATTGTTCCTAAAGTTTTATTAAGTAATAATTAAACTTAAAATTCCTAAATTCTTATTTCATATCTCAACGGAGTTCTTTTAAATGATTCCCAAAAAATAAAAATTCTTACTAGTATTAAAAATCCAAGCATGTTCCTAGTTTAACAAACATATCCTAAAGATTTTTCATCCAAGGGCATCAATATCTCAAATTAAACCTCACCCTATTATAATTCATAACTCAACATGAACCTCTTAGAGTCCCTTACAAATTCATCTCATTAAAACATAGGCTAGGTTAATTACTTATAAATAATAAAAAATCAAATTGTGACAATTTCATAAAACTCATAATGCTTAAAAATCTAAAGTAATCACTAGTGCAAGTCTCCACACATACCCATTTGGATAAATAGAGTTTTATACTAGATCTCTTTAAACCCTTTCAAATTTCTCACTTGGTATGAAATATTTCATTTATTTATGATAATTATTACATCATCCCATGGTAAGTATACAATTGTATACATATATATAGATCAACTAACACTAATACCCACTTTATATGAAAGTCTTATTATAAAAAAATTAGGTTTCATTGTCCCACCCAATTTGAACCTTACAACAATAAAATCCATACACAAAAATTATGCATATAAATCAATATAAGATAGGCATGGTCATATCAAATCATAGAGAAAAAAGAAATAGATAATATATTGTCACAATACAAAAAGTATGCAAAAATACTTTTATGTCTCCAAGTGGAGTCCAAACATAATATGATAAATGGTATCAAGTATCATAATCATATTATATTATATATATTTCTTGACAAACCATATCATGCATCAAGAAGCACACATAAGAATCCTCTAAGGTTCAAGTGACATACAATAATAATTATATTATTTCTTTAGACATAATTGATACTTAATTCATATCAATATAGTGGGAAACACTATATCCATTAGATCATCATATGAAGATATATGCCCAATAATTTTACTAATAATAATATTCTTAACTTTTTAATTTTTTATTTCCTTACGGTGAAACCAAATTATTATATTGGTATAATTCATCATCTAGATTATATTTGCACTTGGTAATTATAACAAATGTGACCTTAATGGTTAGTACTTGTAATGAATCCATATAACAATGATATATTTATAAATAAAAACATATAATCTTATTATTACAATTGAACCCAAATCTTCATGTGCATGGTCATAGTAGAATACTATATAGGGATAAAGTTAGTGAAGTCTAGTATAAAAGGAATCCCATGTGAATTATGTACCCTAAATACATATAATTGGTCAATTTCACCAAAATCAACCTTGACCATGGTTTAGTCAATAAGACATAATGATTGCATATTTAATACTGTAAGGAAACTCAGGTGCGGAAATAGCTTCCTACACTAATCTCTTAAGGAAGTATGGTGCAAATTCGTTTTAAACCCTTACAATTTTAGATTCGTTAATCTACTTAACAATGATATTGCAGCAATATACCATACATACAGAAAATAAAGAATGACACAATGATTTACCCTGGGGAAAACCTTTCGGTAAAAAACCCCAGCACTCCAAAACCTGCACAATGTATTATCTTCAACACAACGGTTACAACACACTTGCAATGTAAGTTCTTTCAGGAGATTTCCAACACTTGAAGACAAAATGCAGCAGCATCAAAACGTTCCAACAATACACTCACATCACCCATTTTCGCAACCCTAAAAAATGCTTATATCATGCGCTTCCCTTTTTAGGGCAACTTCTGAAGATAACTGTATTAGGGTTTTACCATTCTCTGAGAAAATAGAACCCCAAACCCCACTATCGTGGAAGAGTGTACAATACTCAACTTTATCAGTTGCCACATGTCTTCACCTGTCATTGAATCTTCCAGACATAGCTCTTACGTGTCATAGGAATCTGTCATAACTGTTTCAGCCATGATCTCCTTACACACAATTCAAGATGCCAACACATCAAGTGGACTGACGCATCAACATGCCAACTAGACATGTACACTCACACTTAATTACATTATTTGCAAGAAATGCATTTTACAAAACAAATAATAAGAATAGGAATTATCCAAGGTTGAGACACCTTATTCCTAACAATTACAATAAATTTTAATGACATAATATTAATTTATATGTGTTTAACTCGTATCTAGAAACAAGTCACCTACACATGTAAGTACATTACAACTATACAATAGAATATGAGCACAACTCACCAAATACCTAGAGTTCTTCAAAAATAATATCCCTTAATCTCAACTTCTAAAATCTCTATGCATATATCAATGATGATAGTAATGCTATCAAGTTATAGTTTGAAAAGCCATGATCTTGATATAACATTTATATGAATTTAAAATTTCTACTAGTTAGTCAACCAATACTCATAAATTTGATGACCAAATCCTTATTTAACATTCTATAAAATATAGACATTCATTTTCTTTCATTTTAAACATTAATACTATAGTAATAGAGCACCCAAAATAAACATTAGTAATGCTAATTTACAACCATAGTATACTATGTACATAGTAGTAAATACATCCCTCTAATAATTTTTTATCCTCGAGATAAAAAAGAGTATAATAACATCTCCCCATTTTAAATAACAAATGTAACATTATTCAAATACAATCATGACAAAGATCTACTCATAATCCCAGTAAAATTCATACAACTAGATTCAATGAGTGTTAACTCAGTAATACCATCTATAATAATATCCATAACCTAAAATATTGGTCACATAAAATATAGAGATGCCATGAACATGTAAGACATTGAAAGGAGATCTAGCCTAAATGAGTTAAACTAGATCAATTCTCTTTCACCATAAACAATAGGGAGCCAAAATTAACAAAGTAATACTATTTGGCTATTGTCATCAAAGGAGAACCAAATAGGTTGGTTAGGGTTTTGGTCCCTATTTTTGTGTGTGTGTTGTTACTAATATGATGATTTATATTAAAATAGGTTCAAATTAGGATCAGCTGAACTAAGTGTAATAGAATTTCTAGAACTTACAGAACGAAATGAACAAAATAGAAAGTGGATTTGGGTAAGAGATACAAAGAGGAATTTGGCACTGAAATCTAGAGAAGAATTGGCAAGATAGGGAAGTTGGGTGCCCTAATCTAGAAGTGTTGAAATCTACGATTTTAGAACCTACATAGGTGTACCAATGTCTAAAGATATCTAACAACAAAAATTAGAATTCAAAGCCTGATATAGCTCAAGTAATCATTATGACCTAATTTGTTGATGACGAGTCCTTAAAACATGCATTGGGGTTTAGGATCCTTGAGATGTTAAATCCACTTCAATATGTAGCAAACCTATAAATCTACAAAATAGTTAGAGGGAGAAAGGTTGTTCCATATAGGGGCTTGCCTTGGTCAAACCCTATTTTAATGTTCCCACCTCCACAATAGCTATGATGATAGATGATAAAGAGTGTGTGCTCTCAAGGGACTAGAGGCAAGACAAATAAAAACTGATAATGAAAACATAAAAGGGGTTACTATTTACGACACTAGATTTAGCCCCCACTTTAGTGAGGGGATGAAACTACATTTGTACTCACACTAAATTATGAAGAAGATATATATATTTATCAAAATGATAAAGAGGTAGGATTACTCCAAGCTAGGAGATGTGATAGCCTCGAGATATAGGATCCTATAAAACTACAGTGTTAAGATAAAAGGTCACAAACATAAATATATCACACACAAGATGAAAAATTCAAATATATATGACACATACATTGAGAAAACAATAGAGTGTGCACAAAGCATACACAAATAATACATGCATCATACCCAAAGCATACATGAATTATACATAAAAGAATAAAACATAAATAAAGAGAAAATAATACAACAACAATGTTAGTACATAAGTCTCAAGAAAAAAATTTGATTCAAGGTAAGGACACCTCAATATGAAAGGTTGTTTCAATTCCAAGCATCATCCCCCAAATACAATAAACATATAGAGGAATTATAAAGGGAAAAGAGACATGTAGCAATTCGATCGATTGCTTCAAAGGAATAATGCATACAAATAGATAGGGAGAAATCAATACAAAGAAAGAAGGGTACATGACTCTAGAACCATCTTACTTTGTCACAAGGGGTCATGCATGTTACAAAGCCCACATGGATCATAGTCTGGAAATTTTTGCTGTCCTAGGTGACCATGGATGAAGGGCACATGAATTGGAAACCAACTTGCTCTATCACTAGGGGTCATAAACATAACAAAGCCCCCATGGATTATAGGCTAGTAAATTGTGTTATGCTAAGTGACCATGGATGTGACAAATTAAACCCTATAAAGCACATAGGATATCAATTTTTCTTATGCTATGTAGACTATAGAGTACATGGATTAACAAGATAGCAATTTGTGTTATGCTAGGTAATCATGTATTGTTAACACCTTAGTGAGAATATAAATGAACATCATAGGGGAAAAATACAAATCATGCCTCAGGGAGTGCACAAATGAATAATGAATTGCAAGGGAAAAATTGATAATCACACATCAAAGAGTGCACAAATGAACAATGTCTTAGGGGACGAACTAATAGTCACGCCTTAGGGAGCAAAAAAATGAACATCTCAGTAGATTAATTAGTAATCACACCTCATTGGGCACACAAATGAGCAATGTCTTAGGGGATGAAGTAATAATCAAGCCTAAGGGAGAACAAATATAAACAATGTCTTAAGGGATTAATTAATAGTCATGCCTTAGGCAGTGTATAAATAAACATCATCACAAGAGATTATTTGATAACCACACCTTTAGGGGCATAATAATAAACACCACCATAGACAGGTCATATCAATAAGACACAATTCAAGTAGCATGAATGGATAAGGATGCATGTGTGGATGCATAAATGGATAGGTGATATGGCCCCTTTAAAATAATAACATATTTACTATGTTGATATTTTAAGGAAAAGAAGGGGTGAAGGAAAAGGAGAGGGGATCCTTAAGAAGGATTCACACTTAAAAAACCAATTATCCTTGCATGTAGTACATAGGTGAGGATAGTTCCATGCTAGATACCATTGTGTTTCTATCATAAATAAAGTATGGTTTCATATATGATTGTACCACCATGAATGGAAATGAGCAAACACATGGAGCTACAAATGCCACATAGTGAGGAGCAATACATAAGAATTTTTTTTATCATTTAGAATGAACTGGATAAGGGTAAGACCCAATGTCACGTGACGAGCCAATAGGTGCATAAAAAAATGGAATAGTGATAGCACTAGAGTCAAGAAAATTTTGTATTTTATTGTCCAAGGTGTGATATTCACTATTGGAATGACTAAGCACTTAATGATATGCACAAGAAGAACGATTTTTTTGATCATGTTTATGAAATTTCTTACATGTTGAAGGAGGAAGAGTAATTGAGTGAGATTTGAGAAGCCTCAGTAAACTATAATTTTTCTTAGATAAAGGATGAGGAACAAGAATAAATCCCTTCTATTGTGAATAAAGGTTTTATTGCTTACAATAGGAAGATTTAGGTACATAAAACAATGGACCTGAGTGGGCGTAGAAAAAGGAGAAGGAAAGTAATGTAAATCCTCTTTAGAAAAGTGTAGTGTAGCTTTCATAGGAACTTTAACTCCTTGTTAAATCATTAGCATTTTATCCAAGTTTAGTAATAATATTGAAACCAATCCCATAACGTATCTCCAAAATGAAAAAGGAGGAGAGGCCATATTCATAATCTTGTCTAAATGAGAAGTATGATCACATTTTGAAGAAGATGTGATAAAATTGACATGAGAAGAAGAATCAATTATTTTGTAAGAATGAAAATCCTTATTGAGTAAAAAGATGTTAGGATGGAGAGGGCCAATATCATATTAAACTAGTCCATAAGGAGTAAAAGCTAAAAATCCCCCATCATCATTGAGATTTTTTTTTAGAAGTACAAGGCACATTATTGTGGAGTCATGGTGTTATAGGTTCTTTATTGGAATCATAAGTATAACTCATATTGATCGGATTTTGATTAACATCTATCCTTGGGGGATTCAATGTGAATTTGGACTCTTCATCTATACACACCATGTTGTGAAGAGGAAGATAAATTGAATGACGAGCAAGTAAAGTGATGTTAAGAAAGGTATTATTGTATCCTCTTGTACCAAAATGTCCTCCTGAGTAGGACATATCTTGGGATAGGGACAGGTGTTAGCTTCATCATCACTTGAAGAAGGGATACCAAAGGTTAAAAAGAAACATCTATAAATGACCTAAGAAAATAAGAGAATATTTTTTAGAAGAAGGCAATGACAAGACATATATGCTGATGTAATCTTAAATGAATAGGTGTTTTAGGTTTTATTTTTTTGCAATAACATAAGAGAACAAGAATTGCAATGCTTTGATAAACTACAATGCTTGTAATAGTAAATAAGATATTCAAATAATAAAATACTAAAATCAAGTAACTCAAATTTGATAATATATGTGATTGAAATAAAAAAATATGCAAATTTAAGTTATGTCAAGTTCAACAAAATGTAAGATGGTGAATGGAGATACAACCTAAATGACTTAAACTATATCAATTCTCTTTCATCATAAATATTAGGGAGCCAAAATTAACCAAGAGGCACTATTTGGTTGCTAACCTGAAAGGAGGTCCAAATAGGTTGATTAAGGTTTTGGTCCCAGTTTTTCTTTCTGTGTGTTGTGATTGATATGATGAGTTGTATTGAATTAGGTGAATTAGGATCAAATCAACTAAGTGTAACATAATCTTAACTATTTAGATTTATCACCTCATTTAGGTAAAGGGCATGATAGGGTCTACAATAGGGATGCTTGTACCATTGTGTAGATCGACAAACCACAACTTTTTGGGCCTTGGTTGGGTAGAGGATGCTTTTCATTGCTCCATGTGTTAGCCCTATTAACGATGAGGTTGGCATTTATTCCTAACATGAAGCAATTAAAAATATTGTTGATATTGCAGTCCAAGCTCAAAAAATATCTACAAATCATGTGGGTCAATACTTGATAAGAAATCCATGTAGCTCACCTATTAATTTAGATTCATATTCCATGACAAGAATCCCATCTCCAAATGATATAGACCACATTGCATATGATGTCTAGATTATGATGGATATAAGTTATATTATTTGATGGCCTAATGAGAGCTTACCATGTGATCTCATCACAATTGGGGATCCCCTTAGTAGATGTTCATTCATTTGTGGGTCAGTGTTATGTCGATTTATATCTACTCTTGTAGTTCAATCCCAACATTCTAATATCAGTCCTACATCTAGATCATTTGGTGGGGCACATGAGATACATACCAACCATTCTACCGCTTCGACACAGGTGCATCCACCTACTGATGATTATTTTTCTATAGGTTCTCACTCATTTTTTGTTATAGGTGCTCTGACATCTCCTATTGCAGGCACTTAGATATCTATTAATACACTCGAGTAGACTATGAGAGGTCTAGGTTCTATGAAGATTCTCTCTTTAGGTTCGATGTCCTCTCACTTGCATAGTTTTCTACACACATCACTATTAGATCTAGTCATATAAAGTACTATAGTGGAGTTGGGGGATTCACAACATTGAATATACAGAGGCGATTTAGGTACATGTATATATAATTTTAAAGTTTTTTAAGTTTTAAAGAAATTTGTATGTACTTGTAAGTTCATTGGAACTATACAACACATTAATATAAATTATATAATTCAAATTTATTTTTTGATGTATTCATGCATATGTGTCTAGGTGGAGGTAACATGTGTTACTCCTAGTTTGAGGGTAGAGGGTGTATGCATGCGTTCTTCACCTAACCATGTCAGTAGACAGGTGAACTTTAATTTTCATCTAAGTTAATGTGTATAAGTACATGATCAATTTTTCATGTGTGTGTATATATATTGAATATAATTTTTAATAATTACACTTTTACATAATGTAGGGTGATCCCACAATACTGGTTTACAATTTTTGGCCAAACAAGACATTCAATTGATTTTTTCTAACTAAATCTTCACTTTTGGGCACCTATAGCGGCTAAATCGTGAGTAATTTGAAGATGATGCAAACTAGAGATTTGTGACATTTTGTTTGTAGCTTCTAAATATTATTTTTGTCAAAAAAATTGGAATCAGATTACACTTCTTTTTCCCTCTCCAAAAACTATTTTTTTATCAATAAACACCATTTTTAAGAAGTGATGCTCACCATATACAACATAAATTTTTTTCTATGAAGGATACAATTATAGTTTTTTTGAATTTAGATTTGTAACTATGATATCTAACTCTTTCGTTTTGTTTCATAAGCTTTTTATTCAATATTTTTTCCTTAATCAAGTTCCGAAGTCAAACCAATTACAATTCAGACATAGGCGGACCATATACAACATAATTTATTTTGTATCAAAATTCTTTTTTTTTACTAGATCAAGTACATCAATAACTAGCCTGCACATATTTTTCAGAATTTTATTTTGATAATCTACTATTTTTCCAATTGTGCAGAACAAAGAGCTTGATTTTCGGTGAAAACCTATGTTTAATCAAACTAAAAAAATCATAATAAAACCAAAACATTTTAAAATTATATTCGATGGATAGCTCGTTTTGAGGACTACCACCATCTAGTTGGGTCTGTGAAGTCTCCTCCATTTTCATCCTCAACTCGAACTTCAAAGGGAAAAATTTTGTAGAAATTTGGTGCTAGAGGGGGAGAAGGGGGGGAGCAGGGGGGTTCAAATGAACCTAGGTTCAAGTGAACCCCCTTGGAGGTTTTCTCAAACCAGGTTTCATTCAAACCCAGGTTCGATCAAACCCATCTTTTCCATTGTCTTCATAGAAAAAAAATGCATAAAAAGTGGGACCCATCATTTAATATGGTTCACTTGAACTAGGGCCCATTTGAACCCCTTTTGGGTCCATTCAAACACCCCAATTCGTGCGAACCCCTAAAAAGCAATTTTTTTTCTTAGGAGCATTTTTGCAATTTTGCTACCTCACTGGAATTGTAAACCAATTTTGTGGGTTTACCCTGTAGTAACATAAAAAGTATCCCTTTTTCATTAATTTGGAAATAATTAATATTAAAATGAGCCTAATTTTTCCTTGATTTAGTGTTGTAATGTGTTTTACAAATTCACATTAAGTTTAGGGCCCTTTTAAACTAAATGGACTTAAATGTGCCTTATTTAGGGTGTTGTAAAGTCTACCTTTACACTTTCACATTAATCTAGGGCTTTATTAATTAATTGAGGTTAATTTTCCTTAATTGGCCCCTTTAATTCAAATCCAATCCTAATTAAATGCAAATTATGAGGGATAAAACTTGACATTCATAAATACTATTACACAACACTTAATTTTAGAAGGTGTGTCCTAGGTAGGTGAACTAGGACCCATTCGCCACATGGCGAATGGGTCCCCACCTAGTCCTATGATCCTATTTTTACATGACATTACACATTGTCTGAAGTGTTTCCTAGGACCCATTCTCCACATGGTGAATGAGTCCTCACTTAGACCTAGGAGCCCTCCTTGAAATATGTTTTTGGCAGTATTTTAATGATTTGAAATCCATAATTCAATGTTGGCTTGTGATATTTGAATTTTAAGAATTACTAATAGGATATATATAAATATAAGGTTATTTCACTATGTTTCATAACTAATATCTAAGCAATTTAAGCGATCTCAAGAGTATCTTCACAAGAGCATTGATAGAGAATTCAAGAGCATTTCTAAGGCATTCAAGGGAAGATTTGTAGAAGAATATTGCAGCAATCAAGACTCCCTTTGTCATGTCAAAGATTTGGTGCATCATGCATGTTGTTGTGCTAATTTGTTGATGTAGCATTCAAGATCTAATCAAGTATTCAAGGAAATTGTTTCACATTCAAGTTTCATGATCAAGATCTACATTCATTGAGGACACTTCATGTTAGTTTGCAGATTTATGCAAGGTTCAATTAAGGTGTGGTGAGTTGTGACATTGCATTTGTTCATTCATATTCCTTTCATGCTTTTATTCATTTTAAGGTTTAATTACCAAAATGGGGTTTGACTTGGCCTAACAAACAACATTTTTCTCCTGTTTGATGTGTGATTGCAGGTTTTAGGTTGAAAATCTATTGGAGAGAAAAATTGCAAAAGTTGTCAAAGTTGCAAAGAAAGTTGTCAAATCATGGAAACTGAGCTACAAGATTTATTTTTGGCTTTCCGATAGTGCTCGACTAGAATTTGGGAGTGTAGACTGAGAGGAACAAAACCCAAAAACTAATTTTCAAGAACCCTAGCCAAGACCCATTCACTATAGCCTGAATGAGTCCTCAATTTGGTCTAAAAACACTTTTTGCAATAAGTAGAAAACATTCGACCCTCTCTAAATCTATCTTTTTACTAGTATTTGGGTTAGATTTGATTTTTGTAACCCATTTACACATTATAGCACATATATTGAATGAAATTAGGTTCATCATTTTGTTTCATTATGGTGAACCTCATTTCCTTCTTTTCATATACGTATATATGCAGGGATCGATACATTTATCAAAGTAGGATTAACACTTGATGGTTGCTCGACTAAGAGCCGACATGATGACCCAAATACTAGCTGAGGCACTATTTTATACATTTTTATTGTTTTATGTATATATTCTCTAGAAAATGTATATTTTATGTTTGAGATCTATCATATATATGCATGTGAACATGTTATGTTTATGAACTTATATTTCATATCTACTCTAGACATATTTATATCAATTCAAAAAAATTGAGTTTATGTTTATGTTTTAGATCTATTGATGTATGTGCACATGTACATTTATGTTTGTGATCTATATCATAGATGACATTTGTGTTTATGACTTCTTATGTTTCAGATATGTATATACGTATGTTTATATATGTAAATATAAGATATCATGTATCTCCCAAGGACGCAATTTATGTTTATGTTTATGTTTATGAACGTATATTTTGAAAAGAGTGATAGCTACATATGTATACATGATATGCAATATAAAATTTGGTTAAATAGATATATATATGTACATGTGTATAATTTTATTCAATTTATAGGTTATAAGTAATACAAAGTCCCATCTACATGTAATATATAGAAAATATGGCCACATATAACAAATAATGTAAATCCATCTTGGAATGTGGAAGTAATATAATATAAATCCATCTTTGTATCTTAGTTATGCCTAAGTTCTAGTGAAAACTAGTGATGGAAACATGTGGATTTCTATTACAAAAATGAAATTCAAGTTATATCGGTTGATATTATCATTAACCATGTTGAGTTGTTAGAGAATTATTATTATTTTCTTTCATTGGGAATCTTACAATCTAATAGCTTGTAACCAAAAGAACATGTAGGTCTCATAGCCTTGGTCTGAAACTCCAAGGAATATACTTATTTTTTGATCCTCAGGTTGGAAATACCAAAGCTCTGTTACCAGTTGTAATGCCCCTATTTGGGATATTCCTTAATTTAGGCATGTAAAATAATATTAAACACAAAAAACTGATATTAGTAATAATAAGTATCAAATTATTGGTAATATTCAAATTAATACATAAAATAGTATAATATTGAGAGCAATACATCATAGCTAAAACATCATAATCTTTAGATCAATAGTTTAGAACATCATTAACATTTGAATTCAAAATATCTTAATGCCATTAAAGGTTATTCCAAAGCATATTCCTATAGCCAATCATATTAAGAATTCACTTGAATTACTTACAAATCATAATCTCAAGGATGGTTGTCCTTGTATTGCAAGAGCATGGGTGGATAATTGTCCCTTCACCTCAAGGTGGCATACTTGAGAAGACCCTCAAGCTTGATAGCAATCATATGCCTCCCGACCACATGAGTGTTGCATCTCAAGAGTTGTGTGCTCGGGAATTCCCTTTCAAGACTAGGAGCACTCATCCATCTCCTAGCCCATGAACATGGCAGGATCTTAGGTCCATACCATACCTCATTTCCACCTTGGAGGTTCTTTATCCTCCTTAATCAAGCCCAAGAGAACTCATTTGCCTCCTAGCCCACAAGTGCTACATTTCAGGGTGGTGTGCTTTATAAGATACATGAAGACTACTTCCCTCAACAAGCCCAGGAACACTCATACACCTCTTGGCCCCACGACCACTGCATCTTGAGGGTGGCATACTTGATGAATGAAAATGCA
Organism: Sequoiadendron giganteum; assembly: GCA_007115665.2. Taxonomy (NCBI): domain Eukaryota; kingdom Viridiplantae; phylum Streptophyta; class Pinopsida; order Cupressales; family Cupressaceae; genus Sequoiadendron; species Sequoiadendron giganteum. The sequence goes on from CM021105.1 coordinate 396,046,300, forward strand.
GTACTTCCCATCCCATGAACCCGAAAGGTTGATCAACCTCCCTATTTGTAAACACTTCTATAAATTTAGAATAGATCACTAAAGGAATCTTATTATATTAATTGTTAATCAAATATAATTTCATTATGCTATTATAATACATATACATTTATATTTTAAAACTTACTACCTAATAATATTCTAGCTAAAAATAATATGTATTTCCAATAGATCTCCTATATTTCAATTTCTTATTTTATTTTTCCAATACACTTCCATGATGCTTTCTCCACAAGGAAACAATCTCCCTCTTATATCTTATTATTGAGGGAGTCACAACCTTTCATATTTGGAGTCACAACCTTTCTTATTTGAAAGAGTCACAACCTTTCTTATTTAAAAGAGTCACAACCTTTCATATTTGAAAGAGTCATGACCTTTCACATTAAGAGTCACAAAATTTCACATTAGGAGTCACATCAAATTTATTCTTAATTGATTGTTTGAATAATTTTATGGATCTTTTTCTCAAATGAAATTCTCTCCCTTTTATATCTCAAGTTTGAGGGAGTCACACCTCTCCACATCAATAGTTACAATTCTTCATATTTTGGTTGACCATTCTTAACATCTTATTTATTTAATTCCATAATATTAATTACCTTTAGTGATTTATGTTGAAACATAGGTTGCAAATATTTAGGAATAAAGCAAGACATTACATATAACTCAATGCATCTTCATGATTTGGCATGATTGATCATGATAGATCCTTGCACATAAATTGGTTCATTCTTCTTGATATCTTGCAAACTTGAATTTGATTGATGAAAGTGTTGCAATAATGCTTCTAATTTTTCCCTTGGCTGATTTTAGGATCTTCAATTTGCTCAATAGATTTCTAGCTCTCTTTAGGAATTCAAATGATGAAAAACGATATTATTTATATGCAATTATTATAATTTCTTGAAAATGAAATATCAATAGCTAACAAAAAAAATTGGAAATTCAAATAATAAATTATCGATATCAACATATTCAAATTTGGGGACAAATTAGGTGGTCTAGGGTGCAATGCACCGTAGAGTAGATCCACCTTTTTTGGTGTCTAAAAGTGTCAAGGAAAAAATATTAAATGTATAATTTGATTTTCCATGTTTTATTTTCCAAGAATAAAAATGGAAAATTAATATATAATTATGTCCAACAATATAGGGGGGAGTAAAACCTAGTGTGAAATTGTCAAGGGTGACAATTTTCAATGCTACAACAACCATGAGGAATGACATAGAATTTCCTCTCATTACAATGGATGTTGTTGGAAAATGAGAATGTTGAATATAGGTTGTGCTCTATTCTCCTCCACATGCCTTTCTTTGTTGTCTCCTTGCAAATCACACCATGTGTTTCCAATATTGTCTTCTCATGCCATCATAGGCACAAAACAATCATATCATTTCTTGTAATGTAGAAAAATGTATCCCTTTACATTTTCACACTTGTTTGGGCCCTCCTAATTGAAATGGAATTAATAGTTCCTTAATTCAGTGTTGAAAAATCTATCCCTTTAAATTTTCACACTTTCTTGGGCCCTCTTAATTAAATTGGGCTTAATTATGCTTTAATAATCCCTATTTTACATCTACAAGCCTAATAAATTACATTTTCTAAAGGGGAAACCCGACAAAAAATAATGCCAACAAATAAAAAACACCTTGAGCAATGCGTGTTCCAAGAATAGGGACTTGAGACCCATTTTCCCATGGGTGAATGGGTCCTCCCTAGGCCTTGGAACCCATTTTTAAAACATGTTTTGTTATTATTTTTATCATCCCAAATTCAAATTTCAAATGTCATCTTGTAATGTTTAATTTTTGAGAAATTAAGGATAAATGTCTATAAATAGAAGGTTATTTTATCAAATTATTATTATATTTCAAGATCACAATTGAGAGAACTTCCACAAGAGATAATATTATTGTCAAGAGCATTCAAAAGTAGATTTATCAATAATTTATTGAAGCATTCAATATCTCAAGCATCATGTCAAAGTTATGTTCATTCAGGCATGTTTTCGTTGCTAACATTGTGATTTAGGTTTCAAGATCTAATCCAAGCATTCAAGTAAAATATTCAAAGCAAGATTCAAGTATCAAGATCCACATCCATTGAAGCCATTTCATGGAATATCCATATCAAGATTTCAAATTTCTAGAGGTTCATCCAAGCGTTTGATGAGTTGCAACATTGAGTTGTTCATTCATCATTCCTTTCATGCTATTTCATTTCATTTGAAGGTTTAATTACCAAAACTGGGTTTAACCAAGGAAAAACCCCATTCAACAAAAACAAAAGAAATTCCCATCGTGTTTGTGTTGCATATTTTAGGTTGAAGGAAAATTGAAGATTGGAGATCTCTAAATTGGAAAATTATAAAAGTTGTCAATGTTGCAAGAAAAGTTGTCAAGATCATGGAAACTTAGATCTCGGGCTCATTTTTTGTCATTTTCACATAAAACTAGTGGGAAATTGCATTTCAATTTTGTATTTAAAGGCTCCCAAAAATTCAGCTCAAAAAGTTGTCTTACCTGACCCATTCACCATTTTTGGATTGGGGGGTCCTAGACACTTTGCAACTATTTTTGAACACTCTGCAATAGATTTTGAGGTAAGTTTCAAGTGTCTTCCACTCATCCAATTTGCATAAAATTGATTTTTTTTGTTGGAGTTATGTTGCATCTACATGAATTAGGTCTTAGGTTATAGATTTGAGGTTATTTGCTATCCTATTTTCATCTCCCAAAAGTGTTGTCTAGTCATATTTACCTCGTCCACACACATAAAGTAAATTTGTAGATCTTCCATAGAATTGACTCACCTAAGGGCTAAAAGTGAATTCTATTTTGGAGGATCTCATTTCTTGAATAATATAGAAAATAGGTAGGTTGATTACACCCCATTTTTCCCTTTCTGTTTATAGTAAGTTTGGTGAAACATTCCAAATTTAGTATAAAAATCTATGTGTTTTGAACCCTACCCTATTTTTCTATGCTTCATTTCTATATATGTCTATTCTCACACAAGAATCATATGCTTCCATGATAGTTCTACACCATGCCTTCAAACACCCTCTTTTTATCTCTAGATCTAATACCAAAATATCCTTGCACAAGAAAAGGAAAAAGAGAACAAAAATAGGGGAATGAATTAGAGATTTTAAATGTTGAGGTAGCACCATATGCAAGGTTTACTTGTTGTAGAGTAAATATGAAAAATGAGTACATTGGTAGTTGGGATCAAGTAATCCAAGAGAAATTCCCACAAGGAGGATTGAGTACATATTAAAAAACTAAGTCAAAGATGAACATAAAGCTGATATTAAACCTAATAAAATTATCAAATAGAAAATTGTAATCCTACACATAGCATAAGTATTCAATAGATGTAAACCTTATATAAAATGAAACAAGTATGGATAAATACCCCAAATAATTACTTTTTATCACTTTTGTTATCTTCAACATCAAGAAATTAGAGACCATGATAAACACCCATAGAAATCTATACTAGAAAGGAATAAAAGCTCTTGCACCATGTCATTCACCTTCCTAATGATCCAAATGTAAACCTCTTGATCTTATTTATTCAAATCCAAGATGAAATTGTCGAAAAAATCCTAAAGTGGATAATGTCTTGTGCTATACATAATACCTGGGGTAGCCTCATATTTCAGTAGTAATTCCTAATAAAAAATCCCTCCAACTTCCAAGTCACCAACCTTCACATCATAATCCATGAGTGCACTACGAAAAACTTCACAATACCTACATCTCGATAGATATCTATACCATTGAATGAAAAAAAAAAGGCACTAGGGGAAAGGATCTAATAGTTGAACATGTTCTAATACTTGTTATATCATTTGTTGATTTATTGTCCAATATTTTTAACAATATTGCACCAATAGTTGTGACTTTAAATTTGTTAATATTAATCATGAGTACCCATAACTGAATGAAATGTATTCCTTAGATGTAAAAAAAAAAACAAATCATGTTACATCACATCAACATAGTAATAAAACACGACTTAGTGCACAACTATCCCTCTAAGATTATTTTGAGCTATTTTAGACACCTCAACAAAATGCATCTTGGTGTGACATCTGTAAGATGCCAAACGTATGTAGAAGTAAATGACTTACAAAAGATTTTGGTTTCAACACAACTCTAGTTTTATTGTGCAAATAACTCGGAATTGATTTTAATAACGGTGTAATAAATGAAGAAACAGTTGAATCGAATGGAACCCAAAAAAAATCACTACCCCTTAATGATGTAGTCTTGACATAAATAAATAAATAGAGCAATATGCAAATTTGAAGTGTTCGACTAAGACAGTTGATGCATAAGTAGTTACAAGGATGAATATAAATATTGATCACAAAATAAGCATTGAATTGAACACACACAATATCATCACCTGACTCATAGAGAGCTTAGACAACATGTAGCAAAGAAACTAACATATTTATAGATAGATACAGGTTGACTCTTTAGGTCCCAATTGCAATATCTTCATAATTGAGCTTCTACCTATGAATATGGTGAATGAAACTAGGATGGTGATTCATCCCACCTTGAAGTAACCCATAGAGATTGTCGCCTCCTGTAGATTTACAACATATGCATCCAACTTCCATGATCTCCAAAATAAAACATACCAATATAAATAGGAAGTCGATGGTGCTTTCCCAAGTGGGTCAGCCAAATTGGTCCAGAGTTTATTAAATTTAAATGTTATTATTTAATAATTTAAAATTATTTTATTAGTTAATATTATTTTAAATATTATTATCATTTTAATATTATTTTTAAATATTTAATAAATTTAGATTATGTGTTTAAAAACTCTATTTCCCTCCAGTTTGAAAATAGATCTCAACCAGGGATGAGGATATGACAATCCTCCCCGCCCAGATGTTGCTTGCTCTCAAGCAACTTCAGGTTCGAACGCTTGAAGATCTCTACTCCTTCCCATGACCTCTCCATCCTCTTGGATGAAACTACCTTAGGGCCTCCCTTGGAGAGACCCCAATGAATGACCTCCTTCCCAATAGATTTGAACTTCAACTTTATAGTTTGATAGTTTTTTGTGTACTCCCCAAGCAAGTGTAACCATTGCACTCCCAAAACCATATCTAACTCACCAATGCCAACTATGTAGGAATCATCCTACATCTTGTGTTGACCTAGGTTCAACTCCATCTATTGAATCCATTGAGTGCATGAAATAGTCTAACCATTTTCTACTATCACATTAAATCCTTCAAAGTCTTTATCCCTTAGGCCCATCCTAGGCACTAACCCTTCATCAATGAAATTATGAGTGGATACACTATCTATTAATATTGTTACCCTTTATCCTTGTAAGTCCCCTTTGATACAAAGAGAGTGATACCTTGGTGCTCCTGAAAGGGTTGTAAGAGTACCTCCCAAATGTCCTCCCTTCAATGTCACCAGGTGCTAATCCTCATTATTAACACCCTCGGGTTCACCTTCTCCCTCCTCAATATCATCATCAGAGACTACCTCAATATAGTGGATGTGTGCTTTCTACAAACACATGTGAACTAGTTCCCAAGGCTCCCTAAAAGTGAAGCATAACTTTTTCCTTTGGAGCTTGTTCTTAGACAGTTCAATCTTGATAGACCTTAGTGGTAGGGTCGTTGATTCAATATTAATCTCATGTGGTGGATTCTATTACTACCCTATTGGTGCATTCTTGAACATAGTTTTATTCTTTATAGTGGAATCCTTAAGGCCTAAGGCTCATCGAATAGCCTCCTCTAATGATATTGGCTCTAAAGCCCTCACCAATCCACAAAAAGACACTAATTTCCCTTCTATGAAAATGAACATAAGTCTCCCATTTGTCACATCAGGAACCATAACAACAATCTTATGAAATTTTGTTGCATAATCATGCATAGTCCCATGTTGCCTTAGTCATGTCAATTCCCTGAAGTAAAATTTTGGATCTCTTCTATCAAACCTTTATATGAGATTTTGTGTGAAATCAACATCTGTAGTAACAAGGTTAAACCCTTGTGTCATGATGCCATGATGCCACCATTTGCAAGCCACACCTTCCAAATATAGAATGAAAAATTTGACTACTTCATCTTCGATCATAGGGCTGAGTGAAAAGTATGTATCCAATTTTTGAAGCCAAGCACGTGCACTAACATTTCAAGAACTATCAAATGTAGGAAGTGACATTTTACTTACTTTATGCTGGAAGTCTTTATTGGATCACTACATATGTTGCCTTCCTTCATTCCTTGGTCCATTCCTTGATCTAGCATTACTGTAATGTTCAAAGGGAATCTCTCTTCGAGTAATGGTGTCGTCTCATATAGTCCTCTATGATAGTAGCAAAATTAGGCTGATTCTACCCTTCTTGTGGTGCCTCTATCCTAGGCAAGAAAGTGGGCTGGGATGGTTTGAGAGTTGATTCACTTGGAGTTCTACTTAGATTTCTAGCTCTAGATAATTTTTGAGTTACCCTCTTTAGCATTGTTTGGCACCGATCTGTTGTTGGTGACTGTTGTTGGTAAGGTTTTGCATCATAAATGCATCAACATTTGATTTATTTGATCTTGCTTTTGTAGAAGTGCCTTTATCTCATCAATCTGATCATCCATATTCTTCTTACATCTTCCTCCTATTCCACTGTCACTTTTCTGAGTGGATGAATTAGTCTTCTTCCTCTCCCTTTCTATGGCTCTCAGGTCTCTTTGGTTGTATTGCATGCACAAAAACTATCCCACATGTTGGGAGGATTGTGGATCTAATACCACTGTAAGATACAAGTGTAGCTAGAAGTAAACCACTTATAGAAGATTTTTGTTTCAACACAACTCCATTTTTATTGTGCAAATAACTCAAAACTAATTTTAATAACAATGTACTAAATGAAGACAAGGCTGAATCGAATCAAACCCAAACAAAATATCATTGAATTGAATGCACATAATATCATCATTTGATTCACAGAGAGCTTAGACATTATGTAGCAAAGAAACTTACATATTTAAAGATAGATATAGTTTGACTCTTCAGGTTTGAATTACACAAAAATTGTGATTGGATCACTACTTGCCTGATAGGATAATAACTGGGCGTCCCAACCACAATATCTTTAGAATTGAGCTTCTACTTCTCCATGTGATCACACATAGATGTAGCGATAACCATTTGTAGCCAATAGAAATTATTATATATGCCCTTTCAATGGTGCATTCCCATTGTGAGGGAGTCCCTCATGATTCTCGTGTATCTCCTCCATGCACAGATATAATATTGGGTGGCATGATCCACCACTATTGTGCAATACCTATGCTCCTTACTATTGACTCCAATATCAACTTCACCTGTGAATATGGAAAATAGAATTAATATGGGGATGATAGTATATTATCAAGAAGAAACACACAACTTCAAGGTGAGGGATTCGTCCCACCTTGAAGCTATCCATGAAGATTATCACCTCCTATAGATTTCCAACATATGTGTCCAACTTCCATGATCTCTAGAATAAAATATGCCAATATAAATAGGAAGTCGATGGTGCCTTCCCAAATGGGTCGACCAAAATTCTCTAGATTTTATTAAATTTAAATATTATTTAATAATTTAAATTTATTTTATTATTTAATACTATTTTAAATATTGTTGCCATTTTAATATTATGTTTAAATATTTTTTAAATTTAGATTAAGTGTTTAAAAATTTTGTTTCCTTCTAGTTTGAAAATAGGTCTTAATTAAGGACAGGGACATGACAACATCATATTTGATGATGTGGCCCCAAAACCTTAGTTATAAGTAGGAGACTTGCCAAGTAAGCTGTAAATTTTTTGGAGTGATTTGAAATTGTCAAGTAGAATTTTGAGAGTGCAAAGTTAGGATGCTCAACTACTAGATCCTCTACCTTATGACAAATAATTCTTTTGGGGAAACTCTAACAATAAATTTTATCCCACCACCACACAAAAAAAATATTCAACCACTTTAGAACAATATATAGAGAACTTTATTAGCTTAATCAAATCATATTTGTTGACATCCATGGATTCCCATTTACAAGAAGCTAAAGCCAATTTAAATTGTTATCAATTGACTAGGCTAATTTTAGAATAAAATTGACTCAAGCCATTGGAGAAATCTAGCAACAACTATATATAGAGCAACGATTGAGAGAAATTTCATGCATTGAGCTACTACCCTTGAGATGATGCAAATACACATCCATTTTTCTATATTCCAATGTTTCCTTGTTTCATATTAACAATGAACTCATTATATAAACTATTATCTACCTTCCTTTACTTTACTAGAAACACAACAAAAATAACCATATTATTTAGTACTTATAATAAAATAACACTGCTATTATTTCAAAAATAATGTGCCTCCCTATCTCTTAGTAAAAATATTGAAAAGTTAGAAAAATATGTAGTGAATATTTTTTTTGTTAGTGGGCAGAGACAAAATACAAACATGTGAAATTCGTGTTGCTGCAGAAAATACTTCAATCCTTGCCAATATTTGATTACATATGCCTATTTTCTAGAGGACTTTGTATATTACATAGAAGATTCTAGATGATAGATGATATGTAAATATTTAATATTTTTTCTCCTTATCCTCTAACATTATTTAATATTTGCGTCGACAATTATTTAATATTGTTCTCTATTAAATATAGGCGGGAGAAATTAACTACTCCAACACTCCCCCTTAATTTCTACCACTAATTATATCAATATTTATAATACCCAATTTTTCTCTCAAATACTCAAGTTGTTCCTTTGTTAAGGCCTTTTTGAATATGTCTACCAATTGATCTTCAGATCTGCAATACTCTAGATTGATTTCTCCATTCTTCACCCTCTCGAATGAAGTGATATCTTGTGTCAATGTTCTCACTCTTATGAAAGACATGATTCTTTGATAGTATAATTTATAATTTAATATCACAATATATTGGAGTAGGTTCCCTTTGATCACGTGTTAAATCCATCAAAAATCTTCACATCCACACTGCTTGACATGTTGATGTACCTACCACATATTCTACTTCTATCGATGAGATTGTCACTATAGGTTGTTTTCTTGATGCCCATGCAATGATTGTTCCGAAGTGAAATACATGCCTTGAACTAATTTTTTGATCATCTATGCTCCCTACAAAATAACTATATGTATATCCAACCAACTCAAACTTATCTATTTCAGAGTACAATATGCCATATTCAATAGTTGTTGCAATATACCTCAATATTATTTTTCAAACTTGCCAATGTGAATCCTTGGGTGAGTTCATGAATTTGGATATCAAACTAACTCCTTACATAATATCTGGCCTAGTTTCTATGAGATACATCAAACTTCCAACAAGTCATTTGAATATGGTTGAATCAACATTGGACCCCTTATATTTTTTTATAATTTTTGCACCTATGGCTATTCAAGTAGATTTTGGATTACAATGTATCATTATAAACCTCTTCATTACATCCTTTGCCTATTTAGTTTGACAAATGAAAATCCCATTATCATTTTTTACAACTTCAATTCCTAGAAAATATCCCATTAATCCCAAATTTGTCATTTCAAATTCCTTTTTCATGGCTGATTTAAACATGTCTATAAACAAATCTCCAATAAATGTCAAATCATCAATATATAAATAAAAAAGGATTTAATTTAACCTTACTTTTTGACCTTCATGTATAGTGTAGGCTCATTGTTGTTTCTATTGAATCTATTGTCCATCATGTATGCATCTATTCGGCTATACCATGCTCTAGAGGTGCTTGTTTGAGTCCATAAAGTTCCTTTTTTAACTTGTATACCTTGTCTCTATGCCCACATACCTCATATCCTTTTGGTTGTTCTACATAAACTTATTTCTCCATAAAACAATTAAATAAGGCTGATTTGACATCCATTTGATAAAATTTCCAAGGTCATGTTGAGCTGCAATTGCTAATACCATTCTAACAATATCAAGTTTTGTTATGGGTGAAATTTTTTCATTATAATCAACTCTATATTGTTGTGTAAACCCCTTAGCTACTAACCTTGCCTTATATTTTTCAACATCCCCATTTGCATTGAACTTAGTTTTGTAAACCTATTTCACGCTTATGCATTATTTTCCTTTAAGAAAATATACTAACTCCCATGTGTCATTATTTTCAATAGATTCTATCTCCTTGTTCATTTTATTAATCCAATATTTTTCCTTAATTGCCTCCTCATAATAGATATGATCATGAGAAAATAAAGAAAATTTGATTGCAAATCTATTCCTTCTCCTTGATCATAATTTTTTTGTAAACTTTTAATTTTCTTACCTCTAATTCTTGATCTCAATGATGCAAGTGTAGGATTAGAATCATTACTTACTTGTAAATTAGGAGAGGAATGACTTGATGATTCATCTTATTCTCTTTGTGGACTTCTTGATGGAGTACCCTCTTGCATAGTATTTTGGTCACCTTGATTTTCTTGATATTTTTCTTCTTCTTCTTCTTCTTCACTATGAGGTTTTATTGTACCATTTGAAATTGATTTATCTATACTTCCATCCAAAGCTTCTTCTTCTTTGAATATAATATCTCTACTTATAATAACCTTTTTATTGATTGGATTAAACAACTTATAAGATTTTTATTGCTCACAATAACCAATGAAAATGCACTTCTCACCGCTATCATTCAACTTACTTCTTGTTTCCTTTGGCACAAATGCAAATGAAATGCAATCAATTTTTTTTGAAATGAGATACAATATTATACTTACCATTTCATGCTTATTGTGGGATCTTGTCTTTCACACTCTTTGTTAGACACCTTTTCAATATGTATACCACACAAGCTATTGCTTCAACCCAATATTCATTAGCTATATTCTTGCCTTTCAACGTGCTTCTTTCCATATCCATTATTGTTCTATTCATCCTTTCTGTGACATCATTCTGCTAAGATGTATAACTTGTAGTGGATTGTTTCTTTATCCCATGGAACTTGCAAATGTCTAAGAACTCATTTGATTTGTATTCACAATTTCTAAAGGTTCCAATGCTCTATATGACATTTCCTTTCAATAGGTTTCTCTATGTTGTTTTTCCAAAATACAAATATCACAAGAATCCATTGGTTCTTCAATTAGGTTTAATCCAAATTTACCATTTTCTTCTTTCATAATAAACATAATCCTTTGAAATGAAAATGACCATACCTCAAATGTCATACCCATGCTTGATCTTGACAAATTTTCTTGAAATTTGTATCAACTCTTCCTACCTTTTCACTCTTCATCTGTAGTGGAAACATCTTATTCTTTGTCATTTCAACCCTTGCAATTGCCATGTTACTAGGAGGTACATCAAATATAGTGCAAAAAATGTTTTCAAAAATTATTTTGCAACCCCTTTGTACAAGTTGACCAATTATTATGAGATTATGCTTCAAACTAGGTATAAAGTAAGCATCAAGAATGGACCTCTTACCATTATTTGTTACCACATTGATTGCAACTTTACCCATGATTGCCACTGTATCATTATTACCCAAATTTACCTCTGATTTGACTAAACTATCCAAGATTTTAGACAAATATATATTTCATATCATGTGATTGCTACACCCACCATCTAGAAATCAAAATTCACTTGAATTTTCTTGAGCTACATGACATGTAATGGAAAATGTCCCTGAATTAATTTTTTTAAAATGCATTTATTTTTCTACATCTGCTTATTTCTTTCGATATTCACTTGCAATGTGTCAAAACTTCTTGCAATAATAACATTGAATATTATATTTATCATACCTTTGTGATATTTTATTATTACCACATCCTCTAGATCTTAAACCTTTACTTGGTCTACCTCCTAGATTGTGACTTCTTCTTTCTTCTCTTTGAAAATTGTTTCTTCATCTGGGATTTCCTCTTCTTCTACTTCTGCAAAATTTCATCTGTAATTTGAAAGCATTCTCCTATTAAACATTGTTATTCTTGTTCAACATGTATTCATGAGATAAAAATGATCCAAACAAGTCATCTAACGATAATTACGATATATCTTTAGATTCCTCAATTGCAACCAGAATAATATCAAACTTGTTAGACAAACTTCTAAAAATATTTTCAACAAATTTTTAATATGTTAACTCATCACCATTTTCTCTAAGCTAATTAACAACATTCATTACATGGGTTGAGAATTGATCTACTGACTCTGAATATTTCATTTGCAAATTTTCAAAAACCCTTCTAAGTGATTGCAACTTGACTAATTTTTTTACCTTAGATGTACCTTAATATATTATTTCAATTGTTTTCCACTCTTTTTTAAATGTATTTCAACTTTTAATTCTCCATGCCTTGTTGAAAAAGTTGCAAAGCCCTTCCATCCTTTCACCTATTTTCCTTGAGCTCATTTCTTTGATTTTTGTTTAACAAAGACTTGTCATGTAGTTCTACAAACCATATCTATGAAATCCAATAGATCTTGTGAATAAAATATAGTTTTCATCTTTATTTCCCAATTGCCATAATTTTTACCAGTAAAAAATGTGATTAGGAGCTGCAAGTAATTACTCCTTGATGCCATGATGCCAAACGATCAACTTCTACTCTCCAATTTGATTATATGCCATCAGATTCATGTGCCTACGATCCCTTTAACCAAATCATATCTACAATATTCCTTCGATGGTCTCCTTTTAATGCTACGATTCACCGACTTTAACGTTCAGTTGTTTAGACGATCTTCAACTCTTTTGATTCAACATGATACAAAGATGTCGACTTTAATTTTTTTCTAACATTACTTAATTAAGTTCAATCAGCTTTCTTTTTGGCTAGATGAGTTCATGTTTCAAATAGCCAACAATTTCCTTTGAGTGGCTTTAAAATCTCCAAATCTGCAATCAAAAACTTACGATCCTATCCTCAGTGGATCACTCTCTTGGGTAGTGATTGGAATCCTTTTATGGTGGCTTCAGATCTATATTTTTATGGTAACAACTTTAATCTTCTTGTGACTCCTTTTTAAACTGTAGCTCTCTGGAAGTGATTCACTATGGTTGCACCTTCATTGTAACCTTTCTTAACTCGATGGCTCTATTCTTCCATGATGTACTTTTTTTGGACTATGGTGGCTTCTTTTTGGAAAGATGGTAGACTCTTCTTGAAATTGGGCTTGCAGCCTTTTATTTCTCCTTAATCTACTTAAAATATTTTATTCTCTTGATTGGCAGCAATTTAGACTCCTTTGATCTACTAGGGCTACAACAATCTACTGCGGCCTAGAAATTTCCTTAATAGCGGATATGTGCAATCCTTTCTCTACTTTCGATCTTCTTTGGAGATTCCAACAACATCAATCAACACCTTACAAAATCCTTTGTCAGAACAACCTCTCTACAAACTATCTGCGGTCATCTAATCCAACAAACATGATTCTAATACCACTATGTTAGTGGGCAAAGATAAAATGCAAGATACTTCATTGCTTGCCAATATCCAATTACAATGTGCCTTATTGTTCCCTATTAAGTATAGGTGGGAGAATTTAATTACTCCAAAAACTTTCTCGATGTAAAGAATTTTGACAAGATTATTGTACGGTTGGTACAACTCAACAATAGTTGTGCTTAGACTTTATAAAAAGCAAAACCAAATGATAATTATTATAATAGTAGTAACAGTAAGCTCCCTTGAGGGCTTTCAAGCTCATGATCAGGCATAGCCCTTTCTCTCTTCTAAGAATATAATACTATTGAGTGTGCACCCCTCTCTCTTAGGGATTACATGGTCTCACTAACTTTTATTTCTCATCAGAAAAGTAATTTCTAGGGATTTAGTCTCTATTTGTATGTATGATTATCCTATGGCATTTTCTATAACAATCATTTGTTTCTCTTCACACACAAGGATTGATGGATGCCAATACCTTTCTATTTAAATTTAAAAGGTGAAAAATGGAGACATTAGAATAAGTTATTCTCACTTGAATAATAATCGTTCATGTAAGCTTTCTACATTTCAAAAATGCAACAAAATTGTTTCACACAAAAGTATATAAGGGATTCTTGAAAAAAAGATTCAATTATTTTTTGTGCTATATAGTTTTATAGAAATATGATTGTGCATATTTGAATCCAAGCGCAAGGATGATTTGTACATAATTTGGAGTAACATTCATGAAAAATCTTGCAGAGCCCCCAAATCTTCTTGGCATTATCTACTTAAAAGATCAAACAAAGCATACACCCCATCGTAGGAGGCTAGACACCTTTAGAATCACTTTTCCTAGAGATAAAGAGAAGAATCTTTTGTATACTTATTCCATGTTGGAATTAAAAATTTATGGAAAACCATGAGTTTCCTAAGCAAAAAAAAAGCCCTAGATTCACTATTGTGTATAAAAAAATTCTCTCTTTCTAATAATTTTTAATCAATGTTGAACTAGTTCGATGTATCATAGTTGTGATAAAATATTTTTGAGTTCTATACTATACATTAACTACCTAATTTGGCCAAATTCCAAGAAGGCACACATTTGTCTGGACTTAGATATTCTATCGAATATAATATTGATGGCAAGGCCCAACAATGAGAACTTTTTGCTTTTGTAATAAAAAACAATACATCAATGTTATCATATCACAAAAATTCTTTGCATTGGTGTATATTCCAATTCTTTTTAGAGAGAAGGTTTGCCTCTATTTTTGGTTCAAAAGTCTATACACTACAAAAAAATTGGTTCCATGAAACTCATATATATATATAGATCACAAAAATTATTTGCATTGTTGTCTATCCAATTCTTTTCAGAAAGAAAGTTTGCCTCTGTTTTTGGTTCAAAGGTCTTTACACTAAAAAAAAAATAGTTCTATGAAACTCATATCATATATATATAAAAGTTAAATTTTAAATTCAATTATATTTTATAATTAAAATGGTTAAATAGTTGGTTAATAAGATAGAGGTTTTGTGCATTAAACTCTATTAGGACTATCTATATATGGATCTATCTAATCTAATATCACGTGCTTTGGAATTATGACCTTCCATGAGATCTTTGTTATAATATATGGATTTTGAAGGCAGATCTATGAGATGTTTTCAATGTAATCATCACAAAAGAGAAATTTTCTCTTCCCTTTGGAGATCATAGTGTGAAAGAATATTCATGTAAAAATGGGCTCCAAAATAGGGATCACCTATAATAACTACTTATCAAATTGCTTTGCGGCTTTGATTGAGCAATAATAAAAAAAATGAATAGTATATTAGTCTTACTTCTACATTTATAATTATTTTCTTGTATATTATACACACTCGATTTGAAATCATGCCTTTATTTATATACTATCGTATATCATTTATTTATATAATATTTTATCTATATAGCTATTTGAATAAATGTGCTTATTATTTTATTTTTAAAATACATAGTTATTTTATAATAATTTTATTTAATAAATAAAATTATTTTATATTTAACTATATAGTTATTTAAACAATATTATATTTTTTTATTTTTGAAGTATATTACTTACTATTTTATTTACAAAACTACATAACTATTTATATTTTAATTGTTAAATTATATAAGCATTTCAATAGTTTTAGTTATTATTTTTATGTTCTATAGCTTTTCATAGATCTTGTCTTTATTTTATTTTCAAAAGTGTATTACATATTATATATTTGTGTATAAATTTACTAATTTATTTATAAATTACATAGATTCTACTTAACATTTTTTATGAATGAATTGTGGAATGAGGGAACATACCCTTTAAAAAAAACTATAATTAAAAAATGAGAAATCTTCATGCTTGCATTATAGGGAGTAGAAGTGAAGTATTAAATGGTAAAAATCAATAAGAAGAGCTACCAAAAGATACGAGGAAGGGGTTACATAGCATATAGAATATCCTCCAAAAATACACTATTTGTGCATTTATAAAAACCTTAGAATTTCTACCAGAAAATTCCTACCTTGGTAAGAAAATTTATTTTTCTTTCATTTACTCTTGGTAAGGAGATCATCCCTAGTCCATTATGTACCATCATCCATTGAGGCAAGGAGATCAGCCCTAGTCCATTATGTACCATCATCCATTGAGCCTTGGGATTTTATCCTTAATTTTTTAGCTTCTAATCTCCTCCCATTTCACTTTCTTGATGGTCCATAGTCATGTTTTGATTTCTTACTTGTTTTATAAGCAATAGTTGTAATTAAAGTTATCTTCACTCTCCATGAAATATAAAATTTCTAATTTTTACTCATGTGATGAGGCTTGTTGGAAGTGGTACTCATCCTCTAAAATATTCTTAATGTATTACTAAAATTATCTATGTGGGCTTGGTTTTGTGTTCTTTGTTAAGGAAAACTACTAGTGGAGATGAAGAACTAGGAATCTCAATACAATGTTTCACAAAAAAAATTGACTAAGAAAAACAATTTGGTCAAAAAAGGCTAGACCCAAAAACCACATCTTAAATTATGAGATGCATATGCTTTTCAAAAAAAAAAAACCATGATTACACTAAATAAAGTCTTTGTTTAGGATACCTACTTTGTGAATCCATTTTTTAAAGATAAATGGGTCAAAGCTAGGAATTGATCTGGTAGAACAACTTGCAATTGTATGGCCTACCTAGTTTCATCTGTAGAAATACTTAGGGAAACCTTAATAATTTAAATATTAAATCAAAGTATCATGAGAGAAATGAATTATAATCATTTATGTGACTATCTTAGATATGTCAACCATAAAACATACCATTACACACCTTATTGTATTTTCTATAGTTTATGTATCCAAATTTATAAATTCTCTTACTTGGATTATCAATGTTTTAATGAGTGCAAAATCTCTCATAACCAAAGGGAGGTTATATAAGCACAACCAAACCAAAATTTTGGTGGTAATCATTTTTTTAGGAGAAAATAAAGGTGCCTATTTAATGATTTGAGCAATCCATATTTTCAAAATATTGAGACATGATACTATACAAACTTATGTAAGAGAGGGAGACCAACCACATCGAGGCCCCAGATCACAGAGAGCTGAGAGCGGAAGGTTTCCCTAACTTACCTTGCTCTAAAGGAATACTATGAAACAAGGGACAAGAATGATGAGGACTATAAGGTCCCTATACCACTCCTCAAACTCCAAATCTAAGTCTAAGCTAGGCGAACTTGTTTTTAGATTCGGTATTGCACCCCAGATAGCTCTTTGTCCAAGGATGTAAGCACAGTTCTGGGATGATAGAATAGAAAAGATAATCTCACCCAGGTGCCAGTTCGCCAGCTAGCTCCAAAAGCACGTCCACCTACATAAAAGAAAGAGGGGAAAATTGTTGGGGTTTTATAGGGGTTTGCCTCAGTCAAACCCCCATTTTGGTGTTTCCACCTGAATGAATAGCCAAATAGCAATGGGAGAGAAATATGCGATAAAGTAAAGAAATAAGGAATGCAAATAACCTTATAAAATAGTAAATAGCTACTCTACCAAGTCAAAAAGGAGAGAACCAAAACGTTACCACCTCCACCAAGAGCTCACTAGCCAATGGGGGAGAAAGAAGGCTTGAATAGTCACCACAACCTCGACTGTGATGAAGGGAGG
>CM021105.1:396064102-396084220 GCA_007115665.2 Sequoiadendron giganteum
TCCCTCTCCTCTCCCTCCCTCTCTCTCTCTCCCTCTCTCCCCCTCTCCCCCCATCTCTGTCTCCCTCTCTCTGTCACTCCCTCCAATATATTTTAACATATAATTTACCTAAAATTATAATATATATAGTAAAAATACAAATACAAAAATATAAATACAAATACATATATAATATTATTTATTTATTTAAATATAAATACAAGCTACATCAAAGCATCATTAATCATTTTCAAAATAGTAAAGTAGATCATTTGCTTCAATAGATATACAACTCAACTTTTCTAAGAAGTTAAAAAAAATTAAAGGTTGTCATCATGTGGTTACATATTATTAGCTTCATCATACGAAATGAATATGGTTATTTATGTTGAGCAGAGCGATAAAATTATAGTAAGACACCAACAACAATGCATAATTCAAAGCATCAAAGGAAAGACTCAAACATGTTTTTAGAGAATTTAATCAAGTTTTTAATTCTCTCAAATCAAACAATAGAGAAAACCTCTAAACAGTAAAATATCTGAAAAGATGGAGGATTGAAATGAACTAGGCAAAATATTAAAAAAATATTGTATACAAACATCAGACATTACAGTTTAATTTTAAGAAAACACAATCTCAATGAATATATTTCTAATTAAGAATAGATTGTATAAGCAAGCAAGAAAGACATGACATAACAAAGACATCTGACACAACAAGGGGAAGCTAAGAGCAAAGTACTAAAGAATAGAATCAGCAGACCGATTAAAATCACATAGCATATTCATGAGTATGGAAAGGAAAGGGACGAAATGTTAACCAACCCATAAAATCCTCAGAAAATATAAAAAATATATATAGACGACATTCCAACACCAAATTGTAAATGGAAATGGATGTAATAGACGAAGTTTATGGATACAAGTCAGAAGGAATGGTATAGAAGTCACGAGATCTGAATAGAAAACTAACAACAATGCATATATGAATTGATAATGCTAGGGATTTCGTATAGATTTTGATAAAGAGTTGCATGATTGTAAAATGCGGATGACAAGTTGGCATAAACAAAACTATCAAAGCGGAATAACAAAGCATGACAGTCTAAAATGAAATGACTGAACTCACAAGCATTGAAAGACATCTCCAGAGAATTAAGATTACATTGGGATAGTGAAGGTTGAACTGTCAGAGAACTCTAACAGAAGATATGGAAAATAAAATACTATGCAAGTGCCAAAAAGATTATAAAAGCCCAATGCAGATCCATGCCACCATACACAGAATGGCAGACAATTTAACAATCCCGAATGTAATTGTGACTGCAAGAAAGAAAACCTGAAGGAGCAGATGAAGGAAATATTCAATATAAAAATCAGAAATGGAAGAAGAGGCCATCAAAGTTGTCATAGGTGAAAAACATCTATAGAGGGTGAAACCTATAATGCAGAGATTTTGGACAAGATTTTGTACAATTTAATGAGGACATCAGGCAACTTTGAATGTATAGCTTTGTGAACCCTAAATATCAGAAAATTCGTGCTTAAAAAATCAAAACATTTCAAATCATTCAACTACAATAAAGTGTAGACAAAATCTCTATACCCATCAAAGAAAGCAATTATTTAATATTAAATAGGTGGTCAGGTGGTGAGATTGCCTGATTATGAAGATTATGCACCTCCAGTTTGCCATAAGAAGTGTGAATAACAGCCAGCATGGAAAGGATTCTTAGGGAATAGGCCTATGGCCTTTAGATATGTTTTCTCTGCACTAAACAGGTCACTGTTTGCCAACCACAAAAAAATTGCAAACTTGACAATAGCATCTCCATCCCTAGAATCAGATCTCAAGGCTTCACCAAAATCATCTTCAGCCCTGTTGATCACAAAAAAATGCAGATACAAAACTTAATCCAATTCAAAAATTTGTAGACAATTTGGAAATAATTACAACCATATATTTTTCTAAGAAGAATTTTATGTCATTCACAATATCATTTTTCTATTTGATTGAGAGCACAAATCTTAGGTTAGAACTTCTTTGACTGAGTGTTAAAGACTTGGGTATCTATTTTACTAAAGTTGTCTGGAGCATGATCTTGGCTCATCCCCTATGCTGTCAGAGCCTTGCACTTTAACATGATTTAATTGACCATTCAGCTTCACCAGCCAAAGACTCGTTGACATGATGACCATATATATTGAAATGTAGTACACGGAGGAAATAAAAAACAAGTAATACAACTTAATTAAATCTTCTAAATTGTGGATATAGATTCTAATCAAAAGGCCAAACCAGGAGAGCATTTCAAATCATTAATGTGAAAATCTGAAACTAGTCCAAAATGATCTTTTATGCAACAATGAATAATTTTACATGACATGTATAATGCAAAATATAAATTGTCTAAACAAAACAAGTGCTAGGAGAAATAGGGAGGACATGCTTACCTGTGATTGTCATACCTGACAAGATGAAGGAATTGAGCATAATTTGAAAGAAGAAGAACATCTTCAGGAGCTACAATGATTGCTTCCTGATAAAGCAATTCAGTTCTATCATAGAAATTATAATTGTCTGGCACAAGGGGAGTACTAGTAGCTGCAGCTAAACTCTATAGGCTTTCATGATCAAGATGAGTCTCACTTACAATTTCTCCCTCTGAATCAGAATCAAATTCCTTGAGAAAACATTGCCACAGTTGTGCAATTTTTATAGTCTGGTCTGAAGGATTCACAATCCCCTGAGTTTCCATAGTTTGAGTCGTACCTGTTTTGGCCAAAGGTGGATTTGACAAAGAAGATGTTGATGCCTTAACAACAATTGCACTCCAAAAACATTGCATGGTTTTGATGATTTCCTTCATATGGCGGATCTTCGTAAGAATCGCCTGCAATTGAATCATTTCTATGCCCGCCTCCACCGAACCGATCACCTAAACTCAATGCATTTGGCACTCCAACATTACAAACAAATTGGTCAGAATCCATGATCAGTCTGCTTGTATGCCTTTGATTTCTTCTTCTACATAACATATGGCAGATGAGGGGCTTCGAGAAAAAGGAATGGCAGCCAAAGCAACGTTTTTCCCCATTGCATATATAGTAAAATTAGCTAGCAGAATCATTACAGAAACCATGAATATGAGTCGATGACAAAACCTGTTGGAACAGCCAGACAAAGGAAATCTGCATTTCTCTCCACACTATTCCAATGACCTCATGTAAATCCTCACATAGGAGGATCTGCCCCATCTGCAGAGCATATGTTTGAAGCTCCCTGATCATGAAAACCGATGAAAGAAAATTCTCTATTGATTGAACAACACATAGTAGATGCAACAACACGAAAAAGTGAGGACTTCACATTTCCAAGAGAGGGGCTTTAGTCACTCGCTTGGCGATAGATGCCACATCCTTTCACATGCCTATCTCCCCTTGCTTAGCTGATCTTCGGTTTCAGAACTTCCCTGATTTTTTAATGTGTCTGACGCATACTTGTATATATGTCAGCTTATTGGAACATTCTGGGCATCCATTTTTTTGGGCTATGATAATATCCGAGGTTTCAAATTTTATGTTAATTGATGCTGGGATGAAAACCCTGCATCAATATATTAAATTCCTGAGTAATAATGTTTCAAGCTATCAGCACATAGTAGGTTCATGCATTTTAGACACCAATGATTACCAGATCCAGTTTCCAATCAGCTCCAGGCATCACAAATCCAAATACAGTCCAAGAAGCAGTTGGTTCTTACTGGAGTCAGATCTATGTAGGAGAAGGCAAGGGGCAGTTTACAGTCATCAACGTAGGAAACCACCAAATTAGAAACATATAAATCAACCCTAATATATACCATATTACCCCATCCCTGATTTTTGAATGTGTCTGACGCTTACTTTTACCTCCAACTTAACTAGGGTTCTAGGTTTAATACACTTGAGACAACATCTCACTTCCATATGACCCTCAGCTAATTTTCTAACTTGTTCAAGATTGACAAGGAAGGCAGAGGATAAACGGAGATTAAAAAAAATAGACATAGAAAATAGAGGTGAACTGAAAATGAAAACATACAAAGTTTGATGGCATATGCTCTTTCATGTATTCAGAAAACTGAATAAAAGGACTCTTTTTTATTTTCACAGACTGCAAAGTTTAGCCTGAGCAGAGAAAAAAAGAGAAAACAAAAAACAATTTAGTTACATATAATTTATGAGATTACGTGTTAAATTCTCATTTAAATTTCTCCTTAATGCAGAGAAAGTGGAGACAAGTGAAATGGAACTGGGCTAGTTACGTGCTATGGACTCTTGAGCATGGCCAAAAGCTTGGTTATTGCTAGCTAGCTTTAGTGAAAGTAAAGTACACTTAATTAACACTGAATTTTCTATGCCTCACGCATGGGGCCCTTCCTGCTGTGAACTCAGAAACTCGCCAGATCTTCATTCAACAAGATTGTAGAGCATCTCCCATGATTTCAATATAATTTTTTCTTTTAACTTAAACAAAGTTTATTATCATTTTTTGACATTTTATCAAGAAAATGCAAATTACTATCAGTATACCTATAAATCCATATACTGATACAGGAGCATTACTATAAAGTATAAAGGCAAGCAAGGGGATTACCACCAGCTAAAACAAAAAAATTCAACTCCAAGTCGTCAAGAGATTGAGGGTTCCACACCCCAATTTCCAGTCAGGTGTTGTAGCAAGTTTCTCTAGATCCAAATGCCTAATCAAAGAATTGGAACCACTAGAAGTTGTGTTGCAACAAAAGGTAGCTGAAGAACCTTTAACAGGACCAGATACATTTATTCAGTCTAAACCGGGCCTAACACTAGGGCATCACTCAAGTGTGTCAAAGATCCAACATTCACATATTTAGGAGGTACTATCACTCCCTGCACAGTGAATTCTACCTTCTTCAATTCTGCCAGATAAATCTAACTACAAGAAAGAAAACCTGAAGAAGCAGATGAAGAAAATATTCAATATAAAATTCTGAAATGGAAGAAGAGACCATCAAAGTTGTCATTAGTGAAATTTAGTGAGGACATCAGGCAACTTTGAATGGATAGCTTTGTGAACCCTAAATATCAGACAACTTGTGCATAAAAAATCAAAACATTTCAAATCATTCAACTACACTTTAGTGTAGACCAAATCTCTGTACCCATCAAAGAAAGAAATTATTTAATATAAAATAGGTTATCAAGTGGTGAGATTGCCTGAATATGAAGATTATGCACCTCCAGTTTGCCATAAGAAGTGTGCATAACAGCCAACATGGAAAGGATTCTTAGGAAATAGAACTATGGCTTTTAGATATGTGTTCTCTGCACTAAACAGGTCGCCCTTTTCCACTCACAGAAAATTTGCAAACTTGACAATAGCGTCTCCATCCCTAGAATCCGATCTTGAGGCTTCACCAAAATACTCTTTGGCCCTGTTGATCACAACAAAATGCAGATATAAAACTCAATCAAATTCAAAATTTCGTAGTCAATTTGGAAATAATTATGACCATGGAGAATTTTATATCATTCACAATATCATTTTGCTATCTGATTGGGAGCACAAGCTTAGGTTAGAATTTTTTACTAAGTTTAAAAGACTTGGGTATCTATTTTACTTAATTTGTCCAGCACATGATACTGATCTCATCCCTTATTCTATCAGAGCCTTGCACTTTAACGTGATTTATTGGCCATTCAACTTCATCAACCAAAGACTCATTGGCATTATGACCATATATATGGAAATGTAGGGCATAGAGGAAATAAAAAACAAGTAATACAACTTAATTAAATCTTCTAAATTGTGAATATAGATTCTAATCGAAAGGCCAAACCAGAAGAGCATTTGAAATCATTAATGTGAAAATATGAAACTAGTCCAAAATGATCTCTTCTGCAACAACGAATAACTTTACATGACATGTATGATGCAAAAATATAAATTGTCTACACAAAATAAATGCTAGGAGAAATAGGGAGGACATGCTTACCTATGATTGTCATGCCTGACAAGATGAAAGAATTGAGTGTAATTTGAAAGAAGAAGAACATTTTCAAGATCTGCACTGATAGCTTCCTGATAAAGCAATTCAGTTCTATCATAGCAGTTATAATTTTCTGGCTCAAGGGGAGTACTAGTAGCTACAGCTAAACTCTGTAGGCTTTCATGATCAAGATGAGTACCGCTTACAATTTCTCCCTCTGAATCCAAGTCAAATTCCTTGAGAAACCATTGCCACAGTTGTGCAATTTTTATAGTCTGGTCTGAAGGATTCATAGTCCCCTGGTTTTCCACAGTTTGGGTTGTACCATTGTTTTGGCCAAATCTGGATTTGACAAAGAAGATGTTGATTCCTTACAGCAATTACACTCCAAAAACATATAGTGTTTTAGGTTCATTGTTGCTGGGATGGAAACCCTGCATCAATATATTAAAGTCCTACGTAATAGTGTTTCAAGCTATCAGCACATAGTAGGTTCATGCATCCATCAGGAGGTGTATGGATTTTAGACACTGATGATTACTAGATCCGGTTTCCAATCAATTCTAGGCATCACAAATCCAATACAGTCCAAGAAGCAGTTGGTTCTTATTGGAGTCAGATCTATGTAGGAGAAGGCAAGGGATAGTTTACAGTCATCAAAGTAGGAAACCAGAAAATTAGAAGCATACAAATCAACCCTAATATATACCATATTACCCCATCCCTGATTTTTGAATGTGTCTGATGGTTACCTCCAGCTTAACTAGGGTTCTGGGTTTAATACACTTGAGACAACTTCTCACTTCCATATGACCCTTAGCTAATTTTCTAACTTGTTCAAGATTGATGAGGAAGGCAGCGGATAAATAGGGATTAAAAAATATAGACATAGAAAACCGAGGTGAATTGAAAATGAAAACATACAAAGTTTGATCACATATGCTCTTTCATGTATTCAGAAAACTGAAAGTAAAAGCACTCTTTTTTATTTTCACAACAGACTACCAAATTTAGCTTGAGTAGAGAAAAAATAGAAAAAACAAAAAACAAATTAGCTACATATAATTTCTGAGATTACGAGTTAAATACTCACTTAAATTTGTCCATAATGCAGAGACAGTGGAGACAGATGAAATGGAACTAGGCTAGTTACGTGCTATGAACTCTATGAATTAGTCAACACTATACTATTTACGTGCTATGGACTTTTGAGCATGGCCAAAATCTTGGTTATTGCTAGCTAGCTTTAGTGAAAGTAAACTACACTTAATAAACACTGAATTTTCTACGCCTCAAGCATTGGCCCTTCCTGCTGTGAATTCAGAAACTCACTAGATCGTCATTCAGCCAGATTGTAGAGCATCTCCCATGATTTCAATACAATTTTTTATTTTAACTTACAAAGTTATTGTCATTTTTTGACATTTTATCAAGAAAAAGAAAATTACTATCTGTATAACTATAAATCCATATAGTGATATAGGAGCATAACTATAAAGGAAAGCAAGGGGATTACCTCCAGCCAAAACAACAACAGATTTCAACTCCAAGTCGTCAACCAATTGAGGGTTCCACACGTCAATTTCCAGTCAGGCGTTGCGAAAAGTTTCTCTAGATCCAAATGCCTAACCATTGGAACCATTAGAAGTTGGCGTTGAAACTGAAGATAACTGAAGAACCCCTAACAGGACCAGATACATTTATTCAGTCTAATTCAGGCCTAACATAGGGCATCACTTATGTGTGTCAAAGATCCGACATTCACATATTTAGGAGGCACAGTGAAGTCTACCTTCTTCAATTCTTCCAGAAAAAGCTGACTGCAATGATTGAACTAATGAACAACCACCTAACCACTGGTAATCCTTATTGTACTACAGTTGTAATCTGAGGACATACTAATGGAAGACATTGTTGTCAGAATAATTTATTCTTTCCAGATCTGAATTTTCTCATTATCTACAGAATTGACTGCAGCTTCATTTCTTTAAACTTGAGTGCAATGAATGAGCATAATTGCCACAAATCTGATAGTCCTTTCCAGATTTACAATTTTCTAATTATCATTTACTAGGGTTTAACAATCATTGACAATATTTATTTGATGTGCTTTGAATTTGGTATATAACATAGAAGAAGCTTAATGCTTTGGGGATCACATTCAAAAGTGTAAGGCATGCAAGAATAATGATAGGAACTGAAAAAAGTCTTTGGAAATCTCATGAATGCTCTTATAGACAATCTGATGCCTTACTCTAATCTACAAAGTGAAAGAAAGCCTAAAACACAACAAATGGCATTGGATCTCATGATCCATTTGTGCTGGTCATAGTATTAAGAGATCATCAGAACGGTCAAATTTCTAATAAGATAAAGCAGTGGTGAACAAGCAACAGCTACAAGAAACATTACTACCAAAATCCAAAAATAATTCGATGAAGAAAATAGATTTGGGCAATGAGGCATGCAAGATTAATGTAAGGAACTGAAGAATGTGTTTGGAAATCTCATGAATGCTCTTATAGACAACATGATGCATTAGTCTAGTCTACAAAGTGAAAGAAAGCATAAAACATAACAGATGACATTGGATCTCATGATCCATCTGTGCTGGTCATAGTATTCAGAGATCATCAGAATGGTGGTTTGAGGGTATTTCTTCCACAGACGCATTTAATAGATTGATCCTCTTTGGTTAGCTTATGAAAACAATCAGAATGTTGCTGCAAATGATAGAATAAAGAAATGCAAAGCTTTGAAAACTTAATTTGCAGAATTTGAAAGCATGAAATAAATGGCAGAGAGCTTTTAATTGAAGAGCCTTCACTGCGTAATGGCTAGTTAGTTTCTTGAGGTGACTGTTATTGCTTTGTTGCTTTGTCCTTGTATGCTTTGGCCCCCTCTTTTATTAGTGTTTTTTTAATATAATAACAAATTTATAAGTAGTAAAATTGCTAAAGGAATTTTGTTTCCAATATCATTTTAATCTTATTATTATTCATTTTTAGAAATTGGCTTCAATTTTTAGATTTTTTATTTATCATTGTAGATCAAATTTATGCCTGTAAAATTGATCCACACTAGTTCTTAATTATAGATTTAAATCATAATTTTTTAAACTTTTAAAATTTACATTTACATCTTGCCAACCACTCATGTTCAATCTATTCTAGGTTTTGTGTTGATTCAAGCGTGGTACATTGTTGTATTTATCATTCATTTATTCATTTGAAATCATTGGGAACATCTTATTAATCTAATAATAAAGGAATAATCAAATAACATCAAGAGCACCATGCAACATTATTAAAAGATACATCATCTTAGGTTAATTGAATGCTTGATTATTTGTCTCAACCATTATTCTTGTTATAATCACTTCATTTAATATTTTGACTTAGGAGGACATGACCCTCATGATTAAGTAGATTCCCCAAATGTGTGTAAACACCACCTATTCCTTATTAATATTTACACATCAAAAGATCAAGGTGAAGTGTTTTCAATCAACCACATTTATGTCTATTCATTCGTGTTGATATAGGTTTAAGTCTATATGCCAACTCAATTTTGTAGGCATGGATCTAAACTAGAGCAACATATAATCAATTTATAAATATCTAAATATATTTTTAATCGATACCTTGAAATTCTAGCATTTAATGGTTAATGAATTCCTAACATCTTTAATATCGCCTTTTCATCTTCAAAATTTAACTAAGTGTTGTATTTTGTTCATTTAAATTTCATATTTATAATTCCATTAATTTAGCTCTTCAATCCTTTATTTCAGCATTTTCTCTAGATAAATTGTATTGGTATAACACTTATTTTTCATTAAAAAATTTGAGAAACTAAATTTCTTACACAATAATATTTTTTTTTCTACTTGGTGGCTTTGATCTACTTCAAGTGCAAGTTTGGGTTACCATAAAAAATAACATTGTTCCATAGGAGAACAATAAATGGTACCCTAGACATCCTTCACAACATAGGTAGGTGATCCTTTAGTGCAATTATCTCTTCATAAATCATGTATTTAAACCAAGTTTCCTTGGAACTAGATTCAATTCTTACCTTGTGATAGCATTAAATGAATTATCTAATCAACCTTTTTCCTTGGGACTCCAAAGTGTAGTTGTAATCACCACTCCTCCTACATCACTTTGTTGAGATCCTCTATCTAGTGTTACTAAGAGGTTTGGGCTAGTACATTTGAGTCCACTAGGCTCTTTAGGTATTCAATGTATATAGATAACTCACCCTAGTTACGAAAAATTTGGTTTTCCTAATAACATTGCATCTTTCGTACTATCTTAATCAACCAGAAATATTCTATCTAATTTGGAAGTGCCAAATTCAAAGCCTTACCATCCATAATCATGGCAACAACTCTATTTTATACTTACACTAAAATATGGTATTCTCATTATGTTAGGAGATCATCCTTAGTCCCAAACCTAAACATCGAGGACTCATTCATAATGACCCTTCATACATATCACTTCCTAAGAATTGGAGGCTTTACAATTCATACACCAATAACATAAAGTCATCATCCTCACATTTGGGATTAATTCTCTAAGATTATTTTAAAACTTAAGCTAATAATTAAATTAATGCTTCAAATCAATCCACATATAATAGTACTCTAACAAATAATTTCTAGTCAAGTATTACCTTTATGCCAATATCAATGTATGAACACACAAATTATCTATATAGTGATTAGCTGATACGTGCATCACATTTACACATTATGATTATCTTATACATACAAAACATGTACACAATGTGACTAAGTCATACATACATTATATAAATTAAATTTGATAACTCATGGATTTATAAAATATACATATTGCAAATTGATCATGCATGCATCACATAAACATAGTGCACGACTAGCTCATGAACACAACACATTTTCCCCATGCAACTAGCGTATCCATACATCACATATATACATATTCAGTAGCCCATCTATAAACACACATACACAATATGAATAAATCATGCATTATCACATATGCATTGTGTGGCTTGCTCATGCATACAACACATACACAATGTGAATAACTCAATATCATTATATGTACACAAGTGACCAACCAACAAAAATATGTGGTTAGAACCTTACTACAAGAAAATTTCCCTTTACCTAGTTCTCTAATGCATAATCCCTTAAATACGTCCCAAACAAAAATAATATTAGTTCACCCTATACTACACTATGGGTCCCATCATTTATCCCAGTTCACTACCAACTATGAAGGCAAGTGAGCATCCTTACTACTTGTGGTAATCACCAAAAAAGGCACACTATAACAACAAACAACATATTTAGCCATTAATAACATTTTCATAGATTGTTGAATAGTCGAAGGAAATGGATGTTAATATCTATATTACCTCAATGCCACTAGTGAAATTTTGTCCTACTCAGTATGAGGTAGCTCTTTCCATCTATCACCTATATGGTACTAGTGAAAGCTAGTTAAGCCATGTCATACCATGGGAAAATCTTAGCATCCATCAACTACATTCCATCAATGATAGTTAGTTAAAATGTACCTATATTAGATTCGACTCTAATATGTGGGTCCATTTTATAGTCAAGTATGCATAATCAAGAGATCACAAGGATCCACAAGCACTTGGTGGGTTGTATTTTTTACATACAAACACAAAGTGATCGATAAACCTATACACATAGTCTCATATGTTTCTAAAAGCTATAAATAGACCATGTTCAACAATGCTCACTATTACTTTTCCACTATTAGTAATGGAAATTATAAGGAGATCTATATTTAATTCAACATATATCCATGCTAATTAATATTTATAGTAGCTAGATCATCCACACATATTGAGGGTTGTTCAAACCATTAAATGAGAATGGATTTATTCAACATAATACATAAACACAAAGTTTGTAGGTTTCTATAACTCATTCATAGCAATCTAATATCTAAGTTTGTAACTCTCTTATTTCTTGGAATAATAGAAGTCACTAAGTCTTGAGCCTAACATATACCTTCCTATACTTCTCAATGAGCAAAGACACATTGTCATAGTGTTCAACACATAAATTCTAATTATTTTAGTTCTAATAGGTCTAGAGGCATTCTTATACATTCACATTAAAAAATCCAAGCATGTCCCTAGTTTAGCGAACATATCCTAAAGAATTTTTGTCCAAGGGGATCAAGATCTCAAATTAATCATCACCTTATTATAATTCATAACTCAACATGAATCTCCTAGAATCCCTTACAAAATCATCTCATTAACACATAGGATAGGTTGGTTACTTATAAATAATATAAACAATCAAATTGTGACCATTTCATAAAACTCATAATGCTCAAATTTCTAAAGTAATCACCAGTTCAAGTCTCCACACATACCCATTAGGATAAAATGAGTTTTATACTAGATTTCTTTAAACCCTTTCAAATTTCCCACTTGGTATGGAATGTTTCATTTATTTATGTCAAAATTTATGATAATTATTATATCATCCCTTGTTAAGTATATGATTGTATACATGTATATAGCTCAACTAACACTCATACCCACTTTATATGAAAGTCTTATTATAAATAAATAGGTTCCATTTTCCTACCCAATTTGATACTTACAATTATTAACCTTACAACAATCAAATCCATACACAAAAATTATGCATATTAATCAATATAAGATAGGCATGGTCGTATCAAAGCATAGAAAAAAATGAAAGAGTTAATATATTGTCACAATACAAAATGTATGCAAACATGCTTTTATGTCTCCAAGTGGAGCCCTAACATAATATGATCAATGATGTCACATATCATAATCATATTATATTATATATCTTTCTTAACAAAGCATATCATACATCAGGAAGCACACATAAGAATCATCTAAGGTTCAAGGGACATATAATAGTAATTATGAACTTTCTTTAGACATGATTAATACTTAATTCATATGAAGATAGTGGGAAACACTGTATCCATTAGATCACCATATGAAGATATATGCACAATAATTTTACTAATAATAATATGTTTAACTTTTCAATTTTTTATTTCCCTACGATGATACCAAATTATTATATCGGTATAATTCATCTCTATTATATTTCCACTTGGTAATTATAATAAATTTGACCTTAATGGTTAGTACTTGTAATGACTCCATATAACAATGATATATTTATAAATCAAAACATATAATCATATTATTACAATTGAACCCAAATCTTCATGTGCATAGTCATAGTAGAATACTATATAGGGATAAAGTTATTGAATTCTAGTATAAAAGAAATCCCAAGTCAATTATGCACCCTAAATACGTATAATTGGTCAATTTCACCAAAATCAACCTTGACAATGGTTTAGTGCATAAGACATAATGATTGCTTATTTAATACAATAATTTTTAATGACATAACATTATTTTACATGTTTAAATCATATTTGGAAATAAATCACCTACACAAGTAACTATATTTCAACTATACAATAGAATACAAGCACAACTCACCAAATACCTAGAGTTCAAAAATATTATCCCTTAATCTCAACTTCTAAAATCTCTATGCATATATCAAGGATGATAGTAAGGCTATCAAGTTGTAGTTCAATGTCATGATCTTGATATAATATATGAATTTAAATGTTCTACTAGTTAGTCAACCAATATTCATAAATATACACATTCATTTTCTTTCATTTTAAACATTGACACTATAGTAATAGAGCACCCAGAATAAACATAAGCAATAATTATAATTTACAACCATAGTATACTATGTACATAGTAGTAAATACATTCCTCTAATTTTTATTTTTATCCTCAAGATCAAAAATAATATACTAACATCTCCCCATTTTAAATAAAAAATGTAACATTATTCAAATACAATCATGACAAAGATCTACTCATAATCCTAGTGAAATTCATACAACCAAATTCAATGAGTGTTAACTCAATAATACCATCCATAATATCCCCAACCTAAAATATTGGTCACACAGAATATAGAGATGCCATGAACATGTAAGCATTGAAAGGAGATCTAGCCTAAAAGAATTAAACTAGATCAATTCTCTTTCACCATAAACATTAGGGAGCCAAAATTAACCAAGTGGTACTATTTGGCTATTGTCATCAAAGGATAACCAAATATGTCTGTTAGGGTTTTGGTACCTTTTTTTTGTGTGTGTGTTGTTACTGACACAATGATTTATATTAAAATAGGTGAATTAGGATCAAATGAACCAAGAGTAACATAATTTCTAGAATTTACAAAACAAAATGAAAGAAATAGAAAGTGGATCTAGAGAAGAGATACAAAAAGGAACCTAAAATTGAAATTTGGAGAGGAATTAGAAAGATAGGGACATTGGGTGGCCTATTCTAGAAGTGTTGAAATCTACAATTTTAGGACCCACATAGGTGCACTAGTGTTTGAAGCTCTCTAACAAAAAAATTCAAAATTCAAAGCCTAATAGAGCTCGAGTAACCAATGTGACCTAATTTGTTGATGATGAGTCCTTAAAATGTGCATTGGGGTTTAGGATCCTTAAGATGTTAAATCCACTTCAATTTGTATCAAACCTATAAACCTACAAAAGAGTTAGAGGGAGAAAGGTTGTTCTATATAGGGGATTGCCTTGGTCAAACCCCGTGTTAATGTTCCCACCTCCACAACAACTATGATGATAGATGATAAAGAGTGTGTTCTCTCAAGGGACTAGAGGTAAGACAAATGAAAATGGATAATGAAAACATAAAAGGGTTGTATTATTACGACTCATATTTGAAGCTCTTGCTAGATTGATGTGGTTGTATCAATCTCATATAGGGAGGATGAAGGAGTATCCTTAATATTGTTACACCCTTTTACCTTCATAGGTAAATAGGATGATGAATGTAGATCATGATTTTGATATATTTGTTAAATTAATGAAATATTGAAATAGGTATTAAAGTGTTATTGCTTTGAAAGAGTAATTGTGTTTATATTGATGAAGTACAATGGAAGAATGTGTATTTCAATGTGAATATGTTAATGCTTTGATGATGCATATGTATATGTAAACAACTAACTAACTTTGCAAATGTGACATGTTGGATGCAGGTACAGGTTCACGCCTTTGAAAGGGAGGGGAAGTATTACTCAGGAGAAGAATTTTGGTATGGAAACCCTTAATAAGCCTATATTGAACTATCACACACACACTCACATTCCAAAATGGTCTACTTAAGTCAGATTAGTCCATGAATCAAAAAAGTATCATTGGTCATAGTTTTGGGAGGATTTATGGTTTTGGTTTTGATCTTGATTTCCTTTGAGATGATACGGAGATAGGGTTACGGTTTATGATTTTCTTGTGATAGTTTTGTCTGTTGCAGTTATGATGTTTAAACATCTTTTTGATAAAGTTGTGAATAATATTGAGGACTTACATATATATGAGTAAGTACATGCATATATGTGTCTAATATTATTGCATATTAGATAATGTTTTACTCATATATATGTTGTTTAAATATGATTATACTAATAGCATATATATGTATATATATTTACATTTCTGTAAATAAATATATATACATCAATATATTTATATATATAGATATTTTGATAAATATTTATACATATATCTATTTAATTAGGCATAATATTAATTTATTTATCATATGAATTTAAATATGTATATATATCAATATATATACATATATATTGAGGACCATAGATATATATATATATATATATATATATATATATTGACGAATAAATGCATTTAATATTCATGTGTATATAATTATAAATATATATTAATATACATATATATATTATAAACGATATAATATGTATAATTATTATTATTAATGTTTGATGGATATACATTAGAAGTGCACATAAATAACACTGAAGTAAGTTTTCAATGAAATGCATTGGCTATCATAAAAGGCTACGTTCAAACTAAGAGAAATATTGATATGAGCAAATAAGGATAGTGCTATGGTATAGCACATAGGAATGAATACAAATCAAGCTACAAGATGCACTCAACGTTATAAGAGGTAGTCATAACTTAAATTGTTGCATGGGAAATGAAAGAGTATGAGGAGAGTTAGAAGACTAAGTCCCACATAATATGCCATCATAGAATGATTTTAAAGACTATGTGCAAATATAGAGAAAGAATAAGTCAAAAGGACTTTGGAAAAATCAAGGGAAATACAATTAAAACATCGAGGAAATATAGCTTTGAGTAAACCCTCAATGACTTAGTCTTTAATAATTTTAGGTGATAAAATAGGTATGGAGTTTATGTGGCACCAAGTATGAATATCTACATTGCATTAGAAGTCTATTTTGTGATTTTTGTATAGGGATAGAAACTTGAGAAAATGGGAGAATAAGTCATGTGAATGCTGGCAGGATTAGAGTCGACCTATTTAACCTTTTATCTTGCATATCTGAAATGCATTCTTGATGTCTTTAATAGAAGAAATCTACTATGATAGTTTGTTGAATATTATGTTTAAAATCTGCCACCTTTTGTTTTCCAAGCTGAGTAAAACCATGCAAACTGAGAAGTGTCGATCCATCAACCATGTTTCTAGCCTTTGGAAGATGATTTTTGTGTCCATCAAAGGGATGCATATCTGCATAATTTGCATGCTATTATTATATTTCTAAGAGCTGTTCTATTTTTCTTGAGTTTCATGAGAGATTTTGAGAGTGAATTGCAAGAGTTTTATTGTGAAAAATTGTGAGGAAGTTTGGCGAAGTGTAGGGGTGATTTTTTGCCAAGTAGCAAGTTTTTTTATTGAGGCTAGGATTGGAATCCAACTAGATCGATTGGAGCTTATACGTATAGGCATGTTGTATCTTACTCCCTTATGTTTTGTTTGACTTTATAATTGTTATTGTGATGCTTGTATGTTCTTGGTTATTACTTGCTTTGATGGAACCTATTTATTAGGTTAATGTTTTATATTCCCATTATGGGATTTTATATGAGCCATTTCTATTTAACTTTATGTAGTGATTCCATAATATACGTGTGTAGAAAGAAATGTGGAACTTATATTACATCAATATCTTTGGAAAGGTTAGCTTGAATTTGTTAGCTTAAATGCTAGGAAACCTTGGAAATAATAAGGCTAGCAACACAACGATAGTGGTGGTTTGAAAGATATGACATCATTGATAGAATGTGACTTCATGTGAACCATTTTGTTAATCTATTCTAGAAAGATCATTTAATCGTTGCTTTACTTGAATGTTGATTGAAACCCTAGGTTGAGAATAACCTACTTAATTAGATTGTTTATTTGATCCTTATTTTAAAACACATAAGATGAGAATAACCTACATGATCAGACTGATCATTGATTAAGTTAGTATTATCCAGGGAATAGGGTAAACTAAGGATAAGGATAACCCCTGTGATTAAGTTGATCACTTGAATTTATGAATTACTATTTTATTTGAGCCATAGGTGGGATAACCCTACTAAGTTGGTTGTTTTATACTCTTGACATGAAGTCACTTTATTGATGTGAAACTATTTTTTAATAGCCTTTTATTGATATGATTATTCTTTAGATTGAGGACATTTATTGTTGAGGTCATACCTTTGAACTAAGGTCATTTATTGACAAGGATATAGTTTTAATCATCCATTGATGTGATATAATATTTATTGGAGTCATTAAATGATGAGTACTTATTCTATGATAAAATGAAGCTTATGTATCTATACTTTAGACTGTGTAGTTATTTGTTACGAAGATATTCGTAATTTAGAGCCATGAGGGATTCATAGGTTAATCTTGGGGTTAGGATGACCCAATGAAGGGAATAGCTTATATATAGTATTAAATACTTCAATAGAGTAGAATCTATAAAGCTCAAGCTAGATTTTATTTGGTAGATTATGGAAACACATGTTTAACCTAGTAGAGGAGTCATAGATTACATAGAGTATATAGGTTATTCTTGGGGTTGTAGATTATCCAATGGAGAGAATTTCATATGCATAAAATATAATTGGTCTTAACAAATCAAGTTAGAATGGGGGATAAGCGTGTGACGTCCATTCCAAAATAGGGGTGATGAATACTTTGGGAAAAGTTGTGTAGTTCACCATTATTTACACTGTCAGTTCATTGTGTTACCTTACTCATTCATGCTAGTCTCATATTGTTGATAGAACATAGATGTGTCATGTGATAAAGTTCTAGTTATGCATGACACAACACAAAATCAGATTAGGCTAATATTTTATGGTTTCTAGACCAAAATTATTCATCTAAGGGTAGGGCCATCTTACAATATGTGGTAGATGTGTGAGGGACCGCAATTAGTTCGTGGATGGCAGAAAATTTCTTTAGTAATGCTTCTCCTCCCAGTCGGCAAGCTAAGATTTGAAAAGGGATTTATTGGATCAATTGTATTTCTAGTGCCAATGGAGCTTAGATGAGCTATGCATGTAACTTATTTCTATTTCCTTGAAAGATGGAAAATATATTTTGTATTTGGATTATGAAATCATTTCTTTGGAAATATTGTACAATTCGTTGAAATGAAATGAGAAAAAGATACTTTTTTGCTATTATGTGTTCATTTTATCTTGTTTTAAAAAGAAATTTTTTATCGCTATGTGTTTATCCATTAGATTAAATTCACTTTTGGTTAAAAAATTGAAAATTCTTTGAGTAGAACAATGGGCATGTTACAAATATCCTACAACTGTTAGTCCATATGATAATGATAATAAATAAGAAGTATATTACAATACATGAACATGATTTTTTATTTAGGTTGCATACTATAATTTACTGTAATTATGTTTCTTATCTAATTCTCTTCTTGCTTTTGATGTTGCATTAATTACTTTAGAGTTGCTAGAGAGAGATTAAGATTGATTAGAATTTATTAGGGGTTAAAAAGGAGGGACAAAATTATATATATGAATATAAATATATTTCAAATTATCCAATTTGATAGGAAAACAAATGAACTTGAATTATTAAATATGTTGAGCCTAACAATAAAATTTGAATAGTTGGGCATGAATAGATAGAGTAGGGGTGTTGGGCACCCAAGTCGAGAAAAATATTTCTCTTCAAAAGAATGAAAATTAAGGATGTACTTAAGTTTCTCAAAATGTTAGAAAATAGGTACATCACAAACACAATTAGATACATGCACTAAAGAGGGTACCAAACCTAGTGCAAAATTTAAGGGGTGACCATTTATGATAGTAGATTTAGCCCCCACTTTAGTGAGGGGATGAAATTGCATTCATACTCACGCTAAAGTATGGAGAAGATAGATATATTTATCAAAATTCTGAAGAGGTAGGATTAGTCCAAGCTAGGAGATGTGATAGCCCTGAGATATAGGATCCTATAAAACTAAAATGTCAAGATAAAAGGTCACACATAAGATGAGGAAAAATTCAAACATATATGACGTATACATTGAGAAAACAATAGAGTTCACATTACGCATACACAAATAATACATGCATCATACCCAAAGCATACATGAAGTATACATAAAATCATAAAACATATATACAACATAAATAAAGAGAATAAATAGTACAATAATGTCAGTACATAAGTCTCAAACATAATTTTTGACTCAACAAGGTAAGGAGACCTCAGTATGAAAGGTTGTCTCAAAACCAAGCATCATCTTCCAAAGACAACAAACATAGAGGAATTCTAAAGAGAAAAGAAGCATGTAGAAAGTCTATTGATTGATTCAAAGAAATAATGCATACAAATAGTTAGGGAGAAATCAATATAAACAAAGAAGGGTACATGAATCTAGAACTAGCTTACTTTGTCACAAGGGGTCATGCACATTATAAACCCCCCATGGGTCATAGGCTAGAAAGTGTTTCTATGATAGGTGACCATGGATGAAGAAGGGTGCATGACTCAGGCACCAAATTTCTCTATTGCTAGGGGTCATATTCATAACAAAGACCCAATGGATCATAGGCTAGTAAATTATGTTATGCTAAGTGACCATGGATGTGACAAATCAGACCCTATAAAGTACATAGGATATCAAGTTGTGTTATGCT